>JARQOC010000003.1:278178231-278752771 GCA_033576535.1 Allobates femoralis
TGCTGGGTTGTATACCACACTGCTGGGCTGTATACCACACTGCTGAGCTGTATACCACACTGCTGGGCTGTATACCACACTTCTGGGCTGTATACCACACTGCTGAGCTGTATACCACACTGCTGGGCTGTATACCACACTGCTGGGCTGTATACCACACTGCTGGGCTGTATCCACACTGTTGGGGCCTGTATACCTTGTGTACCACACTGCTGGGCTGTGTACCACACTGCTGGGGGCTGTATACCTGTGCTGGGGGCAGTATACCGGGTGGCGGTCTGCTGTATTTCCACCCTCGGCTTATACATGAGTATATACGGTGTGTGTGTGTGTGTGTGTGTGTGTGTGTGTGTATGTATGTGAGGAGGCTGGGGCTGCCAATATAAGACCCCCCCGAAAGTAAGACAGGGGGCCACTTTTGGCCCCCAAAAAAATGTAAGACAGGGTCTTACTTTCGGGAAACACGGGTAGTATAATGCAGTCTCACAGTCCTCCAAATAGTATACTGCATGCTCTCAGCCCTCCATATAGTATAATACAGCATCACAGCCCTCCATATAGTATAATGTAGCATCACAATTCTCCATATAGTAAAATGCAGCCTCACAGCACTCCATATAGTATAGTGCAGAATCACAGCCCTCCATATTGTATAATGCAGCATCACAGCCCCCCACGTGGTATAATGCAGTGTCACAACCCTCTACATAGTATAATGCAGCCTCATTTCCCTCCACATATTATAATGCAGTCTCATATCTTTCCATACAAAATAATGCAGCCTCATATCCCTACATATAGTATAATGCAGCCTCACAGCCCTCCATATAGTATAATGCAGCCTCACAGCCATCCAAATAGTATAATGGAGCCTCTCAGCTCTCCATATAGTATAATGCAGCATCACAGCCCTCCATGTAGTATAATGCAGCCTCACAATTCTCCATATAGTATAATGCAGCCTCACAGATCTCCATATAGTATATTGCAGCCTCAAAGCTATCCATATAGTATGCTGCAGCCTCACAGCACTCCATATAGTATAATGCAGCATCACAGCCCTCCATATTGTATAATGCAGTGTCACAGCCCTCTATATAGTATAATGAAGCCTAATATCCCTCCACATAGTATAATGAGGTCTCATATCTTTCCATACATAATAATGCAGCCTCATATCCTTCCATATAGTATAATGCAGCCTCACAGCCCTCCATATAGTATAATGCAGCCTCACAGCTCTCCATATGGTATAATGCAGAGTCACAGCTCTCCATATAGTATAATGCAGTGTTACAGCATTCCATATTGGATAATGCTGCATCACAGCCCTCCATAAAGTATAATGCTGTGTCAGAGCCCTCTGTGTAGTATAATGTAGCCTCATATCCCTCCACATAGTGTAACACAGCCTCATATCCTTCCATATAGAATAATGTAGCCTCCTATCCCTCTATATAGTATAATGCAGCCTCATAGCCCTACATATGTTATAATGCAGCCTCATAGCCCTTGATATAGCATACAGCCTTATAGCCCTTCATACAATAGAATGCAGATTAATAGCCTTCCAGTTAGCATACATTCTCCCCCACACAGTCACACTACCCCTGTACAACCCCCCCGCACAAAATTTCCCTTTACAGCCCTGCCACACACTCAGACACACTGCCCCCTATACAACCCACCCACACAGACACACTGCCCCATGTATAACCCCCACACACACTGCTCCTGTACAGCCCCCCACACACAGACACACTGCCCCTGTACAACCTCAAACACACACAGACACACTGCCCCCTGTCCAACCCCCCCACACACTGCCCCTGTACAGACCCCCACACATACAGACACACTGCACCCCATACGACCCCCACACACAAACACACTTCCCCCTGCACAACCCCCCCACAGACAGACACACTGCCTCCTGTATAACCCCACACATACACTGCCCCTGTACAACCTCCCACACACAGACACACTGCCCCATGTATAACCCCCGACATGCAGACACACTGCCTCCTGTATAATCTCCACACACACAGACATACTGCCCCCTATATAACCACACACACAAAAGCACTTCCCACTGTATAACCCCCCACACACACACAGACATACTGCCCCCTGTATAAACACACATTCTCCCTCTCCAGAAGCTGTAAGAGGCTCTTCGGCTCCTGAATGGAGCTGACACTTACCGCTCACGCTGGAAGCTGCGTCCTGTCTGTGATGAGGTCGCAGTGTGATGACCTCATCACAATGCTGCACTCTGGTTCACTGTGGGAGTTTAAAAGGTAAAGTGCCTGCCAATCTTCCTGGGGCTGTGAACAGACGCCTAGGGACCTGCCGGGCAGAGCGCTGCACTGTGACATGGATGTGCGTCCTTGGGTATGCATATCCATGTGAAGCAGGCGCTTGGGTTGCAGGGATCAGTGGTAAGCACTGGGCTCCTGTACCTCCAGGCCTGGTCACACTTGCGACCCCTGCATGTCCCCAATGTTCTTACAATTTGGGAGGTATGCCCTTTTATGATTGTAGACCCTGCCTACTTCAAGTAATATTTTATTAGGTGGGTAAAGAAGGAGTGGAAGAGGGGCCCACTTGGGAATTTTGATCTGGAGCCCTATTATTTTTGTTGTTTTATGATTTTCAATCATTTTACATTCACATGCTTTATTAGGAGCAAATATTTTTTTATACAATTGAATATTCATACGATCATTAGCCCTCCTGCCGTTTTCTACAAACAGTGGCAAAATACTCCAGTTAGTAAAATATAAATTTGAAAAATCAATGAGCTTGATAAATCTGCCTTCAACTTTTATGAATTACAACAAACAAAACTAAAAAAATACTACATTTTAATAAATGAGTTAATGCTAAAATATTAACTGCTTCAACAGTAAAAATAAATATTACTAATTATACACAGTTGTTTCAAAATATTAAGTTTTATATTCTTTGAAAAAAATATAAATATCACTATAGGATGCATGAGGGGATCTAAATTAATACTAATGGAATTGAATTTGGGATTGATATTCCTATCTTGTTTTTCAGAATTGCATTTTGAAATAAGAGTAGTCAGCTGTATTCATGTGAGGAAAATACCTCCTTCATTTGCATTTGATAATTTGCATATTTCATGCATTTGTAAAACTGTAGCCAATTTTGGAACAAATGATTTTATGCAGAATGAAGTACTGTAAATTGAATTCTGTCCCTCTTATCCTATTTGTTTGCTTATTTAAGTAGTTTAAGACTTGCAAGAATGTACATTTCTATAGTAAGAAGAATACCAGGTAGATATTTATAGTTATAGATGGGATAATATTTTGAAATTCAAATTTGCTAGTTTCACCAAATTTCCCCACTGTTGAAAAGCCATTTGTTACCTGAAATAGATGGGTATAACCAGGGCTGGCTCCAGGTTTTCGTGAGCCCCAGGCGAAACAGTCTCAGTGGGCCCCTTTAACACATACTATGATTTATGAATATAATATAGAAGCTGCAGGCTGTGTATATGTAATATAGAGGCTCCTGGGTGGGCTGTATATATAATATAGAGGCTGTATAGTTGTATATATAATATGGAGACTGCCGAGCTGTAGATATAATATAGAGGCTGCGGACTGTATATATTACTTGGAGGCTGTGTTGGGCTATATATACTATTTGGAAGCTGTGCTGGGCTGTATATATAATATGGAAGCTGTGCTGGACTATATATATTATTTGGAGGCTGTTCCAGGCTGTATATATTATTTGGAAGCTGTGGCAGGCCAGCAGCAGCCTCCAAATAATATATCCAGCCCAGCACAGCCTTCAAATAATATATATAGTCCAGCACAGCCTCCATATTATATATATAGCCCAGCACAGCTTCCAAATAGTATATATAGCCTAGCATAGCCTCCAAAATGTATATATAGCCCAGTACAGCTTCAATATTATATATACAGCACAACGACAGTCTCCATATACCCCAGCCTAGCCTCCATATACAGCCAGCACAGTCTCCACATACTGCCAGCACAGCCTCTGTATACCCCAGCACAGCCTCTGTATACCCCAGCACAGCCTCTGTATACAGTCAGCACAGCCTCTATATACATTCAGCACGGCCTCTATATACAGTCAGCACAGGCTCTATATACAGTCAGCACAGCCTCTATATACAGTCAGCACAGCCTCTATATACAGTCAGCACAGCCTCTATATTCAGTCAGCACAGCCTCTATATACAGTCAGCACAGGCTCTATATACAGTGAGCACAGCCTCTATATAAAGTCAGCACAGCCTCTATATAAAGTCAGCACAGCCTCTATATACAGTCAGCACAGCCTCTAAATAGAGTCAGCACAGCCTCTATATACAGTCAGCACAGCCTCTATATACAGTCAGCACGGCCTCTATATGCAGTCTGCATAGCCTCTATGGTATATATAATCCCCCATCCTGCTGCTCACAGTAAAAAAAAAAAAAACATACTCACCTTCCATTCGCTCCCCCGGGGCTGTGTCCTCCTCAGATTCGTCCCCACCACATCCTTATAGTAGCAGCTCCCGGGACTGTGGAGCTTCCTCCTCCTTCCTCCTTCCTGCACCACTATGATGAGCTCACAGGGTTATGACTCATCATTCTGCTACAGTAGACAAAGGAGGAAACTCCACTGCTCCACTTAGCCTTCACATGGCTAATCTGCATCACATGCAAATTAGCCATGTGCACTGAGAGCTCAGGGGAGCACTCAGCTCCTTGAGTCTGCCTGATGTGCCCCTTGTTAACAGGGCTGTCTGTCCCTAATGGGCCCCTGGCTGGCTGTCAGGGCTGCCAGTCCCTGATGGCCAGTGGGATTTCCCCTAGCTGTTCAGGGCCCCGACACTTGCCCGAGTATGCCTGGTGCTGACGCCGGCCCAGGGTATAACACTATAAATTCTCCTAATAATATATTGACACTACTTAAAAATTGGGCCAGAGGGATATTAAAGAGGACCTGTCACCCCCCCCAAAGATTTCAAACTAAAGGTAGCACTGAATGCAGCATGTATGCTGCATACAGGCAAGGGGTTCCCAAAGTGTTTCTGATGTCTAAATCATGAAATACAGCCTTTTAAAATGTGTACAACTGAGTCAGGAGGGCATTAGCAGATCCACATGAGTCAGGTCCTTCCGGGGCTATTCCTGCCCTCTGCTTCTATGTTCCTCCCTCTTCCCTGACCTGGCTGCCTCCATGATGGCCTGTCAGCTCTCCTCGCTGTGCGCCTGTGTCTCCTTGTGCTATAACACGCAGGCGCAGAATGAGGTGTTCCAATTGTCGGCCCCTTGCTCCGTCTCCCGCCTCCCACCCTGTCAGCAGCAATTCATGCTGCCCTGCTCAGTGTTATGCTGTATACACTCATGTGCATCTCGTAATGCCCTCCTGACTCAGTTGTACACATTTTAAAAGGCTGTATTTCATGATTTAGACATCAGAAACACTTTGGGAACCCCTTGCCTGAATGCAGCATATATGCTGCATAAAGTGCTACCTTTAGATTGAAATCTTTGGGGGGTGACATGTCCTCTTTAAACTGCTTTCATAGGCCGGATTCACATTAGCGTTTTTGAACACAGCGTATGCTGCGTAGTTCTTTTTTAAAATCTGCAAGCGTATTGCACACCTATCTTTAACATGGTGTGCGCAGGTGTACGCAGGGACCTGCTTTGGCGTCAGTATGTCTGCATATGCGTCCCTGTGCATGGTTTCTTGGCGCCCGGCGAACATGTTGCATTTTTTGATGACTGCAAAATGCGCATGCACACGAGTGCATAAAAACAACAAATTATTGTCTATGGGTGCACATTGGTGCGCAACGGCTTGCCCATGGCTGCGTTCGATGCACATGCGTTTGATACACAGAACATGCCCAGGAAACGATTTTCACTCCCTCCCAAAAGCCCCCCAAATCTCAGCTGTATAAAATGGGGGTTTGGACATAGGAAGTGCAAGACTCTTTAGGATCACTACACACTGGATTTCTAGACGCTGGATCTCTAAACGCTGGATCTCAACACGCTGGATCTCTAGATGTGTTAAAGTATACAAGCTTTTGACATATTTTTATGTCTATTCTTTCTTCTTCTTTTTTTTTTTCTTTTTTGTTCGAAATTTTTATTATTTTTTACTTTTTTTTTTTTTTTCTATACTTTTTTATGTATTATTTGAGGTTGTCTATCTTGGTTTTTTCTTTTTTTTTCTCTTTTTTTTCTTTTTTTATTCATTTTTAATGTTTTTTTCTGTTTTTCTGTGTGCTTTTCTGTCTCAATCCAGCCTGTAGTGTGTCTTTTTGTTTTACATTATGCAGCCTGTACTCTGTGTCATGCACTGCATTGTGTACTGTGGGTCTCTCTATGCAATGTTGTCTTTGCTTTTTCTATGTCATGCAGCCTGTACTCTGTGTCATGCGCTGCATTGTGTACTCTGGGTCGCTCTATTTAATGTTGTCTTTGCTTTTTGTATCTCAATGCAGCTTGTACTGTGTAATGTACTGCATTGTGTATTGTTGGTCTTTATATGCAATGTTGGGTTTGTCTTTTGTATCTCATTTAGCCTGTGCTCTGTGTCCTGCACTGCATTGTGTACTGTGGGTCTCTCTCTCTATGCAATGTTGTCTTTACTTTTTCTATCTCATGCAGCATGTGCTCTGTGTCCTGCACTGCATTGTGTACTGTGGGTCTGTCTATGCAATGTTGGGTTTGCCTTTTGTATCTAAATGCAGCCTGTACTCTGTGTCATGTACTGTAGTGCGTACAGTGAGTATATATGCATTGTATTATGCATTCAGTACTGTTTTTATTTTTTGTATCCGTGACTAAGGCTAGGGTCACACTTGGCATGCATTTTTAAGGTGCTTTTTTCCAGCATGCGTTTTTGCATGCGTTTTTGCTGTTAGCTGTTGGGCACCCTTAAAAAACGCATGCAAAAACGCATGCGGAAACGCATGGTACCCTTTAGTGCCATTTAAAAACGCATGCGTTTCCCATATGGCCCCATGTTAAAAAAAGCATGCGTTTTTGAAAAAGCACCAAAAAATGCTGCATGCTGCGTTTTTTGGTGCTTTTTCAAAAAATCATGCATCTTGCAGTATTTTTTGGTGCTGAGCCAAAAATGCACCCCAAAAACGCATGGCCCTTTAGACATGCATTTTTGGCATTGGGGCATGCATTTTTAACATGGGGGTCTATGGATGCGTTTTTCCATGCGGTTATCACAAAAGTCATGTGCGAAATCTGCATGGAAAATCTGCAAGTGTGACCCTAGCCTAACTCTGAGCAAGGTCTTACAATCTCTCCGCTATGAGACTGTCAATTGTCATTCTTTGTCACTGTGTCTCATGTTTCTATTTCTTTTCCATGTAGACTGTTTTTAGCTCCGGTCCTGCTTCTCTCCGTTCCCGCTGGTCTCCGGTCCCTCTAGTCTCCGTCCCACTGGTCTCTGATTCTGCTGATGTGCTGTGCTCTGGCCCCTTTCTTCTGCAACTAATTATAAGTATGAGTGATGTGCTTTACACTGTCTAGGTTGGTTTGTCATTGACACTCTGCCAGTCTCACACTGTCACACTGGACTGGGCAGACAGTCACAATGAGCATTATCATAATTACTAGTTTCATATAGTCTCTTGTTTGATTTCTAGATTTTCTGCTGTTCTCTGGTCCATCTGCCGGTTTCTGGTCCATCTGCCGGTCTCTGGTCCTTCTTCCAGTCTCTGGTCCTTCTGCTAGTTTCTGGTCCCTCCGCTGGTCTCTGGGCCTGCTGGTGTGCTGTGCTCCGGCCCCTTTCAGGTGCAACTCATTGTAAGTATGGGGATGTGCTTTACACACTGTCTAGGTTGGTTTGTCATTGACACTCTACCCAGTCTCACACTATCACATTAGATTAGGCAGAGAGTCACAATGGGCATTATCATAATTACTAGTTTCACACTGTCTTTTGTTTGATTTCTAGATTGTCCGCTGTTCTGTGGTCCTTCTGCCAGTCTCTCGTCCTTCTGCCAGTCTCTGGTCCTTCTTCCAGTCTTTGGTCCTTCTGCTAGTCTCTGGTCCTTCTGCTGGTCTCTGGGCCTGCTTGCATGCTGTGCTCCGGCACCTTTCAGCTGCAACTAATTGTAAGCATGAGAGATGTGCTTTACACAATGTCTAGGTTGGTTTGTCATTGACACTCTGCCCAGTCTGACATTGTCACACTGGACTGGGCAGACAGTCACAATGGGCATTATCATAATTACTAGTTTCACACTGTCTCTTGTTTGATTTCTAGATTGTCCGCTGGTCTCTGGTCCTTCTGCCGGTCTCTGGTCCTTCTTCCGGTCTCTGGTTCTTCTGCTAGTCTCTGGTCCTTCTGCTGGTCTCTGATCCGTCTGCCAGTCTCTGGTCCTTCCGCTTGTCTCTGGTCCTTATGCTGGTCTTTGATCCTTATGCTGGTCTCTGGTCCTTATGATGGTCTCTGGTCCTGGGTGTGCTGTGCTCCAGCCCCTTTCAGCTGCAACTAATTGTAAGTATGAGTGATAAGCTTTAAACTATCTAGGTTGGTTTGTTATTGGCACTGTTCCCAGTCTGACACTCTGGCCAGTCTGACACTCTGTCAAACTGGTCGCAGTGTCAGCCTGGTCAGAGTGTCGGCCTGCTCACTTTGTCAAACTGGTCAAGTGTCAACCTGGTCACAGTGTCAGCCTGGTTGCAGTGTCAGCCTTGTCAGAGTGTCAGACTGGTCACTCTGGCCAGTCTGAGACTGACCACTGTCATAGGCTAGGGTCACATTTCCGTTTTGTTTGCAAAATCCTGATCCGGTTTTGAACTTTAAAAAAGCTCAAAACCGGACCAGGAAACGCTCCTAATAGAGGCCTATGCAAAACACCGGATGGCTTCACAAGCCATCCGGTGGCCGGATCCGGCACTGCTGCCTGCGTTTAAAATCATGCAGGCAGCAGTTTTCGCAGCGTTTGCCGGGACCGCACTGCGGTCACCGGATGGCTCAGGATGTGTAATCCTGAGCCATCCGGTAACTGCATAGGTTGCGGTTCCCGGCTCAGCAAACCTAGTAAAGAGTTAAATTGATTACTAAAGTACTGTTTGAGGTCTGTAGGGGGCTTAGACCCCCCTACAGATCGGCCGCCCACTTCGGTGGCCTCCTAATACAATATCCCCGCTGGCACGGGCTTCTCCGAGCCCGTGCAAGTCCCACACACCCCCAGCCCCCCGAATTACTATACAGGGGTGCCTGCACCCCTCTTGTATCCTTATTCCTGTATGGGGGGGAAAATGATATATTACAGTCTTGGTGAAAGTACATATTTACGTGTCTTCTGCTCCAATGTGGTGACGAATCCATGGGCGGGGCTGTTTGCGGCAGCCTCCGCCCCATCATTTCTTATGGCCGCCCCCTCTGTGCCTCAGCCATTGATGTGAGGCCGGCCGCGTCATGAAAGGGGCGGGGCACACGGTGTGACGTGTTCGGGCCGCCCCTTTCATGATGCGGCCGGCCTCACATCAATGGCTGAGGCACAGAGGGGGCGGCCATAAGAAATGATGGGGCGGAGGCTGCCGCAAACAGCCCCGCCCATGGATTCGTCACCACATTGGAGCAGAAGACACGTAAATATGTACTTTCACCAAGACTGTAATATATCATTTTCCCCCCCATACAGGAATAAGGATACAAGAGGGGTGCAGGCACCCCTGTATAGTAATTCGGGGGGCTGGGGGTGTGGGGACTTGCACGGGCTCGGAGAAGCCCGTGCCAGCGGGGATATTGTATTAGGAGGCCACCGAAGTGGGCGGCCGGTCTGTAGGGGGGTCTAAGCCCCCTACAGACCTCAAACAGTACTTTAGTAATCAATTTAACTCTTTACTAGGTTTGCTGAGCCGGGAACCGCAACCTATGCAGTTACCGGATGGCTCAGGATTACACATCCTGAGCCATCCGGTGACCGCAGTGCGGTATTCAGCACACATTTTTGTAAAAAAATGTGTGTGCCCGGCATTGCGTTCACCGCATCCGGATCCGGATGCGGTGAATGCAATTTAGGTTTGCAATGTGACCCTACCCATACTCTGTTTTTATTCCAGTTCCTTGTAGACTTTGTGGTACTGTGTTGATGCTGTGTTACGTTCCCACTTCTGTACGGTCTCACTTCTGTACGGTCACACTACTGTATGGTCCCACTGCTGTAAGGTCCTCCACTGCTGTAAGGTATCACTGCTTCACGGTCCTGCTGCTCGATGGTCATGCTACTGTGCTCCTCTTGGTGCTCCTCTTGGGCACTGTTCTCATTGGATTCTTGCTTGATACTTAATGTAAATAAAATTGACTTTGTACTTTTCAATCAATATGTTGATCTGTAATTGATTCTCTGCCCAGTCTGACACTCTGCCCAGTCTGACACTCTGCCCAGTTTGACAGTTTGTTTTGTTTGTATTTCTGTTCCTTGCAGACTGTTCTTTGCTACTCTCCCGCTGGTGTGCTACTCTCCCGCTCGTGTGCTCCTCCCCGTGCTGTGCTGCTGGCCTGGTTCAGTGCTTCCTGACTGCTCAACTTTTGGAGTGCTGCCTGTAATGTAAGAATTTTTGTGTTTTTTTTATTTATTTATTTTGTTTGTTTTATTGTTCTTTGCTGATTATACTATTGTTAACATGCTTTATTTTTTCCAATAGTCTTCTACTTAACTGCTATTCAAACATGTTGTCCTCAAGTGAAGAGCTGCCCCCTTACCAGAGTGGACATGACACTGAAGAAGTAAACAAATTTCTCAAATTAGTGTTATGTATTCACTTTAAAAACTACACATGTTGTAATGTTGAATTATATTTGCAGGACAGTTCCAGTGTGGAAGAGCAGGAGAAGTTGAGTGGAAATGAATCTTCCCAGGGTCATCGTGCTGAAGTTCCTGAGGAGGAAAGACCTGGTGTAATTATTTATTTTGCACAGTTTTAATTAATTACCGTTAACTTTACCATGTTCCAATGTCAGTGTGTTAACAACTGAAATGTTTGCTTACTATTTTTGTGTTTCATCCATTTATAGGTTCCACAACGTGAATAAGGAGGCAAACCTTTCATAGACAACGATCTACTCATTCCTCTGATTGAAGATCGAGTAGCGTTGTGGGACCCCCGTGATCGTCATCATTCTGAATCAGGATTGACTCAACGACTCTTGGAAGAAGTGGCCAGATCACTGTTGGATGATTGGGACCGTGCTACCCCACAAGACAGAAGAGACTTTTGTAAGTATTTCAATGTATTGTGACGCAGCAGTGAACCTGTCAAAGTTGATCCATTCTTTGATTTCAATCTTTTTTTCCCCCCCATTAACAGTGAAGTGAATAAAAGTTTGTTGGCGTTCGATTAAGGATCACTTCAATAGGGCTATGAGAGAGGAGATGCGCATTCGGAGTGCTGCTGCTCAACAATTGACTAAATACAGATACCAACGCCAGCTGGGTTTCCTGAGGCATGGGATTGGTCATCGAGTGTGAGTATCTTTAGTGCAGGACCCCATCATCAATGAGCCAATATGAGCACTCTGCTCAGGCAGCGATGAGTCTCTGAAGACAGGGGGCGGCAGAGCGGACAGATGACATGCTGCCGTGCCCCTGAAATCCTCTGTGTGTTGTCAGTGACTGTATGGAGCAGCTGCGGTCGGAACTGGGAAGGGAGGAGGCTCCTGACTGCTTTTACTTTCAATACAGCAGCAATTGGCTCTGCCTCCTCAGCGTCTGCCCCCTCCAGCCAGGGAGTGTGATAATTGGTCAATCCAGCAGTCATTCTACCTCTGCATCAAGTGACCCTGTGTTCATTGGGACTCTAGGTGCTATATATATGGGGGGCTCTGCTGTATGTGGGGGTGCTGTATATGGGGGGACTCTGTTGTATATGGGTATGGGGTGCTGTATATGGGGGTGCTGTAAATGGGGGCTTTGCTGTATATGGGGGAGCTCTGTATATGGGGGCTCTGCTGTATGTGGGTGTGCTGTATATGGGGGAGCTGAGCTGTATATGGGGGGGCTCTGCTGTATATGGGGTGCTGTATATGGGGAGCTCTGCTGAATATAGGGGTGCTGTATATGGGGGGCTCTGCTGTATATGGGGGAGCTGTATATGGGGGAGCTCTGTATATGGAGGCACTGCTGTATATGAGGGGGCTCTGTTGTATGTGGGGGTGCTGTGTATGGGGCAGAGGTGCTGTATATGGGAGGCTCTGCTGTATGTAGGGGGCTCTGCTGTATATCGGGGGGCTCTGCTGTATGTGGGGCTGCTGTACATGGGGCTGGGTTGCTGTATATTTGGGGTGCTGTGCTGTACATGGGGGTGCTGTCCCATATATGGGGGTGCTGTGCCATATATGGGGGTGCTGTGCCATACATGGGGTATGCTGTGCCTAATATGGTGGTGCTGTATATGGGGGTACTGTGCTATTTATGGGGGTGCTGTACTCTATATTGGGCTTCTGTGCTGTATATGGGAGTACTGTGAAGTTTATGGGGGTGCTGTTCTGTTTATGGGGCAGCTGTGCCATATATGGTGGTGCTGTATATGGGGGTACTGTGCTGTTTATGGGGGTGCTGTATATGGGGCTCCTGTGGTGTATATGGGCGGTGCTATATGTGGGGTGCTATATTGTACATGGGGGTGCTGTATGGTATATGGAAGGCTATGGGGTGCATTATACTATATGGAGGAACATGGGGGATGCATTATAGTATTTGGAGGACTATGCATGGTGCATTATACTATATGGAGGGCTATGGCGGTGCTTTATAATATTTGTAGGTTTATAGGGTGCATTTTAATATATGAAGGACTATGAGGGTGCATTATAATATATGGAAAATTATGGGGTGCATTATATTATATGAGGGCTATGGGGGTGCATGTATTATAATATATGGAGCCAATTATACTATATGGAAGTCATTACAATATTTGGAGGGCTCTGTGGGGGCAGGATGGAGCCTTTATACTTTTTGGGGGGCTATTTGAGGGCTGTGAGGGGGTCACAGTTGGGGATCATACTGTGCTAGAGTAGTTGGGGGTACCGTATGGTACATGTGGAGGGTCCTGTCGAGGAATTCACTGTGGAGGGATGATAGTATTTGGGGGACACTTTTGGTTGCATCATACTTTATGGGGGCAATGAAAGATGAATTCTCCCGCCGATTGGTCGGCACTTGTCCTCCTTCCTGCTCCCACATTGAGGGATGATGGGTGCTGCAGATGGATGATGTGGGCTGCAGTTGGACATTGGGGGATGTTGGGTGCTGCAGATGGATGATGGAGGCTGCAGGGGACATTGGGGGATGATGGAGGCTGCAGAAGAATGATGGGGACATTGGGAGATGATTAGGGCTGCAGAAGGATGATGGGAGCTGCAGGCGGATATTGGGGTATGATGGGGGCTGCAAATGGATGATGGAGGCTGCAGGGGGATATTGGGGGATGATGGGGGCTGCAGATGGATGATGGATGACACAGTTTGGTTATGCTGGTCTGTGATGACAATTACTGTACAGTATGTAATAAATGTTAATTTTTTTTGTTCATCAATAAATGTGAATTCTTCATGGAGATAAGACATCCCCTGAAAATAAGTATTAGCTCCGGACAGCCCCGTGTGCGGCGCTTGTGATTGACTAAGCATTTCAGTAGGAGATGTGGTCTGTTGCTGAAGACAGGCCATTTTACCAGTTTAGTGCAGTGGTGGCTTGATGATGCTCAGACTGCAGGTTGTTGTATGTGCGGACGGTGCCGCATAGTGACATGTCTGACTAGTCAGTGCCAGGCAGTGATCACATTGGAGCTGCCAAGAGTTTTGTAGGTGTGTGCCATAGATAATAGCTGACAATCAGTGCTGCCTCCTGTGCTACAGCCACCATTGTGTGACTGTAGCTTGTGCCAAGCTGCCATTGCAATTAATGATCCTTAGTCTGGATTCTTCTATGTGATTCCTTCATGTGCCTGTGATGGTGCTGACATCCTTGTGTTTGGGGAAGGGGGGGCGCCATTTCAAAGTTTGCCTCAGGCAGCAGAGAGGCTAGGTCCACCCCTGCTTTAGTGTACACTGTATGCATGTCTGTGTTTCATGTTTTTATTCCAGCAGGTGTCAAATTAACTCTTGAAGATTAAAAAAGTAAAAAAATATTGTTTTACAATTATCAATGTGGGACTAAAACCCCACCACTGTTCTTGACCAGCATACATATAATTTTTATATGCAACCTTATTTTTTTGTACAAATTTTTTTTTCTTCTTTTTTTTTCATTCCAAAAATCTATTTTTTTTAAAGGTATTATGTTGGATTGTATTAACTAACTTGTGACTTTTTATTTTTGCAGAATCTGATGTTAAAGTCAATATGTTTTATTTTAAAATTTTCATTTTGTTTCAACACAGAACTTGGAGCAGCACCGCCGAACCAGCATAGTCCTCACTTGAAGAGGCCCCTCATCGACCAGCTAATGAACAGTCAGGCATGTCCCAATCATCTACCAGTGAAAAAGCAACCTGGCAGACATTACAGACTGGGAATCAGGTAGCCGGCACTTCAGGTTATTCCCTATCCCAGCCCTCTGCCACTGGGTTTATTGGTTCTTCTCGCCAGTCACAGAGGGCCTGGAAGAGGTCAGTCATGACCGAGTTTATTTCCTTAAGCTTGACCTTCCAGGAAGGGATGAGGATGTTTGGTGAATGAGTGGATCGTGGGTTCGCTAATGTGAACACAATTTTCAGCAAAGTCAACAGGAGCCTTGACTGCCTAGAAGCCGATCCTGAGAGAGCGGCACAACAATCTTTTTCATCAATAGAGTGTGGCGTGATGGATTACCTTATGCTTGAACTCCAGCTGCATGTGGTGAATGCCTGTCAGGCTGCTTACAGCTAGGCCATTCAGCAGCAGTCCCAAACCAACATCCACAGCAGTCAAGGTATTACCAACAGCCTCACGTGAGTTTGACAGCACGTCAACAAGGCCCAGCACAGCAGCAGTGGCATAAGACGACAATACAGACTGCATCATCAACACTACATAGAAGTTAAGGAGTCAGATTTCGGCAGCACCAATCCACTTGCCTCCACCATCACCAAAGGACATCACACCAGTTCAAGTGCTCATGCTGCAGAATGCAGGAGCCCTGCAGCATCAAGGCAGTAGCACGCTCCAAACATCAGAACTCCAACAGCATGCTGATTCTACCATGATGATGAGTACAGCACACCAACATCATGGATCGACTACCACCCTACCACATCTGACCACCACCACCATGGACAAGGGTGTTCATTGGTTATCTGTGATTACTACTGCCGAGGGGCTGATGCTTACAACCCCTGGGCAATAGTAATGATAGTCCAGGAACAAAGCTACAGTGATTAAGGTTCCGGGCACCATGCTGGATAGAGCACACACTCACACAGCACAGAGCACCAGGACAGAGCAGCCAAGTTCAGGACAAGACAGTGGTGGTGCTACCTCCAGTGGCAGGTAACAAGTACCTCTGGGCAATTGTAGCGATAGGAAAGCAATGTACACCTTTGGCATACACCAACACCTGAATTATCAAAGAAACTTAATGTAAAAACTCTTACCGTATATACTCGCGTATAAGTCGAGTTTTTCAGCCCAACAATTGGGCTGAAAAGTCCCCCCCTCGGCTTATTCGCGAGTCACTCGGTTTTTGCAGAGGAAGGGGGGCTGTGACCGGGGCTGGAGGAGGCAGGAGGGGGCCGCGGTGACCGCGAGCGGTCACGTGGGGCCGCCTCATTAGTGTAATGAATTTGCACGGCATCCCCCCGTCCATCAGCAGCGGGGGGATGCCGTGCATATTGCAATACACTGGCCCCCAGCAGTAACACACAGCCCCCCCTCCTTAGTATGTCCCCCCAGGCTGCGGCACTTGTCAAAATAACAAATGTTTCATTCATCACCTTTCCGGCGCAGCTCCTCCGCTCCTCCGGTCCCGGCTTTTTCCTTCTTGTGCCGGTGTCATGTGACCGGGCGCAGGAGATGACGTCATTTCCTGCGCGCGGTCACAGCACTAGAGGCCGGCACAAGAAGGAAGAAGCCGGGACCGGAGGAGCGGAGGAGCTGCGCCGGAAAGGTGATGTATGAAACGTTTGTTATTTTAACAGGTGCCGCAGCCTGGGGGGACATACTAAGGAGGGGGGCCATATACCACCACTGGGGGCCAGTATACCACTGCCACTGGGGGCCAGTATACCACTGCCACTGGGGGCCAGTATACCACTGCCACAGGGGGCCTGTATACACTGCCACAGGGGGCCTATATACACTATCATTGGGGCCTGTATACACTACCACTGGGGGCTTGTATACACTACCACTGGGGGCCTATATACACTACCACTGGGGGCCTGTATACTACTGCACAGGGGCCTGTATACCACCACTGGGGGCCTGTATACCACTGCTGAGGGGCCTGTATACTACTGCACAGGGACCTGTATACCACCACTGGGGCCTGTATACCACTGCTGAGGGGCCTTTATACCACTGCTGAGGGGCCTGTATACCACTGCTGAGGGGCCTGTATACCATTACTGAGGGGTGCTATATACCAGTGACGGGGGGCTATATAATAGGATGGGGGTCTGCTGCATTTCATACCCTAGGCTTATACGCGAGTCAATAACTTTTACCAGCTTTTGGGGGCAAAAGTAGGGGGGTCGGCTTATACACGAGTATATACGGTATTTATATTACACTCACAGATTAAATAAAGCGATGACAACATAGCTATAGTTTAACAGTTTTATTTCATGGAAGTAATTGTACTTCATTCTAATACTTTTGATCCAGAGGAAGGAAAAAAAATTCAAGGTTTGTAAATAGCCAATTTTTGACATTGGATTAAAAATATTCGTTTCTGGACTGAGGAATTGAAGTCCGATACATATCCTGGATCAAAAAGTAGGTCAAATAGAAGGGGGTTGAAGGGTAATGAAACCTTGAACTACAACAATGGTAACTGGAATTTACAAAACATAACTCTCTCAGGATTTACAACGACAACAGTGAATATAGCTGAACAATTAGTCACATAATGTCTACAAACATTACTATTACAAAATTGGGGAAGAGATAGGAAGTGGAATACCAGGCCCAAAGCTTTATTACTCCACAAAAAGAAAAGGGAACACACTGATCAAATTAAAGTATTTTGCACATAAACCTGGCAACATTGAGGGAGGAAGTGGAATTACAGGCCCAAAGCTTTATTAATCCACAAAAAAGAATGGGAATACACTTATAAACTTCAAAATACTTCAAGTATTGTGCTATTCTACAAAAAACATTAATCTAACAAATTAGGTATGATGAAGTGGAATCGCATAGCCGAAGCTTTATTATTCCACAAACACAATATGGAATATGGTTTGACAACTTCAACAAATTAACTATTTACAAAAGCAGTAATATACCATTGATGATAGTTGGGTAAATAGATTACCTGGAAATATTTATCAATAATCAGAATAATCAAGGGGAAGTGGGGGTGCGGGGTGGAGAGTGGGTTAACAATCAGAAAAAGTTATCAGCAAATATTTAAGGTACATTTAGGCTGGGGTCACACTTACGTTGTGATCTTAGCCTAACGGATTGCGCTTAAAACTTAGAACTTTTCCCAGAAGGGAAGAATGCTTCCCTAGTTACCCGATATTTACATTCCCAACCAGCCACACACAAAGCTGCAGGGAGTGCGCTTTACAACAGTGCACAGGAAACGTTGTCTGCAACGTTTCCTGTGCGCTCTGCTAAAGCGCACTCCCTGCAGCTTTGTGTGTGACTGGTTGGGAAGGTAAATATCGGGTAACTAGGGGCAGCGTTCTCTCACAGTGCATAACGTTTACGCTATGCGCTTCTGGAAAAAGGTCTAAGTTTTAAGCACAATCCGTTAGGCTAGGGTCATAATTAGTGATGAGCGAGCTTGCTCGCCACTACTTGGTACTCGCACGAGTATCACTGTACTCGGGCTACTCGGCGAGCACCGAGTAATCTCGCGATACTCGTGATGTGCTCGTGGTCCTCATCCCTGCATGTTGGCGCTCTTTAGAGAGCAGACCACTGCAATGCCACAGCCCTGTTAGTTGTGGCATTGCAGTGATTGGCCGGACTGCACAGCGTGACCGAGCCTTTATAAGACCCTGCCGCGCTGTTCTCTGCACACAGCCATCCAGACAGTGAGTGTAGGGAGAGTGTCTGCTGCTGCTCAGGGACAGATTTGCGGCCCTCATAGGTAGATCCGGAGCAGGGCTGCAAACTGCTGCTGACCACAACAGTCCTTCTCAGGACTAATCTAGGAGGATATAGGCAGGGTGATCCAGATCGGAGTCCAAGCTTTACAGTGACCAGAACAGTCCTCAGGAGACTGTTGGAGCTGACTAGCTGTATAAAGGCAGGGTCTAAAATCCAGCTTTCCTGTGACCAGAACAGTCACCAGACTGTTAAAATTGACTAGCTGTATACAGGCAGGGTCTAAAATCCAGCTTTCCTGTGACCAGAACAGTCACCAGACTGTTAAAATTGACCAGCTGAATACAGGCAGGGTCTAAAAGCCAGCTTTCCTGTGACCAGAACAGTCACCAGACTGTCAAAATTGACTAGCTGTATACAGGCAGGGTCTAAAATCCAGCTTTCCTGTGACCAGAACAGTCACCAGACTGTCAAAATTGACTAGCTGTTGTGAGGCACCGCCGGCATGATCCTCATGGCCGGGGCGCATCACATGCAGGATCAAGGTATGATCCTGTGCACACTGGCCGGGTTGACTGTGATGGGACTGTGTGAGCCAACCCGGAACACAAGGTGTTACATGTAAGAGCGACTGCTGTAGATCTGTTACTTTCATGAGCCTAATGAGCGGCAGTGAGAGTGGGATGAGATCGAGGAAGCTCTAAGGAAAGGGATGTAAGGGCTTGAGTGCTGACAACCCGGAACACAGGGAGTTAACCTGAGCTGTGTGAAAGGCTGATTAACAGCAGCTAAGGGGGTGTGTCCATGTAGGAGTGGCTGGCACGATAAGAGGCAGCCAGCTGAGTGATTGAGAGATCCATTTTCAGCCAGACATCAGCCTGAGAGGATGTGGGCTGATTACCAGCCTGAGAGCTGAGCAGAGCCAGTCTGTGTGAGGGACTGGGAGTGCAAGTCCATGCCGCCATGTTGAGATGGTGAAGGGAGCATGCTAGCTCCATGCCGGTGCCGAGGTCCGAGGGTGTGATAGCACCTGGTGGGGAAGCCATGGCTGAACCTGGTGGATACTGGTCCGGGCGTGGGGTGAACCACGTCCGGGAAAGGAGCCCTTGGGGGACGCTTGGTGGACCCGTTACACAGGTAGCGAGACCCGGATCCGTGCCCGGTAAGACAGCGGTTCCCGTGTAACGGAGTGAGCTGTGTGTGAGTAATGCCAGGCGGGCATAACCGCTATTGGGTCCGACTAGACAGTCGGTAAAGGACCCGTTGATGTATGTAGGGGCTTAGGCAATTGCCCTGAATGTAAGATGATGACCTATGTAAGAACATTGTATAATAATGTGGGGAGAAAGTGACCCAGCCAGTATGGATGATGTTGGAGGCGTTCCGTCCCTGTGGGACGAGAGGGAGGCTTGCCCTGCTGCTTGCAGAGGGTACCCGTCCCTCAACCACGGCCTCTAATGGTGTGGGTGTGCCTGTGGTGCCAGACACAGGGGTAATAGGGCTCCTAGTAGGTAACGGATGAGGTTCCCGTGTACTATGGTTTGCCAGTCCCTGTAATGGGCCATGGAGGAGCCACAGTCCCTGGATGATGGGCTGTGAGCGTGTGGAAGAAATGTATGTGATCCATGGACGTTTGAATGATGGATCACACATGGTATGTAAGGCCCGGTCAGGCAGGAATCCTGACTACGGGGTAATGTTAGGTCATCAAGCTGGGTGACTAAAGCCAGGCGCAGGAACCGCCATTGGGACCCACAGGGCCCGTTGAGGCGTATGTAACGAAGGTCAGAAGCAGGGGTTAAAAGGGCTCCTAGAGTGGGGACACCATGGTTGAACCAGGTGTACTCTGACCGGGACGTAGGCGGAGATGTGTCCGGGAAGGAGCCCCTTGGGGATACATGACATACCCGGTACTCAGGTTGCTCAATCCCTGTTATGAACCCGGAGGGGTCATCGTCGAAATATAACACATGTATTTATTATAAATGTACTGTAAGATGTGTAAGTAGGCCGGAGGCCGTCGCTACCCCCGGGAGCAGGTGTTAGAGCTCCAATGGGGAGAGAGTCGTGGTTACAGGTCCCGGGTTATTGTGAATGTATATGTGCAATGTTCTATGTAATGTATGATGTATTTATGTGAAGTGTTTATAATCAATGTGCAATGTGGCAAACATGCTACCCGGGCTATGTTATTATATGTGAAAAATAAACGGGTAGACATTGGTTAAACTTATAAACACATGTTTTGTCGTTATGCAAGCGGGTTCCCCGGTTGCTACCTCACACTGTATACAGGCAGGGTCTAAAATCCAGCTTTCCTGTGACCAGAACAGTCACCAGACTGTCAAAATTGACTAGCTGTATACAGGCAGGGTCTAAAATCCAGCTTTCCTGTGACCAGAACAGTCACCAGACTTTTGTACTTAATAGCTGTATACAGGCAGGGTCTAAAATCCAGCTTTCCTGTGACCAGAACAGTCACCAGACTTTTAAAATTGACTAGCTGTATACAGGCAGGTTCTAAAATCCAACTTTCCTGTGACCTGAACAGTCACCTGACTGTTGTACTTGATAGCTTTATACAGGCAGGTTCTAAAATCCAACTTTCGTGTGACCTGAACAGTCACCTGACTGTTGTACTTGATAGCTTTATACAGGTTAGGGTCTAGAATCCAACTTTCCTGTGACCTGAACAGTCACCAGTCTGTTGTTGCTGTATACAGGCAAAATGCGCAAGGGCGTTGGCAAGGGACAAGGAGGTGGACGTGATGGTGGTGCAGGCAGAGGCTGAGGTCATGTGCAAGCACTAATTTCGCAACATCAAAGTGGCACATCTACTCGCTCGCACGTCCTGTCCCAAATTCTTGGGCCCGCAGCAGTACACCGCTCTTGAACCAAGAGCAGTGTCAACAGGTTGTTACTTGGATAGCGGATAATGCTTCAAGCCAGATGGGCACCTCCACAAACACCCTGTCTTCCACACGGTCAAGTGTCAGTAGCCGTGATACTGCACCGCACATTTCCCAACCTGATCCTCCTTCCTACCACCAGGCCGAGTACACGTCCACGGACATTACTGATCCCACACTAGGACACTCGGAAGAGCTGTTCACGTATCCATTCGCAGAATATGGCCTCTTGCCAGCTCCTGTTGAAGTGGGTGATGAGATGGTATGTACAGATGCCCAAATATTTGAGCAGCCACGTTCTCACGAAGGGAACCTTGGCAACGTGTCTCAACAAGGGGTGGACGATGATGAGACACAATTGCCAGGAAGTCAGGAGGAGGATCAGGGTGCAGAAGAGGAAGACGACGTGGAGGATGATCCAGTAGCTGACCCAACCTGGCAGGAGGATATGCAGAGCGAGGACAGCAGTGCACAGGGGGAGGGAGGCGTAGCATCCCAACAGGCAGTAAGAAGCAGGGTCGTGTCCGCAGGTAGAAGGCAGGCAACCGTTTCCCGGAACAACAACACGACACAAGGTGCCTGTGCAAATGTTAGGTCTTCCCGAGTCTGGGAGTTTTTTAAGTTGGCTCCAGATGACTCTAAAAAGGCCATTTGCAACACCTGCCATGCCAGCATCAGCAGGGGTACGAAAACTAGCAGCCTGACCACCACCAGCATGATCAGGCACATGTCAGCAAAACACTCAACTTTGTGGGAAGTACAACCGAGTTGAGGAGCGGTGCTTGCTGATGTCACTGCTACGTCTTCGCGTGTTGTGCGTACAAGCCAATTCCCTGTCCATGTTGGCCGCGAACAAGCCTCCGGCCCTGCACCTGACGTTGCCCACGAACAAATAACACCACCATCAAGCACGTCCTTGTCCCAGCGCAGCGTTCAATTATCCATTCAGCAAACCTTTGAACGCAGGCACAAATACGCTGCCAACGCCCCACATGCCACAGTCCTAAATTATCACATTTCGCGACTGCTTGCGCTAGAAATGTTACCTTTCCGGCTGGTGGAGACGGAAGCATTCCGCGACCTGATGGCGGCTGCTGTCCCAAGTTACTCGGTCCCCAGCCGCCACTATTTCTCCAGATGTGCCGTCCCCGCATTGCATAACCACGTGTCATAAAGCATCACACGTGCCCTGAACAACGCTGTTTCAGCCAAAGTCCACCTAACCACAGACACGTGGTCAAGTGCTTGTGGGCAAGGCCACTACATCTCCTTGACGGCACACTGGGTTAATATTGTGGAAGCTGGGACCCAGTCTGAGCGAGGGACGGAACACGTCCTTCCCACACCAAGGATTGCAGGTCCAACCTCAGTCATGGTTTCACCCAGACTCTACAGCTCCGGAATGTCATGCTCCTCAGCCTGCTCCTCCTGCGCATCCTCATCCACTTTACCCTCCACACCAGTCCCAAGCTGGAAGCACTGCAGCACTGCCTCTGCGAAGCAGCAACAGGCTGTGCTGAAGCTAATATGCATAGGTGACAAACCCCACAATGCAGAAGAGGTGTGGACAGCTCTGAAACAGCAGGCAGATCACTGGCTCACACCTCTGAACCTAAAGCCAGGAAAGGTCGTGTGTGACAATGGCCGGAACCTGGTGGCAGCTTTGAGGCGAGGCCAGCTGACGCATGTTCCCTGCGTGGCCCATGTGCTCAACCTGGTGGTTCAGCGGTTTATAAAGTCATACCCAGAGCTGTCTGATCTGCTGGTAAAAGTTCGCCGCCTGTCTGCACATTTTCGCAAGTCACCTGCTGCTTCAGCCGGCCTTGCCGGCTTTCAGCTCCGTTTGCGTCTTCCGGCCCACAGACTGGTGTGTGATGTCCCCACGCGTTGGAATTCAACTCTGCACATGTTGGTCAGGATATGTGAGCAGAAGAGCGCAGTTGTTGAGTACCTGCATCACCTAAGCCGTCGGGAAATAGGTCAAACTCCACACATAACACCTGAGGAGTGGAGATGGATGTCGGACCTATGTACCGTCCTCCAAAACTTTGATAACTCCACCAAGATGGTGAGCGGCGATGACGCCATTATTAGCGTCACCATACCGCTACTCTGCCTTCTAAAACGGTTTCTGCTGAAAAACAAAGAGGATGCGTTGCAGGCGGAGTGCGATGAGTTTGAGCAAGAAACAGTAGTGGGTGTGGGTGATAACACACAGCCCAGCCTCATCTCATCAGAACGTGCAGTGGAGGACTATGACGTGGAGGAGGAGGAGGAGGATGAAGACATGGAGCATCTCTCTGGCCAAATTGAGGATATGACATGCACACCAGTCATACCCTCGCTTCAGCGTGGCTGGCCAGAGGACAGGGGAGATGAGGAGGAGGAGGAGGACAGCATGTTCAGTCATCGTGTTGGTCTAGATACTGAAGTGATGGCTGTTAAGAGTCTGGCGCACATGGCTGACTTTATGGTAAGCTGCCTGGCTCGTGACCCTCACGTTCAGAACATCTTGGCCGACAATCAGTACTGGTTGGCAACACTCTTAGACCCACGCTACAAGGAGAACTTTATGTCTCTCATTCCTGAGGCGGAGAGGTCAGCCAAAATGCTGCAGTTCCAGAAGGCCATAGTCACGGAAGTAGGCAAAGCATTCCCCTCACAAAACGCTAGCGGCATAGGTCAGGAATCGGTGGACAACCAAGGCGTACGGCCGAGAGGGGCACAAGTCCAATCCGCCAGAGGTAGGTGAACAGTCTTTACGATGTGGGACAGTTTTCTCAGTCCCTCATGTACCACAGCCCCAGAGGTGCAGGGTAGTGCCACAAGAAATGCTAAGTTTGGCCAGATGCTGAAGGAGTACCTTGCAGATCGAACAACTGTACTGCGACATTCCTCTGTGCCATACAATTATTGGGTCTCCAAGCTGGACACATGGCATGAATTGGCTCTCTATGCCTTGGAAGTCCTGGCCTGCTAGCGTTTTGTCAGAGCGTGTTTTCAGTGCCGCAGGTGGAATCATTACTGATAAACGCACCCGCCTGTCAACTGAAAATACTGACAGGCTCACTCTGATCAAGATGAACAAGGGTTGGATTGGGCCAGACTTCACCACACCACAAACAAATGACAGCGGAATTTAAATTTTGTTCTGGGAATTTGCCATGTACCTCCACTCACCCATGGGTACACACTTCTGGACTTTGGCTAATTGCTGGACTGCTCCTCCTTCTCCTCATGTGCCACCATGATGACCGTTACAATAGTTAGGCTGTTGTTTCAGGTATACCCCCAGTGGTAAATTTTTTCGCCCATTCTTTTAGAATGGGCATTACAACGACAGGAGACCCGCTCCTTTTCAATGGGAAAAATGTTTTGAGGCCCTCCTGCACGTCTCTATCCAGGGACAAATTTTGGCTGCCCTGCCAAAGGGCTATACTCCAATACTCCCACTCCAGGTTTACAGACCCTAATGCACGTCTCTATCCAGGGACAATGTGGAGCCTCCCAATTTTTGGCTGCCCTGCCAAAGGGCTATACTACAATACACCCACTCCAGGTTTACAGGCCCTCATGCATGTCTGTATGCATGGGTCATTGTTTAACCTCCCAATTTTTGGCTGCCCTGCCAAAGGGCTATACTCCAATACACCCACTTCAGGTTTACAGGCCCTACTGCACGTCTCTATCCAGGGACAATGTGGAGCCTCCCAATTTTTGGCTGCCCTGCCTAAGGGCTATACTACAATACACCCACTTCAGGTTTACAGGCCCTTATGCATGTCTCTATCCAGGGACAATATGGAGCCTCCCAATTTTTGGCTGCCCTGTCAAAGGGCTATACTACAATACACCCACTTCCTTACAATGGGCACTTCAGGTTTACAGGCCCTCATGCACGTCTCTATCCAGGGGCATTGGTGAACCTCCCAATTTTGGACTGCCCTGGCAAAGGAAAATGCTACAATACACCCAGTTCTTCAAAATGGGCACATTATGTCAAGACAGGGCTTCATGTACGTCTCTTCTCAGGGTCATCGTAGTGCCGCACAATGTTTTCACGTAAAATCATTCATGTAATCACAAAAAGTAACATACACCAGCTGTATCTCACTATGGGGTATGTGCCCTTAACATTTCCACCCTGAATATTCATTTTGGTGTCATTTTGGAAGGTTTTCTGGTGACTCCGTAAAATTGGCGTGAAACTCGGACAAGATTGTTCACAGCTGTGACTTTTGAGTGAGAAATGCTTCCAGGGGTCTTCCCCATGGTGTTGCCATGTCATTTGAGCACTCTTCTGAGACTTTAGTGACATTTTTAGGGTTTCTACATGCTGCCGGTAGGCATTTCATAAAAATACTCGGGTCTCCCATAGGATAACATTGGGCTCGGTGCTCGGGCCGAGTACACGAGTATCTTGGGATGCTCGGCCCGAGCTTCGAGCACCCGAGCATTTTAGTACTCGCTCATCACTAGTCACAATGCAAGTGTGACCCTAGCCTTACTCACAATTCTTGAATGATGTAGTGTGCAAATCCAGCTTTTAAACCATTTCATCCTGCCATGCAGCACGTCCATTGTGCGAAATGAAATAAGCGGCAAAGTTGTCCCTCATTTGTGCGACTTCAGCTGTAGTCCTCAAAGTGTGATCTTGGTAGTCCTGCAATGTGGTAGCAAAGGCTTCTTGAGGTCAAAGCGGTGTCGCTCTCTCACCAGGATGAAATTGTGCAGAACAACACACGCTTTGACATACTCATCAATTGTCTCAGTTTTCAGATTGACGGCAGTTCCTAAAATATGCCATTTCGATGCCAGCAAACCAAAGGCACACTCCACAGTCCATCGTGCTCTTGTCACTCGGTAATTGTAAATCCTTTTTGTCCAATTCAAGTCACAACTAGAGTACGGTTTGATGAGGTTGCCACACATTTGAAATGCCTCATTACCAACCACAACAAATGGCATTGGCGGTCCTTCAGTGCTTGACAGGGGTTTTGGTGGTGGAAAGTTGAAATTGTTGCCACACAAACTTTGGCTCATGTCTGAGTTTTTAAAATTCTGCAAATCTTTTCCTCGTCCAAATGAGCCAATGTCCACAGCGACAAATCAACAGTCAGTGTCCGCAATCGCCATCAAAACTATCAAAAAGTATTTTTTGTAGTTTGAAATACTCCGATCTGCTTCCAGCAGGCTTCAGGATCCAAATATGTTTGCCGGCCACAGCCCCCAAACAGTTTGGAAATTGACAAGTCTCCTGGAATCTTGCAGTGTTGTTCAGCCAGAGTTGAGATGTGGGATGGGGAGGCATTCTTCTCGCAGATCTTCATAGATTGCATGGCAGGTCTCTTCAATAATCCCAGACAGCGTCGGCACTCCAATCCAGAACTGGAAATACAGAGATGATAACATCTCTCCGGTCGCCTGGAATCTGAAAAACAGAGAAGGAAAATGAAGTAAATTCATTTGTTTTGTAACAATTACATCTGTAAGGTAGTGAGCCGGGGACTCGCTTGCTGCGTAATGACGCCATCACGTGTATATCATTTTTCAATTGTCTACCCGTTTATTTCTCACAAGCATCAATAACTTGGGTAGTACATAAAACATTTATTAAAAGAACATCACATAATACATTACTTTACACAATACATTACATAGAATATTGCACATATACAATTACAGTAACCCGGGACATGTAACCACCTCTCTTCCCCATTTGGAGCTCTAACAACCGCTCCCATGGTGACTACGGCCTCCGGCCTATCTACACGTTCTACACACATTTCACAGTACATAAGTTACCCAACACGATGACTCCTCTGGGTTCAGAGCAGGGATTGAGCAACCCGAGTCACAGGTACACCACGTATCCCCAAGGGACTCTTTTCCGGACGTGTTTCGCCCCATATCCGGATCAGCGCCCACTTGGGTCAACCATGGTTTCCCCACTCTGTGAGCCCTTCTAACCCCTGCTTCTGACCATCACTACATACCACTCAATGGGCCCTATGGGTCCCAATGTCGGTACCAGCCGCCCCGGCTTTAGATACCCAGCACGATGATTCCATATCATCCCGTAGTCAGGACTCCAGCCTGACTGGGACCTTCCATACCACATGTGATTCATCCTACTATATTCATGGACCACATGCCTCTTCACCCTGCTCACAGCCCATCATAATCCATTCATGGACTGTGGCTCCTCCATGACCATAACAGGGACCTGGTCAACCATAGAACCCGGGCTAACCATGTGTCACCACGGTACTGGCCACCAGCCGCCACCAAACCCCAATCTCGTGGCAGGTCTCTAGGTCGACGACTGTACCCTGCGTCTGAGTAGCACCCTCCCGGATCAGCCATGGTTACCCTTTCTAGGAGCCATCTTAACCCCTGCGTCTGGCCACAGGTACATACATTGTATTGAAGGACGGGTACCTCCTGCATGCAGAAAGCAAGCCTCCCTCTCGTCCACCAGGGATGGAACGCCTTCAATCTATCATCCATACTAGCTGGGTCTCTCTCTCCCCACAAAATTATACATGGCTCTTACTCATAGGCCATCGTCTCTCATTCAGGGCACTTTTACCTAAACCCTCACATACATCCACGGGTCCTTTACTGACGGCCTAGTCGGACCCAATGGCGGTTATGCCCGCATGACATTATTCACACTCAGCTCACTCCGTCACACGGGAACTGCCGTCTTACCGGGCATGGATCCGGGCCTAGCTACCTGAGGTCACGGGTTGACCAAGCATCCCCAAGGGCTCCTTCCAGGACGTGTTTCACCCCACGTCCTGTCCAGCGTCCACCAGATCAGTCTCGGCTTCCCCACTCCAGGTGCTGAAATGACCCCGATCCTAGCTAACGGCATGGAGCTAGCACTCTCCCTTCACCATCTCTCATCATGGCGGTCTGGACTATTTCTCTCAGTCCCTCACACAGACTGGATCTGCATCTCTCTCTGGACTCAGGCTGAATGATCTCAGAAGTCTGGGAACTCTCCCACTCACTCAGCTGGCAGGCTCTTATCGTGCCTGCCACGCCCACATGGACACACCCACTTGACTGCTAGTAATCAGCCTCCTCTAGTTCCTATACAGCTGCTCAGCTATGTGTCTGATCTCTACAGCACTCACACAGCTTGTTTAACTCTCTGTGTTCACACAGTACATACAATGCTCTCAGCTGCTCATTGGTCTCAAGAATCTTTCAGGCATTGACACTCTGGGTGCCGGACATGATTACACATACGGTACAAACCCGGCTCATGTGAACAGGATCCTATACTGATCCTGCATGTGATGCACCCCGGCCATGGGAGCATGCCGGCGGTGCCTCACACATCATAATGATATGTGTTGATATGTGTTTGTTTTTTTTGACTGCAGGGTCACCAACAGCCGTTCCTCAGCAGGAATTGCTCGACATAGCTGTGTGTCCTGCTTGTCGAACGATCCTCGAATACGTCGCAGCAACTCATCGAAGCTCTCTTCTGACATCCTGGTGTAATCAAAGAATTTCTGCGGGTTCTCTCAAAGTTCGCTGTACAATGAGTGGTACAGTCCGTGGCTCTCTCGAACTTCTACGATGGGGTGTTGCCAGAAACAACGACATATTCTCCGTCATTCTCTTCTGCGATCTTCTTCACACGCCACAGCGAAGAAAATGCCATTTTCAACAATAAATCCAGGTTACGATAGTAGCTTTGCATGTCGAGATCCATCTTGCATCTCGATACAGCAGCAAAAGAAGAGAATTTCCTCTGTGCATGGTCTATTTACAGTGGTGGCCAAAAGTATTGACACCCCTGCAATTCTGTCAGATAATACTCAGTTTCTTCCTGAAAATGATTGCAATCACAAATTCTTTGGTATTATTATCTTCATTTAATTTGTTTTAAAGGGATCCTGTCACCCCAAAAACGCCTCATAAGCTATTAAAAGATGTCCCTAGAGCATATTAACACTTATCCTACACTCCTTTTTGGTCATAAATGCATCTAGTGAAAATGTAGATAAACGTTATTAAACTCACTCATTAGGTATTGTGATAGAGCCACTCACAGCTGCCAATTCCAGGTAGACACAGGAAGCCTTGCCGGGTAAACGTCTGGATTATTTCTGGCATAAACCATATGAACACAACAAAATAGGGGATCAGCTTCTTAGGCTCAGAGCTGCACACTGCTCTCCTCCACTCTAAACTCACACCAAAGAAAAAAAAACAGAGGTGATCATTTAACTTCTCTGACCACACCTCAGGGAGGGAGGAACATGCTGAATCAGCCCCAGCTCACATAACAGAGTTCATCAACCTGGCTGAAACGTATCTCCCATCCTTTACGGTACCAGTAATCATATTACACATTCCCCCCCTCTGCCCAAAGCCGGAGGTTTGGGCACCATTGGACACCAAACAGGGGAACCTAGACAGGGCATCCGCATTCCCATGGAATTTCCCGGGCCTGTGCTCAACATGGAAAGTGAAATCTTGAAGAGCCAAAAACCACCGGGTCACTCTGGCATTCTTTCCCCGTCTGTCCCTCAGCCACGTCAGGGGCGCATGATCGGACACCAGCCTAAACTGTCGCCCTAGGAGGTAATAACGTAAAGTGTCCACCGCCCATTTGATGGCCAAACACTCCTTCTCAACAATAGCATAGTTCTTTTCGCAGGACGACAACTTTCTACTAAGGTACAGGATTGGATGTTCTTCTCCATGTACTACCTGGGACAGGACAGCTCCTAGCCCGACCTCTGACGCGTCGGTCTGGAGTACAAACTCCTTGCTGAAATCTGGTGCCATTAGGACCGGTCGGTTACACAGAGCGGACTTTAGGTCCTGGAAAGCCGTCTCAGCTTCCGAAGTCCACTTGGCCATGGAGGACTTCGTGCCCTTAAGGAGGTCAGTCAAGGGAGCGACTTTCACAGCAAAGTTTGGGATGAATCGCCGGTAATATCCGACAAGTCCCAGGAAGGCTCTGACTTGCTTTTTAGAGAGGGGTTGTGGCCAACTCTGGATTGCCTCCACTTTATTTAGTTGTGGCTTGATCTGGCCACTCCCGACAACATAACCCAAATACCTGGCCTCCTCCTTCCCGATGGCGCACTTCTTCGGGTTAATTGTGAACCCCGCAGTTCTCAGTGCCTCCAGCACCCTCTGGACCTTCTGCAGGTGACTTTCCCAGTCCAAGGTATAGATCACTATGTCGTCCAAATAAGCTGCAGCGTACCTCTTATGGGGGGCTAGGATTCAGTCCATGGCCCTCTGGAAGGTGGCCGGGGCTCCCTGAAGCCCGAATGGCATCCGTGTATACTGGAAACAACCATCAGGTGTAGAAAAGGCCGTCTTCTCCTTGGCACTCTGTGACATAGGTATCTGCCAGTATCCTTTTGTTAGGTCAAGGGTGGTGATGTACCTTGCTGGTCCTAACCTCTCGATGAGCTCATCGACTCGAGGCATCGGATAGGCATCAAACTTGGAGACTTCGTTCAACTTGCGATAGTCATTACAAAACCGCCATGATCCGTCCGGTTTCGGCACCAGTACGATGGGACTGGACCAGCCACTCTTTGATTCTTCGATAACACTGAGATTCAACATTCTTATCACCTCCTTCGAGATCACTTCTCGACGAGCTTCAGGGATCCGGTACGGCTTCAGGTTAACCCTCACGTGTGGTTCAGTGAGGATGTCGTGTTCCACAACCTGGGTACATCCCGGCAGGTCTGTGAAGAGATCCCTGTTCCGATGAAGCACCTCTTGACACTGTTGCTTTTGAGCCCTAGACAGTGTGTCCGCCACTGTGACCTCTTTGATGTCGGCCTCCATCTTCCCTACCAGACAGGGGGTTTCCATAGGGTCTCTATCCCGCCATGGCTTCAGCAGGTTGACGTGGTATACCTGATAAGGCTTCCTTCTTCCAGGTTGGTGAATTTTATAGTTCACCTCGCCCACTTTGTCAACCACTTCATAAGGCCCTTGCCACTTGGCGAGGAATTTACTTTCAACTGTAGGGATCAATACCAGTACATGATCACCAGGACTGAACTGTCTCACCCTTGCAGAGCGGTTATACACCCTTGCTTGCGCCTCTTGCGCTCGGAGCAAATTGTCTCTTACGATGGGCATCACCTCGGCGATTCTCGCCTGCATCTGAGCGACATGCTCCACGACACTACGGTGGGGGGTCACCTCCGCTTCCCATGTCTCTTTTGCTATGTCCAAGAGACCTCGAGGATGACGACCATACAAGAGTTCAAATGGAGAGAATCCCGTTGAGGCCTGGGGAACCTCCCTGATAGAGAACATCAGATATGGGAGGAGACTGTCCCAGTCTCGACCGTCTTTCTCGACCACCTTCTTCAGCATGGACTTCAACGTTTTGTTGAATCTCTCCACGAGGCCATCTGTCTGCGGATGGTACACTGAGGTTTTCAATTGGGTTATCTGTAGTGCTTTACACAGTTCCCTCATAATCTTGGACATAAAGGGGGTTCCTTGATCTGTCAGGATCTCTTTTGGAAGTCCCGTTCTTGAGAAGACGTGCACCAATTCTCGGGCTAGAGTTTTAGTAGAGGAATTTCTCAAAGGTATCGCCTCCGGGTACCGAGTCGCATAGTCCAGGACTACTAAGATGTACTGGTGGCCTCTTGCAGACTTGACCAGGGGGCCCACCAGATCCATGGCAATTCGATTAAAGGGCACTTCTATAATTGGTAATGGCACTAGCGGACTTCGGAAGTGAGCAACGGGGGCGGTCAACTGGCAGGTGGGACACGACCTACAATAGTCTACAATCTCCCGATGACACCCAGGCCAATAGAACCTCCGAAGGATCCGCTCCTGGGTCTTATTTACCCCTAGGTGACCACCCAGGACATGAGAATGGGCCATGTCTAATACTTTGCGTTTATAGGGCCCTGGAACCAACAGCTGGTCTATTACCTCACCTCTCACCTGGGTAACCCGATATAGCAACTCTCTATTTACTGCAAAGTGAGGGAACCTGGTGTCAGCCCCTGGCTCCTGGGCAACCCCGTTTATAACAGTCACATTGTCAAAGGCCCCTTTCAGGGTCAAGTCCCTCATTTGAGCAGTCCCAAAATTCCCGCTGGATGTCATCAACTCCGGGAAGTCGGCTTCATGGGACTCCGGCTCATCGTCGTCACCAAGCAGCACTCCCAGGGGAAACTCATCTGCCTCCTGCAGCGGCACTGTCTCTGGCTGGGCTGCCTGTCCTTCACCAGGACCCTTCGATACCGCCCCCTTTTCCCACAAGTCCCAAAGCAAAGTAAAGTCCCGCCCGATTATCACCGGGTGCAATAAGTTTTCCACCACCCCAACTTCATGTGACTTAGTTCCGCAGTTTGTGTTTATGGTCACAATAGCAATGGGGTAGTTCTTGGCATCTCCATGGATACAGCGGACACCCACCTTTTTTCCTGGTATCAGTCGATGGGGAAGTGTGGCCCTCACCAGGGTCACCAAACTTCCGGAGTCCAAGAGTCCCGTTACTCGGGCCCCATTCACTTCCACAAGACATGCCTGCGGGCCCTCTCTGGGTTCCCTGTCAATGCTGCAGACCGGGTAAGCATAATATGAGGAGCGCCGACCCAGGCTACAGTCCATTTGCTCAGTAGTCAGGGGACAACGGGCGGCTACATGACCAGGGCCTTGACACCTCCAACAGATTAACGGACCAGCTGGAGATTTTGTTACGCCTCCACTTGCTCCTTGTGACCTCGGGCTCCCTCCACCCGTGGCTCTATTACCCTTCCTTTGGGTGTCGGACGCGGTTTGTAGCCCCCAATATTTAGTTGGCAAGTCCCGTGGCTTCCCTTGGGTACTCTCCACCACCTGGTACCTCTCCACCAGTCCCACTAGGTCATCGGCATTCTGGGGGTCACCCTGAGCAACCCAGGTTTGCACTGGCTTTGGGAGGGCATGCACAAATCTGTCCATTACCACCCGCTCCACCATTTGCGCTGGTGTGGAGGTTTCTGGCTGCAGCCATTTTTGCACGAGATGTAGCAAGTCAAACATCTGGGAGCGAGGGGGTTTGTTGCCATGATAGGCCCATTGATGGCCCCCCTGAGCTCTAACAGTCATAGTCACACCCAGACGTGCTAAAATCTCAGTTTTTAGCTTCCCATACTCACGAGCGTCCTGTAAAGCCAGGTCATAGTAAGCTTTTTGGGGCTCTCCCGTTAAAAATGGCGCCAACACCTCCGCCCACTGTGCCGGTGGCAGCTTTTCTCACTCTGCGACCCTCTCAAAAATTGTCAAAAAGGCTTCAACATCATCCCCCGGGGTCATCTTTTGGAGCGCCCGTCTTACCGCCTTCCTGACGCCGGAATCCTCATCTGTACCTGGAGACGGGCCAGCTGCCCTTGCCCGGACGAGCTTAGTCAGGAGTTCCTGTTGCTGCTCCCGCCGCTGCTGCAACTGCTGAATCAAGAGTTGATTGGTTTCCTGTTGCGCAAGCTGTTGTTGGTGTTGCTGCTGCTGCTGTTGCTGTTGGATCTGCACCAAGTGCTTAATCAGGTCCTCCATGCCGTCTGACTGTGTTTGCAGGCTTGTGGCTGCCTTCACCCAGGACATGCAGGTCGTTTGTAGTCAATCCAGGCGCTTCCTGGGGGTCTATGCCCGCATTCTCCACCAAGTGTGATAGAGCCACTCACAGCTGCCAATTCCAGGTAGACACAGGAAGCCTTGCCGGGTAAACGTCTGGTTTATTTCTGGCATAAACCATATGAACACAACAAAATAGGGGATCAGCTTCTTAGGCTCAGAGCTGCACACTGCTCTCCTCCACTCTAAACTCACACCAAAGAAAAAAAAACAGAGGTGATCATTTAACTTCTCTGACCACACCTCAGGGAGGGAGGAACATGCTGAATCAGCCCCAGCTCACATAACAGAGTTCATCAACCTGGCTGAAACGTATCTCCCATCCCTTACGGTACCAGTAATCATATTACAGTATGTTAATGAGTGGCTACTGTATTCATAGTCACCCAGGCAGGCTCTCCCTCTTCATAATATCACGCCTTAATAGGCGTGATCTTGAACGGTGATTCAAATGCGCGCCTCCCCGCTCTCCTCTGTGTCGACGGGGCTGCAGTGCGGCTGTATGACGCGATTCGCGTCATTTCCGGCTTCGGGTGACGTATGTACACCCACGCTCTGTTAGTTTCAAGCCCCGCACTGCGCATGCGTGCTGGATGCATAACAGAGCGGCGCGGGTGTACATACGCCACCCGAAGCCGGAAATGACGCGAATCGCGTCATACAGCCGCACTGCAGCCCCGCATTTGAATCACCATTTAAGATCACGCCTATTAAGGCGTGATATTATGAAGAGGGAGAGCCTGCCTGGGTGACTATGAATACAGTAGCCACTCATTAACATACCTAATGAGTGAATTTAATAACGTTTATCTACATTTTCACTAGATGCATTTATGACCAAAAAGGAGTGTAGGATAAGTGATAATATGCTCTAGGGACATCTTTTAATAGCTTATGAGGCGTTTTGGGGGTGACAGGATCCCTTTAAATGAAAAAACACAAAAGAGAATGAAGCAAAAAGCAAAACTTTGATCATTTCACACAAAACTCCAAAAATGGGCCAGACAAAAGTATTGGCACCCTCAGCCTAATACTTGGTTGCACAACCTTTAGCCAAAATAACTGTGATCAACCGCTTCCAGTAACCATCAATGATTTTTTTACAATGCTCTGCTGGAATTTTAGACCATTCTTCTTTGGTAAACTGCTCCAGGCCCCTGATATTTGAAGGGTCCCTTCTCCAAACTGCCATTTTTACATCTCTCCACAGGTGTTCTATGAGATTCAGGTCTGGACTCATTGCTGGCCACCTTAGAAGTCTCCAGTGCTTTCTCTCAAACCATTTTCTAGTGCTTTGTCAAGTGTGTTTTGGGTCATTGTCCTGCTGGAAGACCCATGACCTCTGAGGGAGATCCAGCTTTCTCACACTGGACCCTACATCATGCTGCAGAATTTGTTGGTAGTCTTCAGACTTCATAATGCCATGCACACGGTCAAGCAGTCCAGTGCCAGAGGCAGCAAAGCAACCCCAAAACATGAGGGAACCTTCGCCATGTTTGACTGTAGGAACTGTAAGCCTGGCTTATTTATGTTTCGGGGTAAAAAGTGGGGTCTTCCTGGGTATCCTACCATACAGTCCCTTTTCATTCAGACGCCGACGGATAGTACGGGTTGACACTCTTGTACCCTCGGACTGCAGGGCAGCTTGAACTTGTTTGGATGGTAGTCAAGGTTCTTTATCCACCATCCGCACAATCTTGCTTTGAAATCTCTCGTCAATTTTTCTTTTCCGTCCACATCTAGGGAGGTTAGCCACAGTGCCATCGGCTTTAAACTTCTTGATGACACTGCACACGATAGACACAGGAACATTCAGGTCTTTGGCGATGGACTTGTAGCCTTGAGATCGCTCATGCTTCCTCACAATTTGGTTTCTCAAGTCCTCAGACAGTTCTTTGGTCTTCTTTCTTTTCTCCATGCTCAATGTGGTACACACAAGGACACAGGACAGAGGTTGAGTCAATCTTAATCCATGTCAACTGGCTGCAAGTGTGATTTAGTTATTGCCAACACCTGTTAGGTGCCACAGGTAAGTTACAGGTGCTGTTAATTACACAAATTAGAGAAGCATCACATGATTTTTCTAGCAGTGTAATACTTTTTTCCACCCCCTTTTTTATGTTTGGTGTGGAATTATATCCAATTTGGCTTTAGGACAATTCTTTTTGTGTTTTTTCATTGAAGACAAATTAAATGAAGCAGTGGCGTAGCTAGCCTGCTCTGGGCCCGGGGGGTGAGATCTGCACCCAGGGCCCCCATCATGTGAAGAGCCGGGGGGGGGGTGCTGGCAGAGAATTCTCGTGCCACCCCCATCATCTGAGGCAGTGGCGCAGCAACTGTTTGTGGCACCCGGGGCGGTCGAATAAAATTTGCCGCAGCTGCCACCCCTAAGAATTAGACCAAATGGCCACTCACCTCCCGAACTCTCCATCCTTCTGCACTCCCCATCCTCCATCCTCCTGCACTCCCCATGCTCCTGCACTTCCCATCCTCCTGCACTCCCCATCCTCCTGCACTTCCCATCCTCCTGCACTCTCCATCCTCCTGCACTCTCCATCCTCCTGCACCCTCCATCCTCCAGCACCCTCCATCCTCCAGCACCCTCCATCCTTCAGCACTCTCCATCCTTCAGCACTCTCCATTCTCCTGCACCCTCCATCCTCCTGCACCCTCCATCCTCCTGCACTCTCCATCCTCCTGCGCTCTCCATCCTCCTGCGCTCTCTGTCCTCCTGCACTCTCTATCCTCCATCCTCCTGCACGCTCCATCCTTCTGCGCTCTCCATCCTCCTGCACTCCCCATCCACCATCCTCCAGCACCCTCCATCCTCCTGCATGCTCCATCCACCAGCGCTCTCCATTCTCCATCCTCTTGCATTCCCTGTCCTCTGTCCTCCTGCACTCCCCATCCTCCTGCACTCCCCATTCTTCTGCGCTCTCCATCCTCCTGCACTCTCTATCCTCCTGCACTCTCTATCCTCCTGCACTCTCTATCCTCCTGCGCTCTCTATCCTCCATCCTCCTGCGCTCTCCATCCTCCTGCACTCTCCATCCTCCATCCTCCTGCACTCTCCATCCTCCAGCGCTCTCCATCCTCTATCCTCCTGCACTCTCTATCCTCTATTCCCTGCAGTTTCCATCCTCTGTCACCTGCAGTTTCCATCCTCTGTCCCCTGCAGATTCCATCCTCTGTCCCCTGCAGATTCCATCCTCTGTCCCCTGAAGATTCCATCCACTGTCCCCTGCAGATTCCATCCTCTGTCCCCTGCAGTTTCCATCCTCTGTCCCCTGCAGTTTCCATCCTCTGTCCCCTGCAGTTTCCATCCTCTGTCCCCTGCAGATTCCATCCTCTGTCCCCTGCAGATTCCATCCTCTGTCCCCTGCAGTTTCCATCCTCTGTCCCCTGCAGATTCCATCCTCTGTCCCCTGCAGATTCCATCCTCTGTCCCCTGCAGATTCCATCCTCTGTCCCCTGCAGTTTCCATCCTCTGTCCCCTGCAGATTCCATCCTCTGTCCCCTGCAGATTCCATCCTCTGTCCCCTGCAGTTTCCATCCTCTGTCCCCTGCAGATTCCATCCTCTGTCCCCTGCAGTTTCCATCCTCTGTCCCCTGCAGTTTCCATCCTCTGTCCCCTGCATATTCCATCCTCTGTCTCCTGCAGATTCCATCCTCTGTCCCCTGCAGTTTCCATCCTCCAGCCTCCCTGTGTCCTTCATCCCCGTGCACAGCCTGCCACCCTCTGCACCCCTCTCTCACACACCTCTTGTTGAAGGACCGGGGGGGGGGCCGTTGCACACTCACCGCGGCCGCCGTGTGCGTCTGCTGTAAGGAGGAGGTGAGGAGGGGTGGGCAGAGCTGCAAGACAGGAAGTCCCGTCCTCCCTCCTCTCCGGCCGGCACGGCGGCCGGCTGCCAGCTCGGGGCACGGGGCCCCCCAGGGGGCGGACAATGGGCCCCTCATGTCGGGGGGGCCTCGACCCTCCTGCCCCCCCGCTAGCTACGCTACTGAAATGAAGATAATAATACCAAAGAATTTGTGATTGCAATCATTTCATGAAGAAACTGAGTATAATCTGACAGAATTACAGGGGTGTCAATACTTTCGGCCACAACTGTATATATTTCCCTTAAGGGTTAAGCGTGTGGCTTGGCTGGAAAATGCAAGAAAAAACTCCAGGAAATATTAAAGACATGCGCAAAAAAAATGCAAACGCATGCCAAAACGCATACAAATGCATGCATGCAATGTGTTTTTTTGATGTCTTGCATACGCTCATGCGGATAAAAAAATGCTGCATAAGCATACGTTTGCATGCAATTCTAAAATGCTAATGCGAAAGTAGCCATAGTTAGCAGGTCATGAAGAATAATTAAAAAATGGTATTATTAAAGTGCTATACTAGTGTTGTCCTGCTGCTGTTCTTTCAAACATTGCATTGAGTTGCAGCTGAGGGACAAAGTTAATATGTAAATCACCTTCCATTGTGAGTGTAAATAAGCCAGTGAGTGTTATGCTTAAGTGTGATTTGGATTAAATGTGTGTTTTATGATTTAGTGATTTTGGATTTAGGGAGTTTAGAAGGGAGTAATTTGTACTGAATTGCTGTTTGTATTTTTTTTACATACTTAATATTGCTGTCTGGTGCAACCCACATTAGTAAAATGTGCAAAATTATTGGCAATCCCATCCAGTGTACATCTTGTCTCATGTATGCAAACCTTCAACAGTTGTTCGAGGGTGCATACTGCTGTGCAAGATGTGAGCATGTTGTGCATTTGGAAGCCCAGATACTGAATCTAAATCAACAGCTGTCGACATTAAGGTCCATAGACAATATGGAAAGGAGTCTGCTGTTCACTGAACAGCTGCTCAATGAGATAGATGTGGGAGAGGATGGTAGCATGGAGCTGCACGACTGTGAGGCAGCTAGCTGGGTGACAGAAGGCGGGGTGGAGAGAAGAGTGCCAGGGAGGCTAGTCTTGATCCGGCCCACCTAAGCAAGTTTACAAAGTTTGCGGATGAGGGGGGTATCAGTACAGGAGTAGCACTGCTCCAGCAAGACATGCCCTCTGAAAGCTGGAGGCGTGTCTGCTCCACTGAGAGGGGAAAGAGGAGCACAGGGCAGACCTGATAGGTGCTGATAGGGGGACTCCATTTTTGGAGAACATGTAGGGCAATATGTCACAAAGGCTGGCTTCACATTAGCGTTTGTGTCTGCATGCTGATGGCATGCAGACACAAACGCAGTGCAAAGCATGGCCTAAAGATGTGTCCGCAGCGGAGAATGTGAGTGATGAGGCAAGTTTTTTGTGAATGGTGAAGTTAACAAACAAAACCACTGCTATTGGTCAGACACAAACCCACAGTGGATAGATCCCTCCAAGACTGTTGGAACACAAAAATTGATTGTATGGTGTGTTATAGGGTACAAAGATAGTGGGGCCATTCTTCATCAATGCAAACTTCAATGCCACTGGATATCTGAAATTGCTACATGATTCAGATATCCAGTGGCATTGAGGTTTCCATTGATGAGGTTTCCATCTTTGTAAATTTATTCCAGTATATCAATATACCTGAGGAAGGCTATAGTTTTGCACATTTTTAGCCGAAATGCATTGTACACTATTGATGAACTACATGTAATACATTTTTCTACTGGAATAAATTTTATAAACAACACCGAATCCTTGTGTTCCCTCCTGGAAGCCCTGGGTAGTGATTGGAATGGACCTTCTCTACATTATTTAGGTGTCAGTGGTGACATGCACCCTTTTATGCACAGAGTTTATCAAAGAATGGGTGTTGTTTGTGACATGCTGGTGTAGCGCAGGCACAGCTTGATTCAATAAGTAGTGATGATTGGGCAACTGATACTGGTGAGCTGCAATGGCCATCAGCTTTTGGAAACTGTTTGTATCCACCAGGTGGAAAGGCAGCATGTTTGTGGCCAACAAATGAGAGATGGTGAAGTTTAAGCTTTTTGCTTTGGGATGTGTAGGTGGAAATAATCTTTTCTTTTTAAAGAGGGTGGAGTAGGGTGTACCTGACAAACTGCTGCACTGTGAAGGAGGTGCAGGCCCAGATGTTATGGTGAGTTGACAAACAAGTTGTGTACTCTGTGTCTGGGATCGGTCAAAACCACCAGGGGTTTCCATTTCCGTAACAGCTGAGGGTCTGTAAGTCAAGACTGTAGCGGGTAAACAAGTGGAGGTCTTGTGGCCAGATACCTGTCGGAAAACCCTAGCCATGCTGACAAAGGAGGAAAAAGCAACAGATGTGTTTGATGCAGCAGATGGTATTCGGTGAGTCCCCCTAGGTACGGTTTTACTGTAGTAATTTGTCCATACAACGCATGGTTATGACCCATGTTGTGGTTCATGCATCTCGTAGTCAAATTGAGGAGGTTTTTGCCTTTATTTAATTTTTGGTTACAAACTTTGCAAATAACGTGTTTTGGGTCATCTTTTGCAATGTCAAAAAAGGCCCAGGCTGGTATCAGGTGGTTGAGCTAATCCCTTTCCCCCTTCCCAAACACAAAAATAAAACCAGGCTGGTCAACCCTTGCCACCTTGGACAACTTGGTTGGCTCGATGGCTTTCCAAAGATTCATAGTGGTGAATAGCTGGCACCACTTTGTGTTGTGTAGAGAAACATTCAGTTTTGCATTGGCCTACTTGTTGAAATCTTAATGTAAAAATGTAAATATTTAGCCATTGTTCACTAGATTTATTTCATTTTGAGCGCCTGATTCTGTTTTTTTTTATTTACTTTCTTTATAGCAATATTACTGGTCCAAGTAAAATGCTTAAAAAAAGTGCACTCCCCTCCCCCTATCCCTGCCAGAATGGATGAATGCTTGGCACATACACTTGACACTTCATTAATCAGCATATGGACAGGTTTAGATTACAAGATTAGTGTCTTTACAGAGTTTACTCTGCCATTCTGATTATACTTTGAATGTCATTGTGTTCAAATGTCATCTTCTCCCTTTTCCTTCCCTGTATGTGTTAACCTAAAGTCTGTATTCATTGGAGCATGCAGATTATATTACTTGATTTTCATGTTGTCCTTATGGCTGAAGACTCTCTCATACAAGACTGTCTTGGAAGGAAAAAATATGCCCAGTACGAAATAGTTTTATGCAAAGAAACAGTTGATGAATGATCGTGATACAGCGTCTGAAAGGATATGCCATTAAATATTAGTCACTTACTGTGCTTTGCCGGAGAAGAGTGCAGCAATGTATCTTTTCCTGCTGTGGTGGATGAGAAGTCAGGATGAAAAAATATTATGTATGATGGTATTATGAAAAAGGTGCGTTTATGACAAATCTTGCCTTGAAATTTTTCATTACCTACTGACACTGCAGAGATTAACCTCTGTAAATCTCGGCAACCAGTAGGCAACAATAAGTCCTCAATTTTATTTTGGAATGTGTGCTGACTGATAAGACCATATACATTTATAGCTGAAGAAAATATGGCTACAGTAAATTAAAAAAGGTGATAGAATTTTGGCTGAAATAAAATCTGCTGACTTTCCAAGAATATTTTGAAAGTTTAGGAATTGGAGTCAAGACACTCAATAAACCTGACGAAAACAACAAGAACAGAAAAGTACACGATACTACTCGAATTGCTTCACCCCCACCGCTAAAAAAAAGCTGTTTTTCCAAAAATTAATTTTGTAAGCAAAAAATTATTACCGTAACTAAAGTAAATGAAAAGTTTGTTTCTTATTAGCATATTTTCACTACAATGTTGTAAAGCAAATACCACAAGTCAATTAATATGAGATATGAAATATTGTTTGGTTGCAAGAAAAATTTTCTGTTTATTACACTTAATAGCAAGCAGACAAATTCCAAACCAGTAAAAGTACATAAAAAAGGAAGGTGCTGACAATTAGAGAGACAGAAGGCACTGTGTGCCTCAGTATTCAACAAACAACAAGGGTATGGTTTAAAAACCACTGCACATCATAATATCAAGGATTAGACAAGGCTCAATCTATGTATAACATGTCATTGTGATCACAAACTTCAATTTACATGACTGACAGATTTATACCAGATAGTCCATGTGGACCTTGCAATTGCGCTGTGGTTTAAGCAGGCTCGGTCTGGGCCGCCAGGTAACCGGTTAAAAGTCATGGTGGGCCCCCAGGCATTGTGGCTCCGCCCCTTAGCCCCACCCCCCAACGGGCCCGAACGGGTCCGCTTGGAGCAGCGGTGGAGAACGTCTGGCCGCCTCAGTGCACAGCGTTAGCAGCAGGTAACGCTGTGCACTGCGATGCTATATTGCTCCCTTGACAACCCGATGTTTACCTTGCCAACCGACTCCATTCAATGCTTCCGGATGTATGCTTTAGGACAGTGCACAGGAAACGCGGTCTGCAGCGTTTCCTGTGCGGTGTCTTAAAGCATACATCCGGGAGCATTGAATGGAGCCGGTTGGCAAGGTAAACATCGGGTTCTCAAGGGAGCAATAGCATCGCAGTGCACAGCGTTACCTGCTGCTAACACTGTGCACTGAGGCAGACATGTCTAAGCTTTTAATATCCTTACACTGCCTCCTCCCATGATGACTGGGGGCCCCTGGGCGCTGTGTATTTGCCCTTGTCACAGGCCCCCCTGCTGCCCTGTGTGCAGCCTCCCCTCTCTCCTCCCTCCTAACCTGATGTGATTGCAGTAACTGTCTGTACTGAGACTGTTACTGATCTCTATCTCCTTCACTTCCTGCTCTTCCTGCAGATCATAGAGATCAGCTGCTCGCTCAGTGCAGTCTCTGTACAGTCGGCCACAGCATCAAGTTAGGAGGGAGAAGGGGGGGGGGGAAGCTGTACACAGAGCAGGGGCAAATACACAGTGCCCAGGAGCCCCCAACCATCATACAGCATGTCAGCACATCACCCGTCATGCAGGGGAGGGGGGCACCAATGCTCTGCAGATCACATGTGCACAGTGCTCTGCAGACTGCAGATCATGTGTGTACAGTGCTCTGGAGTTCACATGTGTACATGCTCGGCAGACTGCAGATCACGTGTGCACAGTGCTCGGCAGACTGCAGATCATGTGTGTACAGTGCTCTGGAGTTCAAATGTGCACATGCTCGGCAGACTGCAGATCACATGTACACATGCTTGGCAGACTGCAGATCATGTGTGCACAGTGCTCGGCAGACTGCAGATCACGTGCACATCATTCTCGGCAGACTGCAGATCACATGTGCACATACTCGGCAGGCTGCAGATCACATGTGCACATGCTCGGCAGACTGCAGATCACGTGTGCACAGTGCTCGGCAGACTGCAGATCATATGTGCACATCATGCTCGGCAGACTGCAGATCACATGTGCACATGCTCGGCAGACTGCAGATCACATGTCCACATGCTCGGCAGACTGCAGATCACGTGTGCACATGCTCGGCAGACTGCAGATCACGTGTGCACAGTGCTCGGCAGACTGCAGATCACATGTGCACATGCTCGGCAGACTGCAGATCACAAGTGCACATGCTCGGCAGACTGCAGATCACGTGTGCACAGTGCACAGGGGGGGAGGCTGCACACAGGGCAGGGGCAAATACACAGTGCCCAGGAACCCCCAACCATCATACAGCATGTCAGCACATCACCCGACATGCAGGGGAGGGGGGCACCAATGCACTGCAGATCACATGTGCACAGTGCTCTGCAGACTGCAGATCATGTGTGTACAGTGCTCTGGAATTCACATGTGCACATGCTCGGTAGACTGCAGAGCATGTGTGCACAGTGCTCGGCAGACTGCAGATCACATGTGCACATCATGCTCGGCAGACTGCAGATCACATGTGCACATGCTCGGCAGACTGCAGATCATATGTGCACATGCTCGGCAGACTGCAGATCACGTGTGCACAGTGCTCGGCAGACTGCAGATCACGTGTGCACATCATGATCGGCAGACTGCAGATCACATGTGCACATGCTTGGCAGACTGCAGATCACGTGTGCACAGTGCTCGGCAGACTGCAGATCATGTGTGTACAGTGCTCTGGAGTTCACATGTGCACATGCTCAGCAGACTGCAGATCACATGTGCACATGCTTGGCAGACTGCAGATCATGTGTGCACAGTGCTCGGCAGACTGCAGATCACGTGCACATCATGCTCGGCAGACTGCAGATCACATGTGCACATACTCGGCAGACTGCAGATCACATGTGCACATGCTCGGCAGACTGCAGATCACGTGTGCACAGTGTACGGCAGATTGCAGATCATATGTGCACATCATGCTCGGCAGACAGCGGATCACATGTGCACATGCTCGGCAGACTGCAGATCACGTGTGCACAGTGTACGGCAGATTGCAGATAATATGTGCACATCATGCTCGGCAGACTGCAGATCACATGTGCACATGCTCGGCAGACTGCAGATCACATGTGCACATGCTCGGCAGACTGCAGATCACGTGTGCACATGCTCGGCAGACTGCAGATCACGTGTGCACAGTACTCGGCAGACTGCAGATCACATGTGCACATGCTCGGCAGACTGCAGATCACATGTGCACATGCTCGGCAGACTGCAGATCACATGTGCACATGCTCGGCAGACTGCAGATCACATGTGCACATGCTCGGCAGACTGCAGGTCACATGTGCACATGCTCGGCAGACTGCAGATCACATGTGCACATGCTCGGCAGACTGCAGATCACATGTGCACATGCTCAGCAGACTGCAGATCACGTGTGCACAGTGCTCGGCAGACTGCAGATGACATGTGCCCTGCTCGGGAGACTGCAGATCACATGTGCACATGCTCGGCAGACTGCAGATCACATGTACACAGTGTTCGGCAGATCACGTGTGCACAGTGCTCGGCAGATCACGTGTGCACAGTGCTCGGCAGATCACGTGTGCACAGTGCTCGGCAGATCACATGTGCACAGTGCTCGGCAGATCACGTGTGCACAGTGCTCGGCAGATCACGTGTGCACAGTGCTCTACATACATACAGGGGAGAGATAGACGCAGGGGAGACACACAGCGCACAGAAGGAGATGGGCAGAGAGGGGAGACACAGCACACGGGTTGACACAGTGCACAGGGGGGAGACAGGCAGAGAGGGGACAGAGTGCACAAGGGGGAGACAGCACACAGAGGGGAGACAGCACACGGGAGGAGACACCGCACACGGGGGGGAGTCGCAGCACAAGAGGGATTATATTTGTGGGGAATATATATATATGTTACGGCTTGCAGCCTTTATAATATATATATATATATATATATATATATATATATATATGTATATACAGCCAGTATGTTTAAAGGGGGCCCACTGAGACTCTTTCGCCCAGGGCCCACAAAGACCTGGAGCCGGCCCTGCCGCTAAGACCTACCTTCCGGCGGCCGGGCACATTGCCAGATACCGCAGTGCACGGCCGACAGCTGCATTGTTTGGCTGCCAGCCCTGACAGCATGTATGCTGTGAGGAGCAGAGAGAGCACTGTCTGCAGCCGGGACTTCCTCACATAGCAGGCAGTGCCAGAGTGAGTATGAGGTGTGTGGGTGGGGACAGCACGTGAAGTCCTGCATCCCACATGAAGAGGAGCAGACAGAGCTGCAGCAACAGTGTGGAAGTAGATGAGGTATGTGTGCCCCCCAGCAACAGCTGCAGCAATCAGTGTGCCTCCCCCAGCAGCAGCCATATGTCTCCCCCTTGGCACCAGCAATATGTGCCCCCCCTTAGCAGCAACATCACTGTGCTCCTTCAGCTACAGCAATAAACAATATGTGTGCCCCCAAGAAGAAGCTGCAGCAATCAGTGTGCCTCCCCCAGCAGCAGCCATATGTCTCTCCCTTAGCACCAGCAATATGTGCCACCCCCCCCGTAGCAGCAACAATCAGTGTGCTGTCCCCCCTGCAGCAACAATATGTGTGTGTACCCGTGCAACATGGAGGGGGTCCGTCCTGTGCAGCATGGAGGGGGCCCCGTGCAGCATGGAGGGGGTCCCATGCAGCACGGAGGGGGTCCCATGCAGCACGCAGGGGGTCCTGTGCAACATACAGGGGATCCTGTGCAACATGCAGGGGATCCTGTGCAACATACAGGGGATCCTGTGCAACATGCAGGGGATCCTGTGCAACATGGAGGCGGTCATGTGGTGGTATATACGATACATTGGTGGTACTACTATGTGGAGGGCACAGTGGTGGTATTACTATGTGGAGGGCACAGTGGTGGTATTACTATGTGGAGGGCACAGTGGTGGTATTACTATGTGGAGGGCACAGTGGTGGCATTACTATATGGAGGGCACAGTGGTGGTATTACTATGTGGAGGGCACAGTGGTGAAAATTATATGTGGGGCAGTAAGCGGAGCGCTGTTTTTGTACCACGCAGCATGTGCAGTAATAGGGACAGCAGCAATGGCTCAGTATTGGGGGATCAGTAGGATGAGGAGTTTGTCCAGTTTGGGAATAGATCGGGCTGGAAATGTGAGATGTCAGATGTGTCTTTGTTGTAATCTATGTAGATGGCTGGAGAAGTTGTCATGTCCGTCTGGGGACCTAGAATGGGGGAACATGGGGGCCCAAGACGTTATTACTATATGGGGGCCAGAATAGAGGAACATACATTATTGGTTTACGGTGGGAAGTGGGGACATATTTACTGTAGGGGCCAATCAGGCGACATTATTACTGCTGTAATATAATTTACTTTTCCATGAGGGGAACCAAAGGGAGGCCTTGTTACTGTGCGAGGCGAACCGATGTCCCTTTTTTGGTCGTTTGATGTAGTGTAGAAATCTTGGGAAAAGTGTGGAATGTGCTATGGAAGTGATCAGTTTTATACAGTAGATAACTGTGTTATTTTCTGCAGAGATGAGTCCTGGCTAGAAGACGTGATATTTGTCTGCGACAGGGGGAGAAGAAACCTGAAGATGAATGACTTCACCAAGATACATCTCTGGTGAGTAGGTGTATTACCTATCCACGCACACTATACACTATATATACAGAGCTCCTGTGTATAATGTCACTGGTGATCTCTGCATCACCTGTACACTGACACTATATAGAGAGCTCCTGTGCATAATGTCAAAGGTGATCTCTGCATCACCTGTACGCTGACACTATATCCTGAGCTCCTGTGTATAATGTCACCGGTGATCACTGTATTACCTGTACATTGACACTATATGCTGAGCTCCTGTGTATAATGTCACGGGGGATCACAGTCTTACCTGTACACTGACACTATATACTGAGCTCCTGTGTATAATGTCACTGGTGATCTCTGCATCAGCTGTACACTGACACTATATACTGAGCTCCTGTGTATAATGTCACTGGGGATCTCTGCATCACCTGTACACTGACACTATATACTGAGCTCCTGTATATAATGGGCATCACAGAGTACTGACATGTAGTAAAAGTAAACCAAACTTGTGGTTTATCAGGTAAGAGGAGAGGGGAAGGAGCAGACGACGGCAAACTATTTTGAGCTGGGTGTTGCTTCTATGGGTTGACCGGATTTTATTGGTCACTATGTAGTGGCATTATGTGCTCTGGTCATGGCGTTGTGTATTTGTCCCTTGAATGTGGAATTATTCAATTACAATATGTCGGTTATATGTGGTCTTATCATGGTGTGGCAGTATTTATACCTTGCACGTGGTAGTATCGGCCGCTGCAGTTAATAAAAGGGGTAAAAGTGCCACATTCTTCCGACGATGTGGTTTTGATTGGTCGGATTCCACCAATAACTAAGTGATCACCTGCCGAACCTGATAATTGTTGGTAACTTGTTTTCACCAAAGTATCCCTTTAATGTACACTACAGTAATGGTACATCGCAGTAATGGTGAGCGCAGAGTGATGTGCAGGAGTAACCGCTATAATGGGTATAACGGCTAACAGGTATTTGCATATAGCGGGTGAGTGGGCCCCTGGAGTCAATTTCACTGGTGGGTGGTACATTTATGCACCTTGCGGTACCGGATCCAGTTCCCATAGACTGCGATAATAAAAAAAACGGATCCGGTTTTGGAACCGGCGCGATAGACGCAGCCTGCATGATTTTTCCCACAGGCTCCAAAACCAGATCCGGTAACCGGATTGCAAATAATGTAATCCAGTTTTTCTATTGAAGCCTATGGCTGCTGATCCGGATCCGGTTTTGAGCTTTTTTAATGCTCAAAACCGGATCAGGATCTGCAAGCCCAACCTCGGGTGTGACCCTAGCCTGACACCTGTTCTGAGTTTTGGAGGCGCTCCTGGTTTTGGCACACAAACTGGATGGAACCTGAGCAAGGAAAAAACTGCAGTGTGAAACCTGCCTTATAATTTCAACCTGGTCAACTTCTTTAACCATTTGGCTACTTTAATCATTATGAACTGATCTCTGCTATGCTAGTACTATTTATAGTAAAATGCTGCTGCAATAATGTGTAATCTTTTCATCACCTAAGTAATCAGTTTGCCTTTTCCATCACTATTTCTCTGACATTAACCATCTGTCTTCTGATAACATGCAATTTTGCCATTAACCATTTGTTTGCTGCAAGTCCTGGACTGACTATACTTCTGATCCTGTGTATAGTCACACTACTGGCTTTGTTTCTAAGGGTACCGTTACACGTCGCAATATCGCAATGCAACATCGTCAAAAAGTCACGTGGTGTGGTCGTTGCAATTTATATCGTTGGTGCGTTGTGTCGTGTAACAGGGCAATGCTACAAGAAAAAATTGCAGCTACGATATTGCAAGAAGATTGTGCAAACCATGCAATGTTGCATATGCGATGTGGCATGATCGTGCTGTGTGACGGCGCAAATACGATCTTGTTTGCAACTTCCCTTATTCACTACAATGTTAATGCTCGGTCCCTGGGTTGCTGACCAAGACATATTGCTTAAAAAATCCAACTCACCAGTGTCTATCAACCTTTTTTTAAATTATTAACATTGTTTATGTAAACATCTATATTCATAAATGAAATCTTGCTACCTAGTAGTTCACCAAATCTTCAACTCTTAGGGTACCTTTACATGTCGCAACATTGCATGCAATTTCACTTGCAACTTACTGGTTGCAGGGAAATCATGGACACAATGTTTCATTTGTACACAACAACAAAATAGAACAATGTGTCTATGATTTCACTGCAACCAGTAAGTTGCAAGTGAAATTGCATGCAATGTTGAAACGTGTAAAGGTACCCCAAGGGCAGCTTCACACTGCGGTGTGATTTGGTCCAGGACTGTCCAGGATGACCCTGACAGCCACGGACTGGACCAGCACACAGGACTGGAGGGCTAATATGCCCACCGGTCCGGTGTGCAGCCGCACGCAGTTCCTGCTGTTGATAAGTCAGGACCGCGGCGCCGCGGTCCTGACCTGTCAGCAGCTGCAGCTGCATGCGCTGCACACCGGACCAGAGGGCATATTAGCCCTCCAGTCCTGTGTGCTGGTCCAGTCCGTGGCTGTCAGGGTCATCCCGAACAGCCCCGGACCGGATCACACCGCAGTGTGAAGGCACCCTTAGAACTTTATTTACAATAATTTGAAACATCTTGGTGAAATATTGCAGTATTGTACTTATTACCACATTAACCAGAGATAAACTAAAATCTAAACAGACTGCATAGTATTATTATCTTTATGGTGACAATATTTTCAGCACATGGCTCAAAGAATAATAGCAACATAGTTAATATGCAATGAGAATAGTAATTGTTAAACATGCATTAATTTATTGAGCATTTAATCAAAACATATGTTACCTTTCATTTTATCATATGCTTCATGAAATCAAAGTTTTTTCTTTGTAAAGTATTAATTTTAAATAAAACATTACGGCAAGAAATAAAATAGAACAGATGTTTGCATTTAGAAATCACAGCTTTCCTTTGCTGCTAGATTGAAGCATAAAAATTAATCACAGTTAAGCAAATAAACTGAAAATAGTTGCAATTAGTTTATAGAATCTATCGGCAGAAATTGACTGTTCAAACCAAGCACACCATCTTTTATGGAATTAAAAATATTCTCACCTTCAGTACACCTCTGTGTCTGCCAGAAATTGCTCCCTTAAGATGGCTGAACATTGGAAATAGATGCAATACAAGGAGGTTGGATAGTGGACGGGACTGCTCAAGCTGTCCCCACTGGTAAATATAAAACCTAATTTGTGTATTTGAAATTAAAACAATTTATGGCCAATATATTTCTTTTTCATAGGCTTGAAAATGACTTGTTTTTAAGCCTTATCTTTAGCCTACTTCTACTTTGTCAGCCCCCAAAAATAGAACACATATAAAGAATGGGTGAAAGAACAACTCACCAAGGTCTACTAAGGAGTAAGCGGGAGATATATTTTTTAATAATACTCTATTTAATTTTCAAGCAAACAAATAACAAACACATTCGGCAAGTTGCAAAACAAGACATATTTAGCCTGAGCTTAAGTAGTGCATCTCTGCTGATACAGTTTAACAGAATTGTAGTTGTAAATCACAACACTATATGAGGTTTACAGTATTACGTTAACAAACTTTGTAACATAGAACAAAAATCAGGTGCGTAAATTGTACCTGTCCCAGCCCTGTAATGGGCAAGGAAGGCTGGGGTGGGGGTTATGGTGATGTGACGTCTTATATGAAAAAGAAAATTCAGCTCTCAGTAATGAATAGAGGTGGAGATATTTTAAGGGTCAAGGAGAAAGCTACGGAGAAATGGCAAGGTGAGTCAAGGCAGTAGAGTAAGGGTACCGTTACACGTCACCACACTGCATGCAATTTCACTTGCAATTTGCTGGTTGCAGTGAAATCATGGACACATTGTTCTATTTTGTTGCTGTGTACAAATGTAACAATGTGTCCATGATTTCACAGCAACCAGCAAATTGCCTGTGAAATTGCATGCAATGTTGCGACATGTAACGGTACCCTAAGTCCAATCACTGTGGCATGATTATAGATAAAAGACTGTCGGTCTAAGACATCAGCTTAATATCATTAGTGTCTGTTGGGTGGCAGATCAGGTCAGAGGTGGTCTAGAGAAGTGTTGAGAGGTTATGGGAGTTATGGGGAAGCTAGGTGGTCAGGAATTTCTCATGTGTACAAGTCTCCCAGCTAGATAGTTCTTCCAAGCGGTAGACATCATGAGCCTTTTCAATCCACTCCTTCACCATAGAGGAAGCAAATTGTTTCCAAAGCACCGCTGTTAGGTGTTTTGCGGTAGCTAACAGTAGTGGGATTAAGTCGTACTTTTTGGGAGCATAAGTTTTGGAGGGCGGGGATAATGAAACTTCTTCAGCCGTAAAGTGTTGTGTTTTCAAACCTAAAATGCGCAGGGAGTAGTTTCTGTCTTTCCAGAATTTCTGTAACTTTGGACATGTCCAGAATATGTGTGTAAGAGAGCCCTTTGAATTCGAGCATCTCCAAAAAATTCACATAGACTAAGGTGATGCTGGTGCTTCAGAGTTCTGTACCCCCCCCCCGGGAAAGTATTTTAAACACATTTTCCTGCAATAATGTACATCTAGAAAATTCATGTGAATTGGTTAAGATTTGGTGTACTTCCTGGGAGGAAAATAAGATATTTAGTTCTTTTTCCCAAGAGAGAAGATAAAAAGGTTGAAAGTGGGTAGGAGGGTTGGCAACATTGGCATATATTTTAGACATGAGTTTGGTAATACGGGGGGTTTAGCTTGACAAAAAGTTCAAGCTAAAGCCAGTCTGTCTTGTGTTTGAGCTCAGTCCTGAACCTATTCATGATGTAGCTTATATGTTTTCTTTGAAGGAATTTGGAAGGATGTCTGCGTGCTTCAATTCGCCAATTGTCCATGCTAGGGACCTCGTTAGATAAGAGATGAGAGATCGGAACGTCAGGTAGATACTCCCAGAGACCATAGACGTCTCTATATTGTGGGTCTGTTAGCCACGGGATAAGTATAAGTGGGATGTTGTCTAGGAAGAGGCAGTAGGAAAGGCACTTTGGTATAAGGGAATGTCTTATGGATAGGGTGGTTTCGGTTATTTCGTCAAGTTTATGGGGTGGAGGGGTATTGGACGATCTGAGATAGTGTTCAGCCTCTTTTCCCATTAGGGTGAGTTCTACGTTGGTGCTAAAATTTTCTTCTCTAGTTTTTGCTAAATTCACCCAGCAAGTAAGATAAATAGTTGTATAGTACAGGTGGAAATCAGGGAGACCTAGTCCTCCTGCACCTTTGGGAAGCATAAGAATCTTTAGGGGTAGTCTAGCTTTCTAGCTTACTTGTGTTTCCACACAAATTGGACATATTGATTTTAAAGTTAGAAATGCTGCCGTATTGCTCCACTAGTGCTATCAAGGCAGGGAACCCAATCAGAGGTTTTGTGAGAAACACGAGGAGGTCGTCTGCAAACGCAGCAGATTTGAAATGAGATTTATTGATCTGAACGCCCTCTATATCTCGATGTTCCTGAATAGCAATCAGTAAGGGTTCCATAGCCAGGACGAACAGGAGTGGAGATAGTGGGCAGCCCTGTCTAGTGCCGTTATGTATTGTAAAGGGCTCCGTCAACGTGTCATTGATCTGAATACGGGCCGTCGGGTTATGATACATGGCCATTATGGTGCCAACTAGCGATGGGGGGAACCCGAAATGTAGTAACGTCACCTCCAGATAGGTCCAATCCACCCTGTCGAAGGCCCTCTCAGCGTCAGTGCCCACTAACACTAGGGGTTGATGGCGGGATTTCACGCATTGAAGGATATGCAATATTTTATGTGCGTTATCTTTGCCTTCCCTTCCGCTCACGAAGCCAGATTGATTTAACGAGATCAGTGAGGGCAAAAGATTCCTTAGCCTATGAGCTATCATACTGGCCAAAAGTTTCAAATCAACATTTAACAGTGAAATTGGCCTGTAGTTACTGCATAAGTTGGGGTCTTTACCTTCTTTATGTATCAAGGATATTTTTGCTTCCAGCATTTGCTGCGGGAGGGGCTTACCTTCAAATGCCTCATTACAAACCTTCAATAGACGTGGTAGCAGAAGGGGTGCAAACGTTTTGTAGTAGTGGGCCGTAAATCCGTCGGGGCCTGGGGATTTGCCTGTGGGACACTTCGACAGGGTGGACCGGAGGTCATTCATGGTGAATGGACGGGTCAGTGATTGTCGTTGGTCTAACGTTAACATGGGGAGATTCAGTCTTGTCAAGAAGTGGGAGGTGTCCAGGCGCCTCTGTTCCTTAAGAGCCTGCGTGTCGGTAGGTCTGAGATTATATAGCCCAGAGTAATAGTCCAGAAAGGCCGCCTCAATGTGTGAAGGGTTACAAGCTGTTAGCCCCTGTGAGTTAGTAATAGAGTGAAGTAAAGTGCGGGCTTGCCGCTTACGTAGGTGTTTCAGGAGGAACTTGGAGGCCCTATCTCCATGCGCATACATTCTATTTTTCCAGGAGGCATACAATTTAGCTGATCTGACATTGAGAACGTCTCTCAGTTTCTGTCTCAAATTGGAAAGAGTATCTAAGACTGTACTATCAGAGGTATTTTTATGATCCGTTTCCAAGCGAGAGATTTCATCATAAAGTGTTTGAACCTCCTGATGCCGTTTTTTATTATGATATGACGCGATGGAGATAAGTTCACCTCTCAACACTGTCTTGTGGGCTTCCCAAAGAGTTTGGGGAGATGTCTCGTGCGTATCGTTGAGTTGGAAGTAATGGTGAAGTGCGTCTGTAATACATTTCCGCGTCGTAGGGGAGTCAAGTAGGGAGTCGTTGAGACGCCAGGATCTGGATTTCAGGTCTGTCCCAGAGGTGGACATTGAGAGTAGTACTATGTTATGGTCAGAATATACATTGGGAATTATGTTTGCTTCAGATATCCGCGAGAGGCATAACCTAGGTATCAGAATATAGTCAATGCAGTGGTAAGACTTATGAGGGTTGGAATAAAAAGTGTAGTCGCGTGTGGTCGGGTGCATATAGCGCCAAGAGTCAAGTAGATGCATTGAAGTTAGAATAGCCCGTATCTTAGCCAGATCTCTGGGCGTATATGTGATCTTTCGTTTAGATGTATCCAGCATTGGCTCAAGCGCTATATTCAGGTCCCCACCCACGATCAGGGTACCCTCTCTAAAGTTCTCTATTTTTTTTAGAGTAGAAACCAACCATTTTAAGAGTTTTTTGTTGGGTGCATATAAACTGCATAGGGTTGTCAATGAACCATTAAGGAGGCCCTTCACACAGATATAGCGTCCCAAAGGATCCACCAGAGATTCTCGGTGTTGGAATAAGACCCCAGACAGTAGTGCTATGGATACACCCCTTGACCCTGACTGAGTGGAGGTGGCATGATACCAGGTGCTATATTGGCACCGCTCAAAATTCGGAATTTTGTTGGGCTTAAAATGGGTTTCCTGAAAGAACAGAATATCTGCTTTCTGTTTTCGTAGTCTATGCAGAGTCTGGTGTCGTGAGGCGGGTGAATTAAGGCCATGAGCATTAATTGTTGCAAACGTAATATTCTTACCGGTGTCAGGCATGTTGTAGTACTTGGCGATCGGCTGACGTCCCTGGATCTGAGCCGTGTTCCGTGCCTAGTAGGGGCAGGGGATGGGTAGAGAGCGAAGATAAGGAAAAAGAATCAGAAGAAAAAGAAATCCTAGATAGAAGGAGAGAAGAGAATGGAGAAGTCACATTTATCAAACATAGTAGAACAGTATGAACCAATATAAAGTTCAACATAGTTGGTTTGGACTATTAATAACCAACTCGAGGGGTTAGAACAAAACGGAATTAACGTAAGCAACTGCATTATACAAATCAAGTAGTATAAAGAGTTTGGTAGGAGAGGGGTTTTGGCTATGCAATGACCTCCGGTAAACAGAAGGTATATGTTTCCCTGCTCCCAAATGTCGCCATAAGGCGGAGAGAATAACATGAACAATAACAACTCTCTACCATGGCAAAAAAAAAAAAGAAAAACGCGTTATAGAGCGCGAATAAATGTAGGGTGAACCTGGGTAAGGCTAGTAAAGAAAAAATAAAATATTATGTAATAAAGAAAGACATAAAATCAATGTCAATCAGCCTATGGTTGACTCCACTTTTTCAGTGTTAGGTGACGAGGCGGGGACTTAGGCGCTATTCTTCCCGGATATAGCTCAGGTGGCATCATCCGGATCCTTGGCGGATGGTGATTTAGCGATCTTCCTTTTAATTCGTTGCGATTTCGGGGTTGCCTGTTGCCATGGTGTAGGATCTAGGATGGGTTGTATCTTTGAGGCTGAGTGGAAAGCTTCCAGATCCGGGAATTTGTCAAGAGATATGCCCAAAGTCTCACAGGCCGCTTTCAGCTCTGCAGAAGTTCTGCTGGTGATTCCCTGCCCATCCGCCGTAACAAAGATCCCAAACGGGAAGAGCCAGCGAAAGCGATGTCCCTTCTGTAGGATTGCATTGGTAAAGGGTTTCAGTAGCCATCGTTTTTTCAAGGTGATGGCCGACAGATCTTGGAACAATTGGATTCGGGTACCTTCATAGGTTATCTCCTGTCGTTCCCGTGCTCTGCGGAGAACTAGGTTCTTTACACGATAGTCCAGGAAACGGCATAGCACATGTCGGGGAGCCTCTCCTTGTTGTGGTTTAGGTCGTAGGGCTCTATGGACCCGCACCAATTCAATGTCCTGAGGGTCATGTTCAGAAAGTAGGTCTTTAAAGATCTCCACTCCCGCCTTTTCTAGTGCTTCATTGGCCACAGATTCAGGGAGACCCTTAATCCGAATATTTTGCCGGCGTTCCCGGTTTTCATGGTCCTCAAGAGCAACATAGATATCATGTATGTGGTGTTCATGCTCTTTAAGGCCATCAAGGATAGCATTGGAGTGGTGTACAGTTGTTATTTGGGCATTTTCCAGTGACTCTAATCTGTGGCCTTGGTGCGTGAGGTCACGTTTAATTTCCGCTAGCTCTCGCCCAATTGGGCCGATAGCCTTGGCTAGGGCTCTCTTGATAAAGGAGCGAGTCACCATTGGGTCTCCAGATGCACTACCTCCCTCTGAATCACTCTCCACGTCAGAGTCTGTGTCGTCTGTGCAGGCCAGGACGGACTTCTTGGTTGATTTAGGGGTGTCCTCCACGACGGCCTGTTTTTTAAGGAATTGGTCAACGTCAGCTTGGGTTACAACCTTTGCGGATTTAGGCACACTCTTGGGTGGTTTAATGGTCGTCTTTCCCATGGTGTTATCTGTGTTCACAGTGTGAAGTATTTGTGCAGTTTAAGTCTATATGTCCCCTCTGGTTGGTTATGGTCAGTTTAAGGGATCATTGATCCAAATTGTGTCTAGTAGGACATAAAGCAGTGAAAAGGGAGTCTACAGGCACTGATAATGTAGCACCTGGTGCAGAGAGTGAAGGGTGCTTGCTGGGGGGTCCTCTGACCTCTTTGTTGTTGTGTATCAAGTTATCAGAATGTCAAAAAAGTCCAGTTGACAAGTGGATAGGATTATCAGGGGTAATCCCCAGTATATAGTACAATGCCCAGTCTTATAAGCTGATCATATAGAGTCCCTTCAAGGCGTTAGTTCCCAGATGGTTGGGGGCTGCTCTCTGCGATAGATGGTATATGATGTGAGGGATAAATAACGTCTCCACTTTCCCCAGTGTCCACTGACCTGTTGCCTCTTCACCCCACTATTGTAATCCCCTTTCACCATAAACACAGACCAGGCCAGCCACAGTTCTGTATAACTAGGCACAGTGCAGGCAGTGACAGGCTGTCTCTTATGAATGAGGATCAGCCTCCACCTACCCTCTCCTGCAGCTCCTCCGGTTCGAGCACGAGCAGTCCTGGGGGCCCCTCGGGCACTTTATGTCTTTCCAAGCAGGGTGAGAGGCTTCCCGCTCCTGCCGTCCGTAGGCTCCGCTTCTTCCTGTGTGTTCAGCCGGAGCGCAGACCTCGGGTTCCGGAGCAGCCCTGAGCACCCCCGCCGGGTCACCGCTGAGATGTGCGGCGGCGGCAGGAAGACCCGGTCTCCTCGCACACTCGCCGGTCTCCTCAGTACCACAGACCGAGCGGCGAGCGCTGTGCCTCTGGGTGCCCGCCGCTCCTCTCTACTCGCAGTAGCGTTGGCAGATCCGGCGCGGCCTAGCAGGGCGGGCGCCGCCGCAGCTCTGCCTCGTGTACAGCAGGGGCTGGCAGGGGATCCGGTCCTGTGCCTCGTTCCACCGGTCAGATCACCAAAAGAAGCACAGTGACCGGTTCAGGGGGGTGGTAGCTGTCTTGCTGTGGGTCCTAGGGGCTCCGGTGGGTAGCCTGCAGGGATGGATGGGTGCGATGCTGCAAACAGGCCTTGGAGCTCCTGGATACACGTCCTCCTCACGTCGCGGCCATCTTGGACTCTCTCCACACAAATTGGGAGACAAGTTGATGTAGACAAAGAAAAAAGATGTTTGGGAGATTTATGGGTGACATAATTATTGTATAAAAGATTTTTGGAAATATATAAGATTTAATGACGTTTAGTCTACCCATACATGATAAAAAGGGATAGTCGTCTGTCTTGAGTATATCTTTTAGTGTGCTAAGGAGGTTTAGATACTTGTGGTTATGTAGGGAAGCATGATCTGGTGTTAAATTTATTCCCAAGTATTTTAGTTTTTCTGAGGGTCAGTTTAATGGGGTTTTTGATCTAATTGCCGCCAGGTCTACATCTGGCACTGAGATATTCAGAGCTTCGGATTTGATCCTGTTAATTTTGAAATTAGAAATGATACCAAACTCGGAGTACACGTGAAGTAGTTTAGGAAATGCTGATTTAGGGTCCGAGACCAGAAGCATAAGGCCATTGGCAAAAGCTGCCGCTTTAATTTATATCTGGCCAATGGTCAGTCCTTTAATGTCTTCGTCCTGCCTGATTTTCTGAATCAAGGTTTCCATTACCATGACGAAGAGGGTTAGGGAGAGAGGACAGCCCTGTCTAGTCCGGTTACTTATTTCAAAGGGGGCCAAAAAGATTCCATATACCACGACCTTAGCAAGTATCTAAACCTGCTTAGTACACTAAAAGATATACTCAAGACAGACGACTATCCTCTTTTATCATGTATGGGTAGACTAAACGTCATTAAATCTTATATATTTCCAAAAAATCTTTTATACAATAATTATGTTACCCATAAATCTCCCAAACACCTTTTTTCTTTGTCTACATCAACTTGTCTCCCAAGTGGGGCATGCAAATAATGTCATAATGGCATCTATGAAAGCAGGAGGGAAGGCAGATTTTTTTAAAGTGCAAACCATATAGTTCCAGCTTATTCTATCAAATGCCTTCTCGGCATCGGTAGAGAGAAGGGTTAGTGTTGTACAGAAGCGTTTTGCATAGAAGATGGCTTGAGATATTTTCAGTGAATTGTGTTTACCCTCTTATCCCCCTACAAAGCCCACTTGGTCGGGGTTGAATCAATCTCTCTAGTAACGTGTTAATTCTTGAAGCTAATATCTTGTCCCAAAGTTTCGTATCTATGTTAAGTAACAATATGGGACACTAATTACTACATAGGCTGTTGTCTTTCCTTTCCTTAGATATTATGGCCAAAAAGCCTTCTATAGCTTGTCGGGTTGGGGTGTTCCCCTCAAGAAAAGAGTTAAAGAGGTCTGTTGTATGGAGGAGAAGAATTTTGGAGAATTTTTATAATATCCTATAGGAAACCCATTAGGGCCAGGCGTTTTCCTAGATTTTATAGCATCCTCAATTTCCTTTATTGTAATTTTAGAGAGAAAGTATCATAGTCGGTGGGGAGAATTGTTGGGAGAGAAAGAGGGGCAAGAAAAGTTTGAATTCTTGTCACAGCATCACAGTAGGTCTCTATGGGCTCGGGGAGGTCTAAGTTGTATAAAGCTTCGTAATACTGGCGGAAAGCCTCATAAATCTCATCGGATTCAACAACCCTTCTGTTCGTTTTAGTGTAGATGCTTTTTATAAAAGTTTCCTCTTTTTGTTTTTTAAGCATATATGAAGTTATCCTGCTAGCTTTATTTCAATGCATGTAGAAACGTTGTCTACAGCGCATGTACATTATAGCTGATCTGTCATTAAGAAAATGTTTGAGTTGAATTCAAAGGGTTTTGAGAACCGAGTGAGATCAAAAAGACCTGGTGTTTTTTTGTAATCGTTCTGCTGTGTGTATTTGATGGCGAATTGACTGAATTTCTTTGTGCCTATTGATATAGGAGCTCATGGCGATAACTTCTCCTCTAAGAACTGCTTTATGCGTTTCCCATCTGGTCAGAGTGACCTGCCCCGATGTGATGTTTTCATCAAAGAAGCATGATACAATAATTTGCAGATTCTCAACATCTCTTGGATATTTTAACAGTGATTAATTCAATTGCGAAGTCATTGCTGTGCGTGGTAATGTGCCAATAGACATTTCAAGAAATACGGGGGGTGTGGTCCGAGATAGTGATCGAGCCGTTATGATCTAATTAATTGGAGGGCTCGTGACTGTACCAGGAAAAAAATCTATACTATGGTATGAGTCATGGGGCGAGGAAAAGAACATGTAATCCTTTGTGGTAGGATGAAAAACACACCAGGGGTCCACTAGAGATAGGGAATTCAATTTATCTAGAAATCGATGTTCTGAGAAAGTGGGTATAAACCACTAGAAGCATCAAGGTAGGGTTGAAGTGTCAAATTAAAGTCTCCCCCTACTATCACCAAACCTTCCTTAAAAAGGTTAAGTGTATCAAGCGTTTTGTTCGACCAGTGTACCTGATTTTTATTTGGGGCATATAAGTTGGCAAAGGTCACCAAAGTATTTGCCAAAAGGCCTTTCACGAAAATGTTCCTTCTTTCTGGGTCACACAAGCTGTCTTTGTATTTAAAGGGGAGCCCTTTTTAAAATGCCACACTAACCCCTTTTAAGGCTGAGGAGCTTCAGCTGTTATACCAAGTGGGGAAGGAAGAGTGTCTCATGTTAGGGGCCCTGCCTAGCTTAAAATGGGTTTCTTGCAAAAAATCTACATGCGTCTTTTGTTTCTTAAGGAGAGTAAGGATTTGGTTACGTTTTGCTGGGAAGTTAATTCCCTTAACATTAAAGCAGGGGCGTAACTACCGGCATAGCAGACGTAGCGGTCGCTTTGGGGCCCGGCGCTTGTGGGGGGCCCGGACCCAGCGCCGCTACGCTGCTATCCGGTCAGCTACAGGCCCCCAGTGTGTATATACAGGCCCCCAGTGGGTATATACAGGCCCCCCACTCCTCCCTTTCTGCTGCACACGTCACCTGTAAAGGAATACATCATACTTACTTATCCCTGCCGGCTGCCGCTGTCGCCGCTCTGCACCGCGCTCCGGCTTCATCCGGCTTCTTCCTGGTTGTGACGTCATTGCCTGCTCCCGCCGGTCACAACCAGGAAGAAGCCGGATGAAGCCGGAGCGCGGTGCAGAGTGGCGACAGCGGCAGCCGGCAGGGATAAGTAAGTATGATGTATTCCTATACAGTTGACTTGTGCAGTAGAAAGGGAGGAGTGAATGACATGCTGGCGGCTCTAGCCCTACAGACACCGGCTGAACCTACTATAAAAGATGTTTTTCGGGCTGTGCTTCAGTGTGGATCATCAATATCACATGTACTGACTCAGCTAGGCCACCTGCAAGAGACTGTCCAAACTGTACGGCATGATTTACATGAGGCGAAGGGGCAGACCAGAGAATTGGAGAAAAGAGTGTCTAAAGTGGAGATGCAGCTGGCACCCTCTGTCAAGTTTCACTCTGAAGTTAAGAAGGAATTCCAGATGGTACATGCTAAGACGGACGATCTAGAAAATAGATCGCGCCGTAATAACGTTCGCATAGTAGGTGTGCCTGAGAGATACGAAAAAGGGAACCCTACTTTGTTCTTTGAGTCATGGATCAAGGAGATAATTGGTGCTGACCGCCTGACTCGCCTCTATGCCATTGAACGAGCACACAGAGTCTCTGCACATCCCCCTCCCCCGGGGCACCAGCCTAGGACTGTCCTTGTAAAACTCCTCCACTACAGAGATCGTGATATTATCCTAAACTACTCCAGAGATCATCAGGATATTCTCATTAATGGTGCCAGAGTCTCATTTTATCCGGACTACTCCCCAGAAGTCCAGCGGCGGAGGGCTAAGTTCGCCCCGGTGAAGGCTCGTCTCCGGGAGCTGGGAGTCAAATATTCTGTTTTGTTCCCTGCTAAATTGAAGATTCTGGCTGATGATAAATCACATTTTTTCTTTGATGCCCAAGATGCCATGGACTGGATTGATTGTAATGAACTGCGGTTGCGTAGGGAAGCCGACAGAGACTCTGCCGACTGAGAGAATACTGTCTCTGATTCTTTCTCTTTCTTGATTGCCTTTGTCGGGCCGTGGAGGCGGCTGCCCGCTAAATAGGTTTTGCTCTAATGTGATGTTCACTGTTGGCATATTTGACTTCTTCCTTCCTTCCCCCCCCCCTTCCTCCTTCCCTCCCCATCCTCTCTTCTCTTTCTTTGATCTTTTCTCTTTCCCCTCTCTGCTTCCCTTCCCTCCCCTCTTTCTTTCCCCTTTTTCCCCCTTCCCTTTTTTCTCTCTTTTTCTTCTTCCCTTTATTCTTCCTATGCCCCATCTGCTCCTGTGTTTTCTTCTTGTGCTCTCTATTGCTTTTCCTCTCTTTCTCTCCTATCTCCTTCTTCCTTTCTTTTCTTCCCTCCTACTATATTTCTCTGACTGGTGCCGCACTTTGTTTTTATTGCATTTAATTACCTCATCTTTGGAGTATTCCTATTTTGTTTGTTGGATCCAGGTCGCTGGGACTGACACTCCTGGTTTTTTTTTTTGCGCGGATGGCGCTATGGAACTGAAGCGTCCACTTTATTGTGAAACGGGGCTACCATCGCCCTTGGACTGTTTGTTTTGGTTTTTTGTTTTCAGTTTTTCTTTTCAGTAGTGGGGCAGGGAGTGGGGAGGGAGGTGGTAGGGTATGGGTTAGAAGACGATCCCGGATCCTGAGCAGTAGCCAGAGACTGGTTATATGTGTGTTGTTACTTGACCATGGGTGAAATACGGATTGTGAGTTGGAACACCCGTGGCCTGAAATCCCCAGTCAAGCGACAGGCTGTGTTCAGCTCGATCTTAGCGCAGAAGCCCACTGTGATCTGTTTACAAGAGACCCATCTTACTCCCAAAACCTTGGGTGTCCTTAATAAACGCTGGTTAGGGTGGGTTTCCACTCTACGTACTCTGAATACTCTCGCGGAGTTAGTATGCTGATACACACTAATGCGCACTTTCAATGTTTGGGTACACGAGTTGATGATGAGGGTCGTTATGTGGTCCTGCATTGTCGGCTCTTCACTAAAATATTGTTGTTAATTTCTGTTTATATCCCGCCACCTTTTCATAGTGGACTTATTCATAAGATACTCACCATTGTGGGAGATTACACAAATGTCCCGTTTATAATTGTGGGGGACTTTAACAACATTGCTGACTCACACTGGGACAAGAGTTCGCGGACCCCTGCCAGACCGGAGGTAATGCTACACCGTTTGGAGTTTTACTGCGGGAAGTGGCGTTGATTGATTTGTGGAGAAGAAGTCACCCTGAAGTTTATCTATACTCATGCTTCTCCTCCACCTTCTCTTCCCTGCATTGACCTAGCCCTGGGGATCGCTTTATGCAGGACCTGGTCTCTGAGGTCTCCTATTTGCCCAGAACGGTTTCTGATCATTCTCCCCTGAGTGTCCTTCTCCGGTGGGATGACCCGGGTCGGGTGCGATGCGCGACTTGGAGGTTGAACCCTTATTGGCTACAATTGATAGATAAGGAGGAGCGGTTTGGAGCCGAACTGAACGAGTTTTTGCAGTTTAATGGTGGCTCTGCCCCCGCGGGAGTGGTGTGGGATACTCTCAAGGCCTATCTGAGGGGTATGTGCATCTGCACAGGTCCCAGTTACAATGTTGTCAGGGAGCAGAGTATTAGGTTCTATCCCCCTTCTCACTCCTCTCTCCCACTCTATGCTTGTCACCTTATAGAGGGTCTGCCAGCACAAGCCACCTTTAATGTTGGTGTAAGGATGCCTTCCCACTGCATAATTTGTGATCCGTGTCTATGTGTTTTAAAACGGATAACCATGGATCAGTTTTGGCCTCCCATGTATCCCTATGGGCACAGATTAGTGCTAAGTGGCCATCCGTATGTGTCAGTTTTGTCACTGATCTGTTTGTGTCAGATTTTTTCATGCACCCACAATTAGAGACTGCTCCGATTTTGGGCTGCCTAGAAAATCACTGACACCAACGAACAGACACGGATCCATAGCTGTCCGTGTCAAATAGCATAGAGCTCTATGTACTGCAGATCTGCATGGATTCGTGAACAAAATTGATCTCTGAAACGGATCCGTTTTGCTGTACTCGGGATGCTCAGGAGCAAGGTACAGCTCCTCCCACCCATATCTCTGCTGACAGATGACAGATCCCTTGAAAAAATGGTCCATGGACATCAGTTGCCATCCATTTCAACAGATTAGTGCCTCTTTGTGTGATCCTTGAAATTCAAGGATCCACACAGATTTTAAAATGATGCAGTGAGGCAGCCTAAGAAGCTGCAGTATAAGGGTGCAGTGGAGGTAGATAGCTGTGGGGAGGGATGATAGCTCCTGATATCTCCGGTACAGCGATGCAGTCAACACAGCACACCACAATCAAGATGTGTCCCCTTTCAGACCAGGCCTGCGTTTTTGCTGCGCTCACATATGCTGCGCATCATGCGCAAATGTGAAGCCACCCATATGGTGCACAGTGTACCTCTCTGTGGTATCTCTTACCCCGTCAATCAGGTGTCTGCCACCTCACAGGGTCCGTGTTAGGGCTCAGGATCAGTAAGAGTCAGATATCTTGAATTATTCCAGCCTGGGAGCAGAAGCAGATCCAGAACACGTCTGCCCTGTTGAATGCCCAGGCCACCTCCCAGCTGAAGATATTTTAAACCAAGTAGTGGGGTCAGTGTGTTTGTTCACATGGTTACAAGTTGATCATTTTTGTTTACTTATTTGTGTATACATATTCATACAGTATACAGTGCCTTGTGAAAGTATTTGGCCCCCTTGAACTTTTCAACCTTTTTCCACATTTCAGGCTTCAAACAAAAAGATATAAATTCTCATTTTTTTGTGAAGAATCAACAACAAGTGCGAAACAATTGTGAAGTGGAACGAAATTTATTGGATATTTTAAACTTTTTTAACAAATAAAAAACTGAAAAGTGGGGCGTGCAATATTATTCGGCCCCCGTGAGTTAACACTTTGTAGCGAAACCTTTTGCTGTGATTACAGCTGCAAGTCGCTTGGGGTATGTCTCTATCAGTTTTGTACATCGAGAGACTGAAATTCTTGCCCATTCTTCCATGCAAAACAGCTCGAGCTCAGTGAGGCTGGATGTAGAACGTTTGTGAACAGCAGTTTTCAGCTCTTTCCACAGATTCTCGATTGGATTCAGGTCTGGACTGTGACTTGGCCATTCTAACACCTGGATACATTTATTTTTGAACCATTCCATTGTAGATTTTGCTTTATGTTTGGGATCATTGTTTTGTTGGAAGAATAATCTCCGTCCCAGTCTCTGGTCTTTTGCAGACTCCAACAGGTTTTCTTCCAGAATGATCCTGTATTTGGCTCCATCCATTTTCCCATCAATGTTAACCATCTTCCCTGTCCCTGCTGAAGAAAAGCAGGCCCAAACCATGATGCTGCCACCACCATGTTTGACAGTGGGGATGGTGTTTTGAGGGTGATGAGCTGTGTTGCTTTTACGCCAAACATATCGTTTTGCATTGTGGCCAAAAAGTTCAATTTTGGTTTCATCTGAGCAGAGCACCTAATTCCACACGTTTGGTGTGTCTCCCAGGTGGCTTGTGGAAAACTTCAAATGAGACTTTTTATGGATATCTTTGAGAAATGGCTTTCTTCTTGCCACTCTTCCATAAAGGCCAGATTTGTGTAGTGTACAACTGATTGTTGTCCTATCGACAGACTCTCCCACCTCAGCTGTAGACCTCTGCAGTTCATCCAGAGTGATCATGGGCCTTTTGGCTGCATCCTGTTCAGTCTTCTCCTTGTTCAAGATGAAAGTTTAGAGGGAAGGCCAGGTCTAGGTAGATTTGCAGTGGTCTGATACACCTTCCATTTCAATATGATCGCTTGCACAGGGCTCCTTGAGATGTTTAAAACTTGAAAAATCTTTCTGTATCCAAATCCGGCTTTAAACTTTGCCACAACACTATCTAGGACCTGCCAGGTGTGTTCCTTGGTCTTCATGATGCTCTCTGCACTTGAAACAGAACCCTGAGACTATCACAGAGCAGGTGAATTTATACAGAGACTTGATTACACACAGGTGGATTCTATTTATCATTACCACTCATTTAGGACAACATTGGATCATTCAGAGAGCCTCACTGAGCTCCTGTAAATTGTCACTTCAATGAAGAAGTAGATGAACTCTAGCGCCACCTTTAGGTAGCAATCCTCAAAGTCATAGTTGACTCTTTAACAAGCCTCTTAATATGACCAAGGATTTATGCCAGATCAGAACCCCAAACTACAGACGCTGCGTTTCAGGGTAACTACCCCTCATCAGTGTAGAGTTTGAGGGATATTCTGATCTGGCTGTATGAGAGGCTAAGACGAGGTTTGGAGAACTAGCTATCTACCTTATAGAAAGGAGTTTCCCTGCAGCCATAAGGAGACAGATAAGTTGACAAGGAGACTTAAAGCTGCATTGCTCCTCTGGAAATATGCAAATTGTCTCTTCAATAAAGAAGTGGATGAGGATTGTTACCTAAAGGTGGCACTAGAGTTCATCCTCTTCTTCATTGAAGTGAGTTTGCTGTACTGAAAGTGAAGGGGCTGAATAATATTGCACGCCCCACTTTTCAGTTTTTTATTTGTTAAAAAAGTTTAAAATATCCAATAAATTTTGTTCCACTTCACGATCATGTCCCACTTGATGATTCTTCACAAAAAATTAGAATTTTATATCTTTATGTTTGAAGCCTGAAATGTGGCAAAAGGTTGAAAAGTTCAAGGGGGCCAAATACTTTCACAAGGCACTGTATATTACAAGTTGTCTATCTATCTATCTATCTATCTATCTATCTATCTATCTATCTATCTATCTATCTATCTATCTATCTATATATCTCTCTATCTATCTATCTATCTATCTATCTATCTATCTACAGTATATATCTATCTACCTTCACACAAGAGAATACAACAGCACACTGTATAAGATACACTGATGGATTGAACTTTTGACTTTCAGGTTTAAAATATATCCATCCACTACAGCTTTGAGAATGAAACTACCTTCATTTTATAGAAAATCATCTTGCCTATCTCATACATAAATTTGATCAGCAAATATTTAGCATATGATTAGTAATGCAGATTCTTGTCATGTCACTGCATTGTTATTATTTTGCTTCTGGTGTTTAAAAATATTTTTTTTCTGTATACTACAACCTGTTTCCACATTCACTAATATCTCAGTTTGTTATTGGGTTGATTCCCAAGGAAAAGGTCATTGGTTTGATTTGAGGAACAGCCATGAAGAAGATTTCCAAGAAAAGAGAAACCACATCATCCAGCTCATCCCCATCAATGTCTCAGCCAAAACTGTTGCCAAACTACACGATGTGAGGGTCATGACAGTTGGAAGAATATGAAATCATGTCATTCCATTTATTCAAAAGCCAAGAGGTAAATGTCCAGGCAAAATATTGGAGTCATCAAGTCAGCTACTAAAAAAGTCTATCAGTTCTAACACAACAAACATGGCAGTGGAGCTAGCTTGTATGTTTTATAATAGTAAGATCACAGATGTAAGTGCAAGCACTGTGACATTTGCTGCAATGGTGGCCTGGAAAAAGGTGAATAAGTCTCACCTTCAATATCAAATTAGAAAAAAACTACGGCACCCAATCCTAAAAGTGTGCACAGGTGCAATGCTGAATATGATAAATTGTAACAGAATATATAGCATCACTCTGCTAAGACATATAATAGAAAAATAGAGCAATATTGAGCTAAGAAAAAAAGGTGAACAATTGAGACACTTAGTTTCATAAACATGGCCACATCGATTAACAGCCCAGTAGCCACATCGAGGTCAGTCACAGCCTTTATCTGGGTTAAAAAACCTCCTACATTATGGGCTAGCAGAAACCTGGTACCAAAGAACAATAGCATCATGGGCCAATAGGGGCGGGGAAAGGTGCACTAGATAGGTTGAAATGAGAAAAAATCTTCACCACTCAATCCTATCAATATGCACAAATGCAATGCCAAACGCAATAAATTGTTGATTGTATGATGGATTATGGATTATGGGATAACACCCTTGTTTCTAAAATGAAGGTTGTCTCATGGTCAAAGCTGTAGGGGATGGTGATCTATGGAGTCTGAAAGTCAAAATTTTAAAACATTGTTACACTTTTGTTCATCAGTGTTAGATACATGCAAACATTACTGTTGAAAATATCTGACACAGAAGTCTAAGGCTGGCTTCACACCACAGTGTTTTTGGGTCCAGGGCTGTCTGGTGTAAGGCCCGGACCTGATTTTGGACTAATGCATGCCTATGGTGCCAGATGTTGCCGGGTGGCAATGATTTGCCGCCCGGTTTTGTCCCTGTCCGGCAGCATCAGGCTGCATTCAATTTTTGTTCCGGACACAAAATCGCAGCTTGCAGCATTTTTGTGTTCGGGGGTAAAATCTGACAAAATCGGGTCTTCCCGGATCCTCTCGGATCCAATGCTATCCGGCCCCCCCTAACATGGGTGGCTATGGGCACCGGATCCGACAGAAGATCAGATCTGGCTGCCGGACACCGGGTGCTGAAGTTCAGCGGCGGCCGGCGCTGAGCTTCAGCACCTGGAGAGCTCCCGGCTGAAATGTCAGAACTGCGGCAAGCTCCCTGCTAGACGCGATTTTGAAATTTCAGAACTTTGGACAGCGGCATCACTGCGCACTGCCTATTCCGGCAGAAAACAGGATATATGCCCTCCAGTTCTGTTTGTCCAGAGCTATCAGGCTGTGTCCGGTGCATCCAGCAAAACATCGGATACAGCCTGACAGCAGACAACCATGGTGTGAGGCCGGCTTAAGGCAGAATTTTTATGGAGCGTTTGTGCTCTATTTTTTTTTATCAATTTTTGGTCAAGTTTCTGCACCAAAAAGGATCCATTTTTTGCAAAAAAGCTTCAAAAACACATCATCCATTTGTGCTGCTTTTTTGCCCTGTTTTTGGAAGACACAGACAGTTAGACAGACTCACAGACAGAGGCTCACTTTCTTATCCTCCCGCCATCAAACGGTGAGCTCTGGTGATGTCTTCCTTCCAAGCACCTGCCTGCAAGTGGTATGAGTTCCACATTTTTCGAATTATAAGACACACTTTTGTTACCTCAAATTTTGGGGGAAAGTGGGGGGGTGTCTTATAATCCGAATGTACATGTACTTTAGGAGGGGGTGCTTTGGAGCAGTGTCTGGGGGCTGGAACTGGCTGGAGTGGGCTGCAGAGGCCGCAGGAGGTCACGTGCTCCCATTCATTATCCTCATGTAATATGCACTGCACCTGCTGTCCATCACCTCAGTGCTGAAACTGTTCTGAGATGTGTACAGGGGGAGTGGTGCATATTGCATGTGCCTGTGCTCACCCCCCTAATACTCTATATGCCTCCCTGCTGGAGTGCACATCATTGTGCACCCTGGTCACATGATCTGATTGGGCACAGACAGGAAGAGACACCGAGGAGCTGGGGGCACAGAGCCAGCGGGGAGGGTAAGTTAAAAACGTTTGCTATTTTATTATGTGTGTGCCAGAAAGGAGCATATAGAGTGATTGGGGGTCATGTGTGCATCAACAGGGGGGAAGGTAGAGTGATGGGGGTTATGTGCGTGCCAGCAGGGAGCTTAGAGAGTGATGGGGCATATGTGCCAGCACAAGAGGATATATGTGCCAGCACAAGGGGCTATATGTGCCATCACAGGTGGGCATATGTGCCAGCACAATGGGTTATATGTGCCAGCACAGAAGGGCATATGTACCAGCATGGGGGCTATATATGCCAGCACAGGGGGGCTATATGTGCCAGCACAGGTGGGGCATATGTGCCAGCGAAGGGGGGTCTTTGTGTTCCAGCACAGAGGGGGCATATGTGCCACCACAGGAGGCTGTATGTGCCAGCACAGGGGGCCATATCTAGGATGGGGGACTATGTAGCAGGATGGGAGTTATATATATACCAGGATGAGAGACTTATATATGATTTGTAAGACAGACTATGGCATTATAAGACGAACCCCATGTAACATAAAAAAAATTTTTTTTACTCTTTTCCTTCACCAAATTTGGGGTGCATCTTATTATCAGATGCATCTTATAAAGTGAAAAATATAGTAATTACAGGACCTGGCACCATGTGACTTTCAGCCTGGAAGTACTGTACCCGACTACTCACAGGTCTTGGCGGTGCCCGGAAGGAAGACATCACTGGAGCTCACCCTGGGATCACAGGCGTAAGTAGTTGGATGTTAGTGGTGCAGAAAGCGCACCAGAAAAACGGAGCAATAATTGACGCTCATTATTTTCTGGATGCACTTTCTGCATTACTAATACAGCAGTAAAAAATGTAGCATCTGAACAGCAAATTGGTAATCCCATTCACCTTGCTGACAGACGTTTTGACTGATGCATGCACATCACCAACAATGGATCAGAAACGTCCAGTGTAAACATAGTCTAAAGCCCCCGTCACACATAACGAGATAATTTAGCGAGATCGTTGTTAAGTCCCAGATTTTGTGACATAACAGCATCTTGCTAATGATCTCGCTATGTTTGACACTTAGCAGCGATCAGGCCCCTGCTGTGAGATCGCTAATCGTTACATTTTTAGGTCATTTGTCTCCCGCTGGGAACTCTGCATCGCTGTGTTTGACAGGGACAACGACCAATGATCTCAATACTATGCCCGAGAGTGTCAATTCCCAACAACCTCCTATCATTTCGGATCGTTGCTGAGTCCGCTGGTGAGATCTGACTGTTTGACATCTCACCAGCGATCCAAAATGATGCACCAGCGATCCCTAATGATCGTTATCATTGTCGGGATCGCTGTTGCGTCGTTGTGTGTGATGGGAGCTTAAGGGTATGTGCACATCAGTCGTTTTGTTGGCTTCTTTTAGACGTTTTCCGTCGGCGTTTTCCGCTCCGTTTTATGTTAATTTATGCTAATCCTATCGACCGGTTGGCTTAACATGCTTTTCAATGGAGTTTAGCAAACGCTGTGTACATTAGAACGGTTTTTTGGTCGTCGTTTTTTGTGAAGTCGCCGTTTTTCCACCGGTTTTACAAAATAGAGCTTGTGACTTCTTTTGCGCGTCTTTCCAGCGTTTTCCGCCGTTTTTGGAATCATTGGTGCTAATGGAGCTGTGCAAGTCCGCCGAGAAAACGTCGGGAAATCGAAAACCGGCGTTTTTTGGACGGAAAACGCCGACCAGAAACAGGAACCAGGAAGCTGCACAGGACCAAAAACAACAAGGCAAGACGATGGCGTGGTATAGGAGGATGCAGATCAATGTCCCCCGTCTGCTGACTTTGGTAAGTATTGTCCACAACAACAGCCAAAGCATGTGCCAGCCCTAGGGGGACTTGTGCCAGCCCTGGGGGGATGGGGCTGCCCACAGGGGACATGTGCCATGCAAGGGGGGATGGGGCTGCCCACAGGGGACATGTGCCATGCAAGGGGGGATGGGGCTGCCCACAGGGGACATGTGCCATGCAAGGGGGGATGGGGCTGCCCACAGGGGACATGTGCCATGCAAGGGGGGATGGGGCTGCCCACAGGGGACATGTGCCATGCAAGGGGGGATGGGGATGCCCACAGGGGACATGTGCCATGCAAGGGGGGATGGGGATGCCCACAGGGACATGTGCCATGCAAGGGGGGATGGGGATGCCCACAGGGGACATGTGCCATGCAAGGGGGATGGGGATGCCCACAGGGGACATGTGCCATGCAAGGGGGGATGGGGCTGCCCACAGGGACATGTGCCATGCAAGGGGGGATGGGGCTGCCCACAGGGGACATGTGCCATGCAAGGGGGATGGGGATGCCCACAGGGGACATGTGCCATGCAAGGGGGGATGGGGCTGCCCACAGGGGACATGTGCCATGCAAGGGGGGATGGGGCTGCCCACAGGGGACATGTGCCATGCAAGGGGGGATGGGGCTGCCCACAGGGGACATGTGCCATGCAAGGGGGGATGGGGATGCCCACAGGGGACATGTGCCATGCAAGGGGGATGGGGCTGCCCACAGGGGACATGTGCCATGCAAGGGGGATGGGGCTGCCCACAGGGGACATGTGCCATGCAAGGGGGGATGGGGCTGCCCACAGGGGACATGTGCCATGCAAGGGGGGATGGGGCTGCCCACAGGGGACATGTGCCATGCAAGGGGGGATGGGGCTGCCCACAGGGGACATGTGCCATGCAAGGGGGGATGGGGATGCCCACAGGGGACATGTGCCATGCAAGGGGGGATGGGGCTGCCCACAGGGGACATGTGCCATGCAAGGGGGGATGGGGATGCCCATCATTCTAATTGATCACTCTTGTTGTCTTGTAGATCGAAGCACACCCTGAAATCTGGGATGCCGCGTGTGCCTCGTATAGTGATCGTCAGAAAAAAGCCCAATCCTGGACATCAATATGTAAACAATTGTATCCAGAATTTGAGGAGGCTGATCGAGACCTTAAAAATATCATAGGTATGTTATTGTTAAGGCTGCCATAAAAATAAAAATTAGATACTCGTGTAGATGTGAATTGCAGGATCCCCATATTTGGCGGATGTTTGCGGAAACTGGTGAGGCTGCTGTTTACACCACTGGGGAGGCTGCAGTATAGTACGATTTCTTCCTTTTTGGTAAGCAATGTTTTGGAGGTAACGAAATAACACTGTGTGTTCTTTCATTTTTAGAAGACGATGTAAAAAAAAGGTGGAAATCGGTGCGTGACGCCTTCACTAAATTCCTGGCCAAGACAGAAAAAAGTGGCTCATCACCCCCAAAGAAAAAATGCCCTTTTTATAATGAACTGCAATTCACCATCACCAGTCGCACTCTGCGCCCGTAAGTAATTACCTATAAAAATGTGGCTTACCGTATATACTCGCGTATAAGCCGAGTTTTTCTGGCCAAAAATTGGGCTGAAAAGTACCCCCCTCGGCTTAGACGCGAGTCACTGCTGTATACTGATTTATACATCGGTATACAGCAGCCCACGCATCCCCGCTCACCTGTAAAGGAAGCTATACTTATCACAGTGCTCTGTCCGCGCCCGCTCGCACCCGCTGTCAGCAGCATACCGGATCCTCCATCTTGCGTCTTCTTTCTTCCTGTTTCTGTGCTCGTCGCGGGAAATGACGTCATTCCCTGCGACGAGCATAGGAAACAGGAAGAAAGAAGACGCAAGATGGAGGATCCGGTATGCTGCTGACAGCGGGTGCGAGCGGGCGCGGACAGAGCACTGTGATAAGTATAGCTTCCTTTACAGGTGACCGGAGAGACGCTGGGGTGGCCCTGCATTACCGGGGATGCCTGTATCTACCTCTGGGACTGGTGCATACCACACTGCTGGGGGCTGTATACTTGTGCTAGGGTCCACCCTTGGCTTATACACGAGTTAATAGATTTTCCCAGGTTTTGGGGGCAAAAGAAGGGGGGTCGGCTTATACACGGGTCGGCTTATACACGAGTATATATGGTAATTACCAAAAGAAAATAGCATATGGAGAGGATAGCACAGCAGCAAAGAGCAGCAAGGGTGGAGGACAGAACAGTGCAGGAGGAGTGAGAGATTGGGGAACAACGTGCGTATTATTTAGCCCTTACCCGTGGGTGGCTGTGTCGGCTGTGACTCCCAATGTGACAGAGGGTCACTACATCTTCCACGCCAATTTATTCTTAGGAATGGGAATTAACCGGTTCAATTTTGGAGTACCAGTAATAAATACGCTTATCTAAGTCCAAAGCTCGAACACTTCAAAATTACACCGACCTCCACAATGAATGTATGATCATGATAGCTAGTTTATGATTACAAATCTAACTTTCAATTTTGAAGCAGACAGTAATCCCATCATTTATATTTTGCAGAACGGAGGGCAATATAAGTAGGCCGAGCACTATTCCAGAAGTGTCAGTGACGCCAACAGAAGAACAAACGGTCTTGAATTTGAGTGCCTCGACCACAAATTCATCAACAAGTCTTTCCATGGAAACAGAGGGGGCGAGTTCAAGCTCATGTACAGTTTCAGGAGCTGCGGGTGCTACATCTACTGGGGAGGCTGCGACTAACATCCCATCCACAACCCCAAACCAGCCAGCATACAGACGTAAGGCACAAAGACAACCACCTAAACAGCCACAGTCGCAGTTGGCTCAGGAGGCCATCAGCCTATTGAAAAAAGCTGAGCTAGAAGACCATTATGATACAGCGGGGTCACATATTGCTTCGTGTCTAAGGGAAATTGGCCCAGATCGCGAGGCAGCCATTCTGTCTGTCATGTATGTTTTAATAGACTATTACCGGACAAAGCAAACAATTCCCAGTGCTGTCACTATAATTAATGCCATCTCCAATGTTTTTGAGCCTCCAAGGGATGGTAGTAGCGGTAACAATCAAGGCCCCTCCAATGTAGGTCGCTCACAAAGGTCCTTGATGACTATAGATCCACAGGCTTTGTGGCCACGCCAGCAGATTCCTGCCGAAACCTACACTTCTTTTAGGGCCCAATTGGACGACACCTCTGCTAGTCTTGAAATGTCTGGCCAATCCATGTTTGGAGGAGATGAGAGTAATCGTCATTTAACTCGTTTGAATTAAGTGTAATTATGTTTGGGCCATTTGTTAGGTCACATAGTTGTACTGTTTAAAACATTCAGTTCTTTGCCACACCTCAGGTTCTACAGAGGGGACAAAATACAGACCGATGTGTATTGTCCGGTGTAAGGCATGTTCTCGGCCTATATGTATGTGTTTTACATTTTTGTGAGATTTTCAACAACTTTGTAATTCACAATTTGATTTATATTGTGCACACAATAAACAAAGTTTGGTAACATTTGAAAGGAGTGTTTTTTCAAGGGCTTTGTGATCACGTGTTTAGCGGAAAAAGGCCATTTTACTAGGTAAATAAAAAGTTCAAATTCACCATCTGTAAAGGGTACAGCAGGGTTAACAACAACAGAACAGGATCTTCACCAGAATAGACAGGGTATTCATCCTTCAAGGTGATTAATCGCTTGAATGAACAGTATTGGCATTGATTTTGTTTTGGAAGTCAATGTAAATAACGTATCCATGCTAACATAGGGATAACATCCAAAACCGTTTGCCGATTCAAAGTCACGTCCATTGACATTCTTCTGGTGCTCACCTCAAAAACCAATTCCACATCTTCAATTTAGGGTAGGAGTTGGCACATGGCTAGCACTGTACTGCCAGGACACGGCACCTTCAGGTGTCATGAAATAGTCGGCAAAGGTGTCTGGTACAGCCAACGCAAACTTTGGCGGACGTCCCAAACCCCAATTGATAGCTGTCTGTAATAAAGGCAGCTGCAATCCTTCAATGTTCTCTGTTCCATATCGCCGTGCAAAATTATGAAGGACGCACCATGTCTTTATTACAGAATCAATTGTGTTGGGGGAAACCTGAATGGCTGAATGCAAGACCCTACACTGACTAGTCATGATACCGAAGGTGCATTCCACGGTTCGTCGTGCCCGGCTTAGCCACATACGAGCCAGTGGAGTATGCCGAGAAGCAACACCTGTTGGTATGGCCTCCGCAGGCGCAAATGACGTGTTTGCGGCATGTTGGCTAGCAATGTGATGCCTGTATGTACCAAAAGGCCTGACACAACTTGGCCACAAATTTATTTTTTAGTTTAGGATAGTGGAACAGGAAGTGATGGTTTGGTTTTGGTTTTTTTTTTTGGCCTTTTGAAGGCAACTTTGAAAAAATCATCAATTGGCCAAAAAACCCAGTTTTCAAAAACGCCCAGAAAAACGCCGAGAAAACGCCGAGAAAAACGCTGTAAACCCGGGCGGAAAACGAGCAAAAAACTAGCAAAAAACGAGGGACACTGCTGAGGACAGAAAACTCAGTTTCTGCCAGTGTCCACCGGTTTTAGGACGGTCTGCAAAGATGCAGAAACGTCAGATGTGCACATACCCTAAGGCTGGCTTTCTGACTTCTGAAGTGTTGTTGCAACTTGACATGTACTGGGGCTAATTTTATATGCGGTAGCATATCAAACATGCATTGAACTTAACATAGATTTAGATTTGGCCTCAAAATCCATATGAAAATCTATTTTGTGAATATCCCTTCAATGTTTAATTTGCCCTAGTCCTGAACCAATTTATATATTATTATTTGCATTCCACATTCAAATCTGATAATATCACATACGAATGGGGAGTACAAATAAACAATAATCACAGTGATAGATTTTATTATAGTATTTTATTTATTATATTTATGCATGAATTTAGCAATATACTGCTAGCACCTCGTCATCAGCCAAGTAGTTATTGTTGAGTCCACTGTTACCTGTATAAGGTGTCAGAAAAATCCAGTAATATGATGCAGTGGATAGTAGTAGTTTTTTTATTATTATTTTTCAAAAATATGACCAAATGATTAAAAATGATTTTTTTTTTCCTAGGCAGCTCCCCCTGATTTTACATGACAGGTCCCTGGGTAGCCGTTCTCACAGTTCATCCCACAAGTACTTTTCCTCCCGGTATTTTACTGTTTATTATATTACAGTTCAGTAAGCGCTGACCTCTGAATAATATGACATTGTAAAAAATAGCCAGTCTACATTTTGTTAATGTGATACCTGCAGTGACTGCTGGCAATAAATACACAGAAGGGCAGGCTGGGTTCAGTGTTAGCTTAGCGATGTTTGCAAGTACAATTTCCAATAAAAAGCCGACTCCTTTTGCATTTTTATTACAGTGAATGCCAACAATTATTTGCTATACAGCCGAGTGACTTCATACTGAAAATTCTAAATAAGTGAGAGCACTCATGGAGCACAGCAGATATGATAGCGCATCATGAATTCATCTACCGAGGGCATTTGCATATCCAGTCCGCAGCTTCTATTGTTAGACTTGTAGTTTTCATTTGGTTTCAGCACACACTGCTATCTGTATCCTTGTAAATGCTGAAAGAAAGCTTCTCTGAATGTGTCCTAGAATATATTACATTTTAATGAAAGTCACTTTAATAATAACTGTATAGGGAATATTTCCAGGGCGACACGTCTTCATTTTAAGTCATATCGCTATGTAGCAACTTTTGCCATTGATGACCAACTCAGGCATTGCAATAGGGACCATCACAATGAATGATTGCAACTGCTTTGATACACTGTATTCTGTTAAATTGATTTTCAGAGTCTATTCATCATGAACAAGGTCAAAGCTAAACAATTCAGAAATGTATGCATATACTGTGAGCATTAGCAACCATAATACTGTAGATATAATCAATTGACCAGAGCTGATTGCAGCTTTCTGCAAACTGAGACAAGAACTGAAATGGCACCCCTTCTTCCAATGCATTATAAACTTGCAATTCCACCTTTATTTTTGAGGTTTCATTTTTTCAGCTTTCTTTGTATAGTAAAAATAACTTGACAATGATTCTCCACATCAGTCTAAGTACAGCAATACCAAACTTGAAGATTCTTTTTTTATTTGATGATGGATAAAAATTCAAAAATTTGTGAGAAAAATATTTGGTTGTGTCAGGAGAGACCAGAAACACTTTTATTTTTACATTAATAGAGCTGTGTGAGGGACTGTTTTTCTTGTAGAGATCTTCAATTTTAAATTGTACCAATTTGAAGCAGATATGATGTATTTATTGCTTCTTATTGCATTTGTAAGTAGGTAAAGTGACCAAAAAAAACCACAATTCTAATGTTAACATTTTTTTTCTCTTTATGGCATTTAACGTACGGGTTAATTCATCTTATGTTTTGATGGACCAGACTTTTACAGACGCTAGCAGTAAAAAAGAGAAGCTGCACTCTGCTCTGACCCTAAAAATATACAAAATTATTTAAATTAAGCAAGAATACAAAAATTGAGACACTTAGCTTTAAAAATATGGCCATATCATTAAACTGCCCAGTCGCCATGTCAAGGCGTGTCTCTTGGACTGGGTCACTAACCTTCAGTTTCTGCCTCTACCTGATTAACTGAAATAATTCTAAATATTTTTATGGTCAGCGCAAAGCGCAGCTTCTCTTTTTTAGTGCTACAATTGTTGTTTGGCTTCGCACTTGTGCACACTGATAGTATGAATGTCACAGTGTTTTTTTTTTTACAGATGCTGTAACTCCAAATTGTTCACTTTTATTCTCTTCATTTGTTTATGGGGGAAAAAGAGAAGTGATGGAATTTTTAATTTTAATTTTATTTTATTTAACTTTTTTTTGCTGTACTTAATTATTTTTTCTAATCTGTTAGGAAAGTCAAAACTGCAAGTGGCTGAATGTCTCTTCTAAATACTGCAATACTAGATTTATGCTGTATGCATGACAAATCACAATCTCTTACGGAATAAGATGAGTTTCATAGGAAAGCCACAATTGCAGCAACTCCATTTATATGCTGTTGTCAAAGGTAAACAGCAGCATCTGAATGGTTTACAGCAATTGTAGTTCTGCTCCATCTGCTGCTGGTAGACTCTGATGTCAGCTATGTAATATAGTTGTGAAAGAAAGAATACGCATATAGGGTCTTATCTCAATTAAAAAACTCTCACTTGTCGATGTGGAATTGCTCACCTTAGTCAGTTGTGAAACCCACAACTGGTAGAATAGCGTACAAGCAGCTGCTGCAGGGACCGCACTCTCAACGGTGACCGTGGTCGTAATGCAGAATCTTGGACAAAGTGCTTCGGTGTCCGCGCTGCTGCTCCAAAGCCAAAGAAACACAGACACGGGAATGTCTGGTACAGCTACAGCCTTTATTTTCCTCCTACGCGTTTCGGAGCCTCTGTTCCCTGAGGAAGGAGCTCGGGAGGAGGCTCCGAAACGCGTAGGAGGAAAATAAAGGCTGTAGCTGTACCAGACATTCCCGTGTCTGTGTTTCTTTGGCTTTGGAGCAGCAGCGCGGACACCGAAGCACTTTGTCCAAGATTATGTAATATAGTTGTCATTTACCACACAAGGAGGGAGATCAGCTTCTTAACCGACTCCACACAGACAGTGGCTGGTTGGCGCTATTCAGGCATGGGTCAAGTAAATAGCACAGGGCCATGAGTAGCCACCTATCTTGCCTTCTTGATAAACAAAGGCAACATAGGTACCTGAGCCTTATAGATATGGATGGTTTTAAAATGCTGAACCCATGCTCACTTTTCTGCACCCTGGCAGATTGAGCACAGGTTACACAGCATGCTCACAATCCACAACTGGACACAAATGCGTAAAATATGTACACTGTGTGCAGAATTATTAGGCAAGTTGAATTTTAGAGGATTATTTTTATTATTGATCAACAACTATGTTCTCAATCATCCCAAAAGACTCATAAATATCAAAGCTTAATATTTTTGGAAGTTGAAGTGTTTTTTTTTTCAGATTTGGCTATCTTAGGAGGATATCTGTTTGTGCAGGTAACTATTACTGTGTAGAATTATTAGGCAACTTAATAAACACCAAATATATTCCCATCTCACTTGTTTATTTTCACCAGGTGAACTAATATAACTGCACAAAATTTAGAAATAAACATTTCTGACATGCAAAAACAAAGCCCCAAATAATTAGGGACGAATATAGCCACCTTTCTTTATGATGACACTCAACAGCCTTCCATCCATAGATTCTGTCAGTTGCTTGATCTGTTTACGATCAACATTGCGTGCAGCAGCCACCACAGCCTCCCAGACACTGTTCCGAGAGGTGTACTATTTTCCCTCCCTGTAGATCTCACATTTTAGTAGGGACCACAGGTTCTCTCTGGGGTTCAAATCAGGTGAACAAGGGGACCATGTCATTATTTTTTCTTCCTTTAGACCTTTACTGGCCAGCCACACTGTGGAGTAGTTGGATGCATGTGATGGAGCATTGTCCTGCATTAAAATCATGTTTTTCTTGAATGATACCGACTTCTTCCTGTACCACTGCTTGAAGAAGTTGTCTTCCAGAATCTGGCAGTAGGTCCAGAAGTTGAGCTTCACTCCATCCTCAACCCAAAAATGTCCCATAAGTTAATCTTTGATGATACAAGCCCATACCAGTACCCCATCTCCACCTTGCTGGCGTCTGAGTTGGAGTGGAGCTCTCTGCCCTTTACTGATCCAGCCTCTGGCCCATCCATCTGGCCCATCAAGAGTCATTCTCCTTTCATCAGTCCATAAAACCTTTGAAAAATCAGTCTTAAGATATTTCTTGGTCCAGTCTTGACATTTTAGCTTATGTTTCTTGTTCAAAGGTGGTCATTTTTCAGCCTTTCTTACCTTGGCCATGTCCCTGAGTATGGTACACTTTGTGCTTTTTCATACTCCATTAACGTTGCAGCTCTGAAATATGGGAAAACTGGTTACAAATGGCATCTTGGCAGCTTCATGCTTGATTTTCCTCAATTCATGGGCAGTTATTTTGTGCCTTTTTTGCCCAACACGCTTCTTGGGACCCTGTTGGCTATTTGCCATGAAATGCTTGATTGTTCGGTGATCACACTTCAAAAGTTTGGCAATTTCAAGACTGCTGCATCCCTCTGCAAGACATCTCACAATTTTGGACTTTTCAGAGCCCATCAAATCTCTCTTTTGACCCATTTTGCCAAAGGAAAGGCATTTGCCTAATAATTAAGCACACCTTATATAGGGTGTTGATGCCTTAAGACCACACCCCTCCTCATTACAGAGATGCACATCACCTGATTTACTTAATCGGTAGTTGGCTCTCAAGCCTATACAGCTTGGAGTAGGACAACAGGTACAAAAAGTATCGTGATCAAAATACTCATTTGCCTAATAATTCTGCACACAGTGTAATAATGAAGGCAAAAAATATGAGTCTGCACACATTGGAAGCAGCAGTGTGAACTGCGACCAATCCCCACCAAAAACATGAAAAACCAATGCAAAAACCGTATAAGAATCACACAAAAGGCGCTCTGCTGTAAAAATAAATAGCAAGTGCCGTGACAAAAACAGGGCCTTTTGGTTTATACAATTTTGCAAAAAACGTACAATGAGCTGTCTCACCCACTTCACGGTAGGCCCTGGTAGAGACAGTCCTAACTCTGTCCCTAGATGCTACATTAAAAACCTGCCAGTGTGTACATACCTCTGGACAGGGTGCGGGAGAGCTCAGGACAATCTCACCTTGTAAGGCTGTGTGGATGGCAGCTCTGTGCAGACTTCATAAGGGAGGGGCAGGTGCCTCCAATATCTGCTGTTACCAGCAGGGGTGAACATGAAGGCAAAAAATATGAGTCTGCACACATTGGAAGCAGCAGTGTGAACTGCGACCAATCCCCACCAAAAACATGAAAAACCAATGCAAAAACCGTATAAGAATCACACAAAAGGCGCTCTGCTGTAAAAATAAATAGCAAGTGCCGTGACAAAAACAGGGCCTTTTGGTTTATACATTTTTGCAAAAAACGTACAATGAGCGGTCTCACCCACTTCACGGTAGGCCCTGGTAGAGACAGTCCTAACTATGTCCCTAGATGCTACATTAAAAACCTGCCAGTGTGCACATACCTCTGGACAGGGTGCGGGAGAGCACAGGACATTCTCACCTTGTAAGGCTGTGTGGATGGCAGCTCTGTGTGCAGACTTCATAAGGGAGGGGCAGGTGCCTCCAATATCTGCTGTTACCAGCAGGGGTGAACATGAAGGCAAAAAATATGAGTCTGCACACATTGGAAGCAGCAGTGTGAACTGCGACCAATCCCCACCAAAAACATGAAAAACCAATGCAAAAACCGTATAAGAATCACACAAAAGGCGCTCTGCTGTAAAAATAAATAGCAAGTGCCGTGACAAAAACAGGGCCTTTTGGTTTATACATTTTTGCAAAAAACGTACAATGAGCGGTCTCACCCACTTCACGGTAGGCCCTGGTAGAGACAGTCCTAACTATGTCCCTAGATGCTACATTAAAAACCTGCCAGTGTGCACATACCTCTGGACAGGGTGCGGGAGAGCACAGGACATTCTCACCTTGTAAGGCTGTGTGGATGGCAGCTCTGTGTGCAGACTTCATAAGGGAGGGGCAGGTGCCTCCAATATCTGCTGTTACCAGCAGGGGTGAACATGAAGGCAAAAAATATGAGTCTGCACACATTGGAAGCAGCAGTGTGAACTGCGACCAATCCCCACCAAAAACATGAAAAAACAATGCAAAAACCGTATAAGAATCACACAAAAGGCGCTCTGCTGTACAAATAAATAGCAAGTGCCGTGACAATAACAGGGCCTTTTGGTTTATACATTTTTGCAAAAAACGTATAAACCAAAAGGCCCTGTTTTTGTCACGGCACTTGCTATTTATCTTTACAGCAGAGCGCCTTTTGTGTGATTCTTATACGATGTTTGCATTGGTTTTTCATTTTTACACAGTGTATTAATGTATTTAACAAAATAGGTGACAGTCCATTTAAAAATGGCCTGTTACATAAAAGAAGATCTTACAGGAGTTCACAAAAGCCAGTCTATGAACAATATTTATACACTCAATATTGATAAAAATACTGTGCAATTAACAGCATTTTTGATATGTCCTGTGCTTGGTAAGCAGAAAAACACACTAAAAATCTGATGCAATAGCAAATGTCCTTTTTATCTACTTTAACGAGAAACGATAATTAAAAATGACATACAGGAATATTCAGTGCACAGTCAATGCACGGAATTTAAATGGGCAATATATTTTTGGGGTGCTCTAAATTTTGTAAACCCCATATTGTTTAATTTACGTAGAGACCAATGAAACAATTATTGTCTTAGTTCCAACTATTTGGATTTTCAAAATATAAATGTATTAAAGCTTATTGGCATATATATTATAGTACCTGAAGTCTTTTGATCCTATCTATTGTCACAGTGGCCATTGATCATTAGAGATGAGTGAACCATTCAAGGATCAGTTCAGTTTGAGTTGCCGAACTTCCCAAAGTTGAGTAAACCTCTTCAGGTTGGGAGTTCAGGGGCTTTACATTTGCAAGCACTGGAGCGAGCATCACTGTGGTCAGGTACAGTTGGTGTTTGGCCCAATGCCAGCAGCTTGCAGTGTTTGATTGGCTCGCACTTTGGTGCACAGTATTTTGGTGTAGTTTGTGTCCAAAATTAATTTTGAAAAAAAAAAACCCTCCCATATCCCAAAGTCGTTTAGTTATGGCTGGCTGCATGTGGGCAGAGAGCTGAACTGCCAATAAGTGACTTCCATTGAAGTTCTAGTCTAGTTTGTGGTCACAAACAGCGCACCAAAACATTCTGCTGCACCGCCGAACCCGAACTTCAAGAGGTTTGGTCATCTCTATCGATTACTATTACTTAGGTCAACATTCTATATAAATAACAAGATTCATATTTCCTTTTCAACATATACCCATTAAGAGAATGCTTGCTGTAATAGAGAATTATCAGCTCACAGTATAGCAAAAGAAAAATACAAACAAAAAATAGATAAAAATAAAATCTTAAAAAAAAACCATTGTACTTCCTGTTAGAAGAATCAGGAATGATTACTGAGACAACTAAATCTTGCACTGGTATTCCTGAGATTAGAAAGCTTGAAGTTCTAAAAGACTGCCTGCAAAATAATGGCAAGCAGTGTCCCAAGTCTTGGTGACTTGTGAGCCATCGCTACGTCTTCATGATAGATGCAAGAGAGATTGAAAGCTAAACCATAGGGAAACAGTGGGAGTCCTGGAGGTGCAGAAACCTTCAGAGGGGGGATATTGCTAACCAAGTCTAAATAGCAGAGCTCTGAAAGGGTGAAGCCATTCATCACAGCAGGAAACAAAAAAAAGGATATGAAGGAAAATGTAGTCAGCCTGAAGGCAAATTCAGAAATAGCACTGCAAGAAAAGGTAAAAAATGCACAGATTTGAGCTCTAATATCCTACATTTAGACTGGAACATCCGCAGGATATTAATAAATAGTTTTTTTGTGCTGAAAATGTTTTTCCTTTTTATATGCAACATCTGCAACATCACACGTTTACTTCTAAATGTTATGCAAAAAGTCATACGTTTGGATTGCCAAGATGCTTTCGATATTCTGCCCTTAATAGATTTACAGAATGGCCTCAGGGTTGTTGTTATCACCACCAGACTACAGTAACCGCCACAGTTGTCTGCAATATACAATGCAGAGCTTCAGAGATGTTTTGTTTTAACTGGAGGGGTCAGACTTTACATTCCAATGCTAAGAATTATTTATGATGGATAAAGAAATGTTTTCAACTTACTGAACAATTAGGTTTAGAAACCCAACTCCCTTCCCATTGACTGTTTCCCATTAATATTTTGTTTTGTTCTTTTTTCATACTTTTCTTTCAAGAACCATACCTTTTTTTTAGGTTTTTCTATATACATAGCTATTTGAAAGCTTGGTATACTGTGGGATAATTTATTGTTTTAAGATTGTACCATTCATTTAATCATATAATATACTAAAAAAAAATTAAAGCCCGGTAAATTGGTGATTTTCTGGCTCTGTATAACTATAGCAAATCTAAGCATATGGTTTTTGGTATAATTTAATGGCTAAATAGAATTTTATTTAAAAAAAAAAGAGCGAAAAATTAGCTTTTCAATCAGTGGACCTTTATGAGGGCTTGCTTTTTTCATTGACAGCTGATATTGTTATTTAACCCTGCTGTTCTGTTCGGGTGTACTATACACTTATAATGTTCCGGTCATTTTTGACCACACCTATTAAAGTCTTGATTTTCAGCTACTTTTAGTGTTTTATTTGAATACCTGTTGCATTATTATACTGTATGTGAACATGGTTGTTCATAAACAAATGAAAAATGAAATCAAACACTTCAATTTTGGTCATTTTTCATTGAACAGAACAGCAGGGTTAAATCATTTTGGGGTGCACATGACATTTTGGGACATGTTCCCTTGTGGAGTAAATGCGTAAAGTTTTATTGAGCATGAACTTTTTTGAGTGTCAACTGCATTTAATATTTTAATCAAAGTGGATGTGATTTCATGTAAACTCATGGACTTTTAAGTGCAAAATAATAGTGTTTGAGCACTAAAAACATCTAAAAATGCTCCTTCAAATCTGTATTTAAAATGCATCAATAAAGGGGAAAACACATAAAAACTGCAAAAACCAAAGCAGAATGTGCTAAAAAAAAGCACTGGGAAAAAATGCTGCATTTTTCATATACACTGTATTCCAAATTATTATGCAAATGTTCTTTTTCTCTGATTTTTCTAAATGGTTGGTGCAAATGACAGTCAGTGTAATAAAAGTCATCACCCGCTAGAGTTTAGATCAAACTTTATTGAAGAAATCTCCCAATGATAACATTATAATTTTCCAAATTATTACACACAGTAGAGTTTCTAAACATTTGAAATGTTTGAAAGAACTGAAAATGCTCATTTGTTGAATTTGCAGCATTAACAGGTCACATTCACTGAAATAAAAAGCTATTTAACTCCAAAACATCCTAACAGGCCAAGTTACATGTTAATGTGGAGCCCACTGGGACGGGGTACTCGGTGCCGGACCGGGGTACTGCTGGGGGATGTCACGGCGGTCCTGGTCCGGACCGTGTCCCGGGCCCGCACAATAAAATGGGGGGTTATTTACAGGGGATTTGACACTCGTGATGCCACCCATTATATGCAGCCAGTAATGGGGCCGCCGCTGCTGCAGAACCTCCGGGATGATGGGATAGCAGCTTGGATGGAATAGTTCCTGTGGGCAGAACTGGGTTCCCCGGGGCAGTGGTAGTAGTAGTTAAAGTCTGTGAGGATAGTTATTGATGCTGCAGGAGAGTAGAGGTAGCAGTAGAGATGATGAGAGTAGAGGTAATTGCAGTATATGAGGGCAAGTGGGGCTTCAGTACAAGGATCACACACACTCACGGTTTCTGTTGTTTTCCAAGTCTTTACTTGCAAATGGTATAACACAGTATTGTCCACGGAATCTGTACCAGGTTGCTACCACCCTGACCGGGTCCTTGGCTTCCCACTTAAGTGCTGTGTGTGGCCCTGCTGATGCTTGTAGCTGTACTGCTGGCCCTGTCTCTGCTCACGGGTACCAATATGCTGGGCAACTTGAGTCCTCTGTGTCACTGACCCTCCGTGTTGCTTTGCTATGGTGTTGTGAAGTAGGTGGACCTTCTCTATGCCAGTGTTTACTGTCCTGTCTGTCTCAGGCACAGCCTCGGATCCGGTATCCGTCTTAAGCGCCTCCCCGGGGTCAAGTTTTTGGGGTAACTCTTTATCCCGGGTATGTTCCTCTGTTCCTCTGTCTCCTCTCCTCAGACCTCTCAGGACCTCCACTTCTACTTGGCTCTGCTCCTGCTCCAGACTAGACTGAACTAACTGTCACTCTTGCTCTGTGGTAAACAACTTAGCTCCTCCCACTAGTGCAGGTGCCACCTAAACTCCTCCCACTTTCTAGTGTAGTGTTGTGTGGGGATTAAACCGGTGTTGATGTTTCTGTGGCACTTTAACCCTTGGGGTGCCACATTAACATAGGAACCCTACTTTGATATCACCTTCACAATTCTAGAATCCATTGATATTGTGAGTTTCTGGAGAGTTTCTGCATGTATTTCTTTGGATGATGTCAGAATAGCCTCCCACAGCTGCTGTTTTGATGTGAACTGCCTCCCACCCTCTAAGGTTCTCTATAGGGTTGAGGTCAGGGGAAGATGGTGGCCACACCATGAGTTTATCTCCTTTTATGCCATAGTAGCCAGTGGCACAGAGGTATTCTTTGTAGCATGAGATGGTGCATTGACATGCATGAGGATGATTTTGCTCCTAAAGGCACGTTTTTCTTTTTGTACCATGGAAGAAAGTTCTCAGTTGGAAACTCTATATACGTTGCAGAAGTCATTTTCACACCTTCAGGAACCTTAAAGGGGCCTACCAGCTGTTTCCCAATGATTCCAGCCCAAAACATGACCCCTCCACCTCTTCCTGACGTCGCAGCCTTGTTGGGACATGGTGGCATCCACCAACCATCCACTACTCTATCCATCTGGACCATCCAGGGTTGCTCAGCACTCATCAGTAAACAAGACTGTTTGAAAATTAGTCTTCATGTATATCTGGACCCACTGCAACTGTTTCTGCTTGTGAGCACTATTTAGGGGTGGCCGAATAATAGATTTATGTACCAAAGCAAGCCTTTGAAGGATCCTACACCTTGAGGTTCGAGGGACTCCAGAGGCACCAGCAGCTTCAAATATCTGTTTGTTGGTTTATAAGGGCTTTTTAGCAGCTGCTCTCTTAATCTGATGAACTTGCCTGGCAGAAACCTTCCTCAATCTGCCTTTATCTGCACGAACACATCTGTGCTCAGAATCAGCCACAAATCTCTTCACAATACGATGATCACGCTTAAGTTTTCATGCAATATCAAATGTTTTCATCCCTTGTCCAAGGCATTGCACTATTTGTTGCTTTTCGGCAGCAGAGAGATCCTTTTTCTTTTCCATGTTACTTGAAAACTGTGGATTGCGTAATATTGTGGAACACCCAGTTTTCCTTTTATTGGGCTCACCTGCCAAACTAATTATCACAGGTATCTGAGATTGATTTCAATGATCCAAAGAACCCTGAGACACAATACCATCAATAGGTTTCATTGAAAAAAAATTAAAATAAAACCCTATGACACTTAAAACCAATTTGCATAATAATTTGGAACACAGTGTAAGAACAGGAGGCATGCCAAATCTCATACTTTGCACCGACGAGGGGCAAAAACACTGAAACACTGTGTCTGCAAATTAAGAATATGATTTGGCTTATATCCTTAGGGCCACATCACACACACAGATATTTGTGCAGATATTGTTCGCAGTGATTGGTTGCAGTGAAATCATGGACACAATGTTACATTTTGTGGCTGTATACAAATGGTACAATGTGTCCATGATGTCACTGCAACCAGAGATCTGCGAACAATATCTGCACAAATATCTGTGTGTGTGATGTGGCCTTTAGTCATATAAGGCTTGTTAACCCTTTCACCCCTGGGGAATTTTAAGGGTTTTTTTTTCCTCTCCCTTTTCAAAGAGCTATAAAATTGTTATTTTTCCATCAATATAGACATATGAGGGCTTGTTTTTGGGGGATGAGTTGTACTTTTGAATGACATCATTCATTTTACCATATAGTGTACTGGAAAATAGAAAAAAAAAGTTATTACAAAAAAAAATGTAAATTCCACAATGTTTTTTTGTTTTATTATTTACCATGTTCACTATATTGTAAAATTGACAAGTCAGTATGATGCCTCAGGTCATTGCGTGTTCGTAGATGCCAAACATGTATACTTTGACTTATATAAAAAAACAGAAATGTATACAAAAAAGGAATTACGCATTTGGCGCCATTTTCTGAGACTCATAGTGTCCTCATTTTTTGGGATCTGGAGCTATGTGAAGGCTTATGTTTGCAGCACTTCCTATACTGATTGACTGAATTGGTGCGTATTGAACATAACATGTATTATCACAATAACAGTTGGACTCAAGCAAGGGAAAAAAGAGTCTGTAAGACACAAACAGTGAAAATGGGAATGTGAACATGCATTACTGCTTAGAAAAACATGATTATTTAAAAAAAAAAAATCGAGATACTTAGTAGATAAAAATGGCCAGATTTATTTGAGCTTGAAATAAATTTGAGCCCACATAGATGTTAGATTAAAGGCATATAACACACTCTCTTGAGGGCCCCAAAGCTGCCAAACATCTCAATCCGTCTTACAGTGGAACTCTGCTGTTTTAGTGCAGCCATTAGCTTCCTAGACTATCATACTTGGCAAGCTTCAGCGCCGCTATCACTCTGCTTCTGGCCCCACTCATTAAACTCATACATTAAACTCATACTGATTGATTGCCATAAATGGTAGCTGACTGAATGCTAAAGTGCAGTGTAAAAATAAATAGATAATTGAACAAATTGGTGTGGGGTCCAGCCCCATTATTATACCAGCCAAGATAGAGCATGCAGTTGGGGGTTCATGTTCTCACCCTGGGGAGGCACATAGTTATTGCTCCCCCAGGTAAGAATAACAGCCTGCAGTCACCCCAGATTTGCTGCATTTATTAGAAGTGCAAGCCAAGACATTTAACTTGGCTTTTCTCAATGCCCTGGTGTGGTAGCAATCTGGGTAATAGAAGTGGTCAATGACAACTAAAAACTGACAGCTTCATCAAACCCTGGATTGGAAATATTCATACGTCTATGGGACTTATTTATCACCAATCCTATAAGGAAATAGTTAAAAAATCCTTTGTTGGAAATAAAATACACAAAGAAAAATCCTTTATATGAAATAAAACACACAGACCCCCCTCTTTTACCCATTTATTAATCCCAAACTTACCAAGCTTTGACAGTAATCCATAACATGTTATCCAGCAAAGCTTCTAAGATCAGTTACATCATGTGTGCGGAGATATTAGGCTGTGGATCCACGCATCGGCATCACATGGTACAACCGCTTGCTCTCCAGAGAGGAGAGTGCAGCTGCATCTATTTCTATGGAGCTGTATGCAGACACCTGTACCGGGTGAGGCTGATGCCAAAGTGAGACTGTGTCCCACAGTGTCCACTCACTGCAAGCAGCTCTCTTACACTGACAGCAGTCTGTGTGAGCGGTGACACTATAGAGTTCATCTGAGGTCACAGCAGACATAACGTGGGAACTATGCCAGCTGTGACCTCAGATGAACTCTGACTTCCCCCCTCTCAGAGCTATGATTCTCGGTGCCGTCATTAAAAATTGCAGTGAGCTGTCACTGTGACAACTGGTTATCACAATGTAGCAGAGCTGAGACACTTCGAGTGTCATCAATGTGGATTTAAATTTGGAGGGTATGTTTGGGATTAAAGAATGGATAGAACAGGTGTCTGCGAGTTTTATTTTAAATAAAGGATCTTTCTCTATGTGTTATTTAACTATTTAATCATCATATTGGTAATGTGGGGGTCTCATTGAAGCCTGAACATCCCAATCCATGCCTTGATGACAGCTTTCAATTTTCAGCAGTCATTAACCCCTTCTATTACCCCTTTTGCTAATGCACCAGGGAAGCAGGCAGACCTAGGGCAAAGTGCAAGGATTTGTGCATCTAATGAAAGCACCAGTTCTAGAGCAATTGTGGCCTGCTATTTTTAGACAGAGGAGGGCCAATAACCATAGCCCTTATTACTCTGAGAATACCAGACCCCAGCTCTTGGATTTACCTTGGCTGGTTTTCCAAAATGTGTGGACCCTATGCTGTTTTCTTAAGTATTTATTTATTTAAAAAAAATAATTTGAAAAATAGCAAGGGGTGCCATCTGTTTTGGATTACCAGCCAAGGTAAAGACACCAACTGTAGCTGTCTGCTTTACCCTAGCTAGCGATCAAAAATAAGGGCCACCACACATCATTTGTTTCTTAATAATATTCCATTTTTTAGTAAATACAGTGCTAAAACACCTTTCAGTGCCCATACATATACAGTTGAAACCAGATGTTTACATACACTATATTAAAAGACACATATGCATGTTTTTCTCACTATCTGACATTAAATCAGAATAAACCTTTGCCATTTTAAATTCAATTAGGATTTCCATAATTATTTATATTTGCCAAATGCCAAAATACTGAGGGAGAGAATGTTTTAAGGCATTTTGATTACTTTCTGCAAAGTCAAAAGTTTACAAACACTAAGATGTCTATGCCTTTAACCCCTTCCCGACCCTTGGCCCTACGTTTGGGCCATGAAAACAAAGTCATTCCCGACCCTTGGCCCTAGGGGTGGGCCATGGAATGATCGGGCTCCTGCAGGCCGAGTGAGGGTCTCACTGACCTGTCACTCGGCCTGCAGGTACATGGGGAGTTGTACTACACCCCAGGGGGGGTCGATTTGCCCCCACCCCCACCCCCCCAGCTACAGGCGCGGTGATTGGCGCTCAAAAGTGAAAGTGAAAATCACCGCGCCTGTAATGTTTCCCTGCCTGCCGCTGCTCTCCCTACCCTCTGATCTGCTCCCTGTCATCCTCTAACTGACCCCCTGTCCCCCACCTCTCTTTCCTGCCCCCCCCTTCATCTTTCTACCCCCCTTTTCCTGTCCCTGCCGCCCGCTTCCTGTCCCTGCCTCCCGCTTCCTCTTCCTGCCGCCCGCCTCCTCCTGACTGCCCCCGCTTCCTCCTAGTCCTAAGTGCCCCCTGCCACATCTACTGCCAGCCCCCCCACTGCCCCCTCCTGCCCCCCGATCACCGGAGCGGCGATCGGCTTCTCCCACTCACCTCTCCGGCGGCCCGGCTGTCAGCGCTGCGTCCCGCTCCTCCTCCTCTTCTGCTGTGAGTATCGCCGCCTCCGATCTGAGCTCTGTGCTGGAGCTGCCAGATCACTTCTACAGCTGGATCCTGAGGATCTAGCTGCAGGAAGTGATCTGACAGATCCAGCACAGTGATCCACAGTGACCATTATGTGATCACTGTCGATCACTGTGCTGGAGCTGCCAGATCACTTCTACAGCTGGATCCTGAGGATCTAGCTGCAGGAAGTGATCTGACAGATCCAGCACAGTGATCGACAGTGATCCCATAATGGTCACTGTGGATCACTGTGATTGGATCTGTCAGATCACTTTCTACAGCTGGATCCTGAGGATCTAGCTGCAGAAAGTGATCTGACACCCCGGGCGCAGTGACCCACTATGTGCATCACTGCGCCTGGGCTGCCAGATCGCTTTCCGCAGCTCGATCCCTATGCATGGGGATCGAGCTGCAGAAAGCTATCTAACAGCCCGGGCGCAGTGATGCACATAGTGGGTCAATGCGCCTGGGCTGCCAGATCGCTTTCCGCAGCTCGATCCCTATGCATGGGGATCGAGCTGCAGAAAGCTATCTAACAGCCCGGGCGCAGTGATGCACATAGTGGGTCAATGCGCCTGTGCTGCCAGATCGCTTTCCGCAGCTAGATCCCCATGCATGGGGATCGAGCTGCGGAAAGTGATCTGGCAGCACAGGCGCAGTGATGCATATAGTGGGTCACTGCGCCCAGGCTCTTAGATCGCTGCTCTGCAGCCCGATCTCCCTGCATGGGCATCGAGCTGCAGAAAGCAATCTGACAGCCCGGACGCAGTGATGCACATAGTGGGTCAATGCGCCTGTGCTGCCAGATCGCTTTCCGCAGCTCGATCCCCATGCATGGGGATCGAGCAGCGGAAAGCGATCTGGCAGCACAGGCGCAGTGATGCATATAGTGGGTCACTGCGCCCAGGCTCTTAGATCGCTGCTCTGCAGCCCGATCTCCCTGCATGGGCATCGAACTGCAGAAAGCAATCTGACAGCCCGGACGCAGTGATGCACATAGTGGGTCAATGCGCCTGTGCTGCCAGATCGCTTTCCGCAGCTCGATCCCCATGCATGGGGATCGAGCTGCGGAAAGTGATCTGGCAGCCCAGGCGCAGTGATGCACATAATGGGTCACTGCGCCCGGGGTGTCAGATCACTTTCTGCAGCTCGATCACCATGCTGGCGGATCGGGCTCCAGAGTAGCGATCTGAAAGCAAAGGTGATCGAGCGTCGTGGGACCTTCGTTATGGACTATGTCGGAGCGATCGAGCGTCGTGGGACCTTCGTTGTGGACTACGTCGGATCTTTTTATAATAAAGATGGAGTCCGAATTGTGTCTGTGTTTTTTTTTCAAATAAAAAGATTTTTCTCTGTGTGTATTTATTGACTATTTACCGTACTAGAGATTCCTAATGGCGGGTCTAACATTGGCCCTATATTATGAATCTCGGGCTTAGTGCCAGCTGCCAATAAAAAGCTGGCATTAACCCCTTTATTACCCAGTTAGCCACCGGCACCAGGGCAACTGGAAGAGCGTGGGTACAGCGCCAGAAAATGGCGCTTCAATGAATGCGCCATTTTCTGGGGCGGCTGCGGGCTGCAATTCGCAGCATGGGGGGCCCAGAACGCTTGGGCCTCTCTATGCTGAGGATTCCAGCCCCCAGCTGCCTAGTTGTACCTGGCTGGACCAAAAATATGGCGGAGCCCCACGTAATTTTTTTTTCTAGAATTAGTTCTAGAAATTAAAAAAAAATGGGCTTCGCTGTATTTTTGGTTCCAGCCAGGTATGACAAGGCAGCTGGGGGTGGTGGCAGTCCGTAGCTGCCAAGTTGTACCTGGCTGGACCAAAAATATGGCGGAGCCCTATGTCATTTTTTTTTCTAGAAATATTTCTAGAAATAAAAAAAAAATAGGCTTCGCTGTATTTTTGGTTTCAGCCAGGTATGACGAGGCAGCTGGGGGCTGGTGGCAGTCCGTAGCTGCCAAGTTGTATCTGGCTGGACCAAAAATATGGCGGAGCCCTATGTCATTTTTTTTCTAGAAATAATTCTAGAAATAAAAAAAAAATAGGCTTTGCTGTATTTTTGGTTCCAGCCAGGTATGACGAGGCAGCTGGGGGCTGGTGGCAGTCCGTAGCTGCCAAGTTGTACCTGGCTGGACCAAAAATATGGCAGAGCCCCATGGGTCCCCTATGCTGCGAATTGCAACTACTAGACTAGTATGTTTTTTCACAAAAAGTTTCTTTATTCATTTATACGTCTCAATTTGTGAAGCACATGGTGGTTCAAAGTGCTCACTGTGCATCTAGATACGTTCCTTGGGGGGTCTAGTTTTCAAAATGGGGTCACTTGTGGGGGAGCTCCAATGTTTAGGCACACAGGGGCTCTCCATACGCGACCTGGTGTCCGCTATCAATTCCAATTGTTGGCAAACACCAGGTTGCGTATGGAGAGCCCCTGTGTGCCTACACATTGGAGCTCCCCCACAAGTGACCCCATTTTGGAAACTAGACCCCCCAAGGAACGTATCAAGATGAATAGTGAGCACTTTGAACCCCCAAGTGCTTCACAAATTGATCCATAAAAATAAAAACGTACTTTTTTTTCCACAAAAAAATTATTTTTTCATTATTACAGATCAATTTGTGAAGCACCTGGAGGTTCAAAGTGCACACTATGCATCTAGATACATTCCTTGGGGGGTCTAGTTTACAAAATGGGGTCACTTGTGGGGGAGCTCTAATGTTTAGTCACACAGACGCTCTCCATACGCAACATGGTGTCCGCTAACAATTCCAATTGTTAGCGGACACCATGTCGCATATGGATAGCCCCTGTGTGCCTAAACATTGGAGCTCCCCCACAAGTGACCCCATTTTGGAAACTAGACCCCCCAGGGAACTTATCTAGATGGATAGTGAGCATATTGACCCCCCAGGTGCTTCACAAATTAATAGAAAAAATGTTTTTTTGCGTAAAACAAGTACTTTTTCATTTTTACAGATCAATTTGTGAAGCACCTGGGGTTCAAAGTGCTCACTATGCATCTAGATACGTTCCTTGGGGGGTCTAGTTTCCAAAATGGGGTCACTTGTGGGAGAGCCCCAATGTTTAGGCACACAGGGGCTCACCAAACGCGACATGGTGTTCGCTAACAATTTGAGCTCATTTTGCATTCAAATTGTTAGCGGACACCATGTCGTGTTTGGAGAGCCCCTGTGCGTCTCCACATTGGAGCTCCCCCACATGTGACCCCATTTTGGAAACTAGACCCCCCAGGGAACATATCTAGCTGCATAGTGAGCACTTTCAACCCCCAGGTGCTTCACAAATTGGTCCGTAATAATGAAAAAAGAAAATGTTTGTGGAAAAAAAAGTGCTTTTTCATTTTTATGGATGAATTTGTGAAGCACCTGGGGCTTCAAAGTGCTCACTATGCATCTAGATACGTTCCCTGGGGGGTCTAGTTTCCAAAATGGGGTCACTTGTGGGGGAGCCCCAATGTTTAGGCACACAGGGGCTCACCAAACGCGACATGGTGTCCGCTAACAATTTGAGCTCATTTTGCATTCAAATTGTTAGCGGACACCATGTCGTGTTTGGAGAGCCCCTGTGCGTCTCCACATTGGAGCTCCCCCACAAGTGACCCCATTTTGGAAACTAGACCCCCCAGGGAACATATCTAGCTGCATAGTGAGCACTTTGAACCCCCAGGTGCTTCACAAATTGGTCCGTAATAATGAAAAAAGAAATTTTTGTGGAAAAAAATGTGCTTTTTCATTTTTATGGATGAATTTGTGAAGCACCTGGGGCTTCAAAGTGCTCACTATGCATCTAGATACGTTCCCTGGGGGGTCTAGTTTCCAATATGGGGTCACTTGTGGGGGAGCCCCAATGTTTAGGCACACAGGGGCTCACCAAACGCGACATGGTGTCCGCTAACAATTTGAGCTCATTTTGCATTCAAATTGTTAGCAGACACCATGTCGTGTTTGGAGAGCCCCTGTGTGTCTCCACATTGGAGCTCCCCACAAGTGACCCCATTTTGGAAACTAGCCCCCCCAGGGAACATATCTAGCTGCATAGTGAGCACTTTGAACCCCCAGGTGCTTCACAAATTGATCCGTAATAATGAAAAAAGAAAATGTTTGTGGAAAAAAAAGTGCTTTTTCATTTTTATGGATGAATTTGTGAAGCACCTGGGGGTTCAAGGTACTCACTATGCATCTAGATACGTTCCCTGGGTGGTCTAGTTTCCAAAATGGGGTCACTTGTTGCGGAGCCCCAATGTTTAGGCACACAGGGGCTCACCAAACGCAACATGGTGACAGCTAACAATTTGAGCTGATTTTTATTCAAATTGTTAGCGGACACCATGTCGCTTTTGGAGAGCCCCTGTGTGCCTAAACATTGGAGCTCCCCCACAAGTGACCCCATTTTGGAAACTAGACCCCCCAGGGAACATATCTAGATGGGTAGTGAGCATATTGAACCCCCAGGTGCTTTACAAATTGATCTGTGAAAATGAAATAGTACTTTTTTTTTCACAAAAATTTTCTTTTAGCCTAAATTTTTTCGTTTTCACATGACAACAGCATAAAATTCATCCTAAAATTTGTTGGGCAATTTCTCCTGAGTACACCGATACCTTATATGTGGTCATAAACCACTGTTTGGGCACACAGCAGGGCTCAGAAGGGAAGGAGCGCCATTTCACTTTTTGGATGTAAAATTAGCTCCAAAATTCAAATTGCGCTCCTTCCCTTCTGAGCCCTGCCGTGCGCCCAAACAGTGGTTTATGACCATATATGAGGTATCTGTGTACTCGGGAGAATTTGCACAACACATTTTAAGATCCATTTTATCCTGTTGCCCATGTGAAAATGAAAGAATTGAGGCTAAAAGAACATTTTTGATAAAAAAATTAAAATATCCATTTTTTGTTTCCACTTTGCCTTAGGTCCTGTGAAGCACCTGAAGGGTTAATCATCTTCTTGAATATAGTTTTGAATAGCTTGAGGGGTACAGTTTTTGGAATGGTGTCACTTTTGGGTGTTTTCTGTCATGTACACCCTTCAAAAGGACTTCAAATGTGATGTGGTCACTAAAAAAAATGGTTTTGTAAATTTTGGTTGAAAAATGAAAAATTGCTCATGAACTTTGAACCCTTATAACGTCCTACCAAAAAAAAATTTTTCTTCCAAAATTGTGCTGATGTGAAGTAGACATGTGGGAAATATTATTTAATAACTTTTTTCTGTCACATATCTCTCTGGTTTATCAGGAAAAAAAAAAAAAATGTGAAAATTGTGAAATTTTCAAAATTTTTGCCATATTTTTGATTTTTTCACAAATAAACACAAAAATTATCGACTTAAATTTAATACTAGCATGAAGCCCAATGTGTCACGAAAAAACAATCTCAGAATCGCTAGGATCGGTTGAAGCGTTCCCGAGTTATAACCTCATAAAGGGACACTGGTCAGAATTGCAAAAAATGCCAAGGTCTTTAGGGTCAAAATAGCCTGGGTCCTGAAGGGGTTAAACAATTTGGGACAGCCCATATGATGATATTATGCATTTGAAAGCATCTAATTAGGTTTATTGGCAACATCTGAGTTAATTTGTGTAGCCTCATGGGGAAGTCAAAATAAATCAGTAAATTTATCAGGAAGAGAATTGAGGACTTGCACAAATCTGGTTGATCCTCGGGTGCAATTACCCAAATACTTGAAGGTGCCTCGTTTATCTGTAGAAACAATTATACACAAATACAAACAAGATGGGAATGTCCAGCCATCATACCGCTCAGGAAGGAAACAGGTTCTGTGTCCCAGAGATGTATGTGCTTTGGTCTGACATGTGCATATCAACCCAAGAACTAAAGCAAAAGACCTTAGTTTAGTACTGAGTTAGCCAGTTGAAAAAAAGTTGATTGCTCTCAGTGGGATGAATAAAATAATAATCTTGTAGTTGTTATACCTTTTGGCTAACAAAAATAAAGTAATTGATGTTACATGGCAAGCTTTCAAGACTTTTCACGTCTCACGTCTCATTATCAGGCATTGCATGACAAAATATTTAAAGAGAAAGAAGAATTTACACACAACCAGAGCAGATGCAAGGTATTTTAAATTGACATTTAAATAAGCAAACATATCCTAGAGAGGATCATTAATTAGCCAGGCTTAGTAATGTGAAAGTTTTTATGGCCCTAATCAGATCATTAAAGTGAACCTGTCACCTAGATAAAGCCCCCCAGGCTATCACTTCCTGACCCTGCACCTTCCTATTACTACTCTAACTATGCCTTTCTGTGTTAAATGTGACTTGTGATTGTTTAATGAAATGTATTTAAAACTTACTGGGTCCTATGTTAATGAACCAGGGGCTACCTTTACTAGTCCCCCTGGACTTCCTGTTTTGGTTCCTTTTGCCGCCTACAGCATCCTTTATCATGCCCCTATGGGCGTTATCTTGAAATTAAATTGTGCGACCCCAGCCTGCCTCGCTCTGCTCTGCAGCCTTCCTGGTATTACGATGAACGCGTCATTTCCGGAACTTCTGGTCGATACACCTAAAAGGTGCATTGCTCAACTTCAATCTGCGCATTGCACATGCTCCGTTGAGCACATTACGTCAGCTCATCTGTGATAACCTGAAGGTGTATCGACCCGAAGTTTCGGAAATGACGCGTTTGGCGTCATATCAGGAAGGCTGCAGAGCGGAGCGAGGCAAGCTGGGGGACCGCAATTAATTTCAAGAGCACACCCATGGGGGCGTCATAAAGGATGCTGGAGAATTTTTTTCTGGTTGTTTGATCCAGCATCCCTGCTGGCACCAGTTCACATTATGTCTTTGAGTGCTGTGCAGTTTTTTTCTGTTTTTTGTCTAATATGTGGAGTTGCTGGCTCCATGTCTGCACTTAGCACCCTCATTGCCCCCAGGTGGTCTAGAGTTGAGATGGTGTCCACCCACTTAGAAGTGGGACAGGGAGGACAAGGAGGACAGGGATGTCAGCATAGGACTCATCAGACCTGAGGTCACCGTGTCGTGGTGGATGAGCAAACAGACATTGGCCAATGTATGTACCAAGGACCTCAGAAAATAAAAAAATAAGAATATTGAGTTTTTTGAAAAAAACTTAAGTTTTTAATTTTTTCCTCATATACCGCTTGTTAGCATGTGTGCATTATTGGTAGTAGCTGAGTGCTGCAGATAATTTGTTTCTGGTTGCTTGATCCAGCGTCCCTGCTGGCACCAGTTCACATTATGTCTTTGAGTGTGTGCAGTTTTTCCTGTTATATACCGTATATGCTCATGTATAAGCCGACCCGTGTATAAGCCGACCCCCCTACTTTTGCCCCCAAAATCTGGGAAAACCTATTGACTCGTGTATAAGCCGAGGGTGGACCCCAGCCCAGGTATACAGCCCCCAGCAGTGTGGTATACAGGCCCCCGCAGTGGTATACAGGCCTCCCCAGTGGTAGTATACAGCCCCCAGCAGTGTGGTATACAGCAGCCTCCCCAGTGGTACATACAGGCCCCAGCAGTGTTACAGCAGCCTCCCCAGTAGTATATACAGCAGCAGCCCCAGTGGTAGTATACAGCAGCCCCAGAGGTATATACAGCAGCCCCAGAGGTATATACAGCAGCCCCAGTGGTAGTATACAGAAGCCCCAGAGGTATATACAGCAGCCCCAGAGGTATATACAGCAGCCTCAGTGGTATAAACAGCAGCAGCCCCAGTGGTAGTATACAGCAGCCCCAGAGGTATATACAGCAGCCCCAGAGGTATATACAGCAGCCCCAGTGGTAGTATACAGAAGCCCCAGAGGTAGTATACAGAAGCCCCAGAGGTAGTATACAGCAGCCTCAGTGGTATATACAGCAGCAGCCCCAGGAGTAGTATACAGAAGCCCCAGTGGTAGTATACAGCAGCCCCAGTAGTAGTATACAGCAGCCCCAGTAGTAGTATACAGAAGCCCCAGTGGTAGTATACAGCAGCCCCAGTAGTAGTATACAGCAGCCCCAGTGGTATATACAGCAGCAGCCCCAGGGGTATATACAGCAGCAGCCCCAGGGGTATATACAGCAGCAGCCCCAGGGGTATATACAGCAGCAGCCCCACGGGGTATATACAGCAGCAGCCCCAGGGGGTATATACAGCAGCAGCCCCAGGGGGTATATACAGCAGCAGCCCCAGGGTGTATATACAGCAGCAGCCCAGGGGGTATATACAGCAGCAGCCCCAGGGGGTATATACAGCAGCAGCCCCAGGGAGTATATACAGTAGCAGCAGCCCCAGGGGGTATATACAGCAGCAGCCCCAGAGGTATACAGACCTCCCCCCCCATCAGTAGTATACAGGGGCCCCAGCTGTATACAGCAGCCCCAGCTGTATACAGCCCCCCGTGGTATCCAGGGCCCCTCTTGCTGCACACCTGTAAAGTAAGATGTCAGTATACTTATCGCTGCCGCCGCCGCCGCTCCGCTGCTCGGTCACCGCGCTGCTCCGGGTCTTCAAGCTTCCTTCTCCGGCGCTTGAACAATGACGTCATTTCCTGTGCGCCGGAGAAGGAAGCATGAAGACCCGGAGCAGCGCGGTGACCGAGCAGCGGAGCGGCGGCGGCAGCGATAAGTATACTGACATCTTACTTTACAGGTGTGCAGCAAGAGGGGCCCTGGATACCACGGGGGAACTGTATACAGCTGGGGCTACCGTATATACTCGTGTATAAGCTGAGGGGGGACTTTTCAGCACATTTTTTGTGCTGAAAAACTCAGCTTATACACAAGTATATACGGTATATATATATATATATATATATCAGTAAATAAGAAAAACAAGGTCCGTAGAAGGGGCAGGTGCTCCGAAACGGAATCCGTCACCTGTGTGTCTCCTCACTCCCTTCCCCATCGCAGAGAATCTATGTACAGAGGACTCTGAAATAAAAAAGAAATAAGCCCTGCTCGGTGAGTGCCGCATTTTTGTCTTATTTACTGCTATTGCTGTCTAATAAGCGTGCACCCGGGCACATGAACCTGCTTTACTCGCACCCTTACATGTGCAAGTAGCACCGGTCCCTGTAACACAGCAGTGCCCAGTATATATCTGCAAAACTTTTTATATATATATATATATATATATATATCAGAAAAAAAAACTGCAAAGCACTCGTTACACTGTGCGAAAGGTGCAAAGCTGTGCTGCTGGATCAACATGTAACAAAAAGTCACTGCTGCACTCAGTCTAACCAATAAGTGTGTGCTGACAAGCAATAATGGTTTGAGAAAAAAATTAAAAAACATCCGTTTTTTCTAAAAAACTCAGTACTCACTTTTTTTTATTGAAAGCCGGGGCTCTTAAGAGACTGGTTAGACTGAGTGCAGCAGTGATTTTTTGTTACATATATATATATATATATATATATATATATATATATATATATGTATGTGTGTGTGTGTGTATATATATACATACACTGGCGATTACAGTTTGAGAATAATGTATGATCACTTGATTTATTCAGACAGAGTGTTATCTACATTGATCAAAATTTGAGGTTTATGGTGAGGGTACACTGTGCTACTAGAACAGTGTTTTTCGATATAGACAAAGTTTATGAATTTAAAGGGAACCTGTCAGGTCATTTATGCCCCCAAACCTATCACTACCTGTCCCTGCAGCTTCCTACTACATCCCTGTCTGCCCTAAATGTTAAGTATGAATGTGGAAAAAAATGCTATTTGTAACTTACATTCTCCCCTGTTGTGAGGGCGTTCCTAGATGTGTGGGAATGGGGTGTGCGGTCTCTCCGGGTCCATTATCCCCCGTCTCTTCATGGGATCACGTGTGGGGGGTTTGCACGTGTGGCATCTCATGCAAAGTGGCATTAAAATGCTAAATGGCTTGCAGTTACTTCATGGCAGTTGACTAATATGCATCCTTTCTTCTGTTCATACAGGTAATATTCCACCATCGCATTCTGTCATCTGCATTTGCTAAACTGGGCTTCCAATGTCATTGTAACTGTGCATGTTAAATCTACCTCTGCTTGCTTCAATGACCTCCAATGCAATATCAGCCTGACTCATATAGACTTATAGCTTTGTTTGTTTAATTATTTCATGAAATAATTAAAAAAAAACTATGTGGGGCTTTGCCCTCTTTTTGTGTCCATCCAGGTACAACTAGGCAGCTGTGGACTGGAATCCGCAGTGCAGGCTGGTCCAAGCTTTCTGGGCCCTCCTCTGCAAATTGCAGTCTGCAACTGCCCCAGGAAATGGCACGTTCATTGCAGCGCCATCTTCTGGCTCTTCCGCGGCCCTGGTGCTGGGTGGTTCACTGGGTAATAATGGGTTTAGGGCCAGCTGCGTATTATCAGCTCTCCCTAAGCCTGAAATTCATGGGCTCACACCAATATTAGACATGGCCACCATAAATTTCTAATAATCAGACAAGTAAAACATAACATAGAGAAAATATTTCTTATTAGAAATTAAACACAAACACAATTAGTGACTCAATCTTTATTAAAGAACCCCCCCCCCTTCGATGTAGTCCAGACTCGAGGGTCTTGCGACATCCAATCCGGATCCAATATCATCTGATCAGTTTGCTGGCTGGCAAACCGATCAGATGATCAATATCAGGTTCAAGGACCTGAATCAGCTGTCAGACCAACTGTGTTTACAGCTCCCACGTCGAGACTCGACACTGAACAGCTGATGTCGGCACGGGCTGTTTAAACACAGCTGATCTGAGAGCTGTTTAAATCTCCCACACCGCAACCGAATAGGTGATGTCAGTTCAGGAGATTTAAATAGCTGTCAAATCAGCTGTGCTTAAATCTCCCGTGCCGACACCGCCGGAAGATCAGTAGCGCCCGCCGCCGGGAGATCAGCGGCGCCTGTTGCGCGGACACCAAACAGCTGATGTCTCCATGGGCTATTTAAACACAGCTGATTTTAGAGCTGTTTAAATCTCCAGCGCCGACACCGAATAGGTGGTGTCAGCGTGGGAGATTTAGGCTATGGTCACACATAGAGCTTTTTTGGCGCTTTTTAGCGTGGCCGCTTTTTTCAGTGTTTTGCACCCACGCAAAAAAAAGTTAAAAAATGCGGTGCATTCATACACTGTGTGTTTTTACGAGGCAACTTCTTCAGTGATGTCACAGAGGGGAGGAAGAATCCTGTTCCTCCTCCCCTCTGTGACGTCTGTCACAGCCCCATTTGATTTTGCAGTGCATTATACACTGCAAAATCAAATGTAAAAAATGGCAAATGTATTAAATATAATAAAGATTTTTATACTTACCTCCGCCGGGTGTTCCGGAGCCAAGAGCCAGGGCATCGACCTGCAGGAACCTTGCATGATGTCATCAGGCGCTGTGATTGGTCGCTCGTGGTCATGTAATATGTACGTCATAGGATGTCACATGACAGCGAGCGGGTCAATCAGCATTCACAGGCCCTTGCAGGTCAATACCTGCTGAAGATCTCCCAGCTCCCGGCTCCCGGTATGATATGGACCTGATGATGCTGTGTGGCCAGTCCATCACTGTAATTCCACAACCAACATGGCTGTGGCATTACAGTGTGTGGTATCCAATCCCTGCATGTTAGCTGGCTCTGTAAAGAGTGCCAACATGCAGGAAGGTGGACCCGAGCATGAGCCCGAGCATTTCGCCGGTACTTGGCGAGCTCCGAGCATCTCAAATACTAAGATGCTCGGGTGAGCACCGAGTACCAGCAAGCATGCTCTCTCATCCCTAATTGTAACAGTGCATATTTAATCTACCTCTGCTTGCTGCAATGACCTCCATTGCAATATCAGCCTGACTCATATAGCCTTATGGTAAATCTACATTTATTGTAAACTCTCCCATGTCATCTGTATGCATTATATTCTTTACTCACCAGTATATGACTATGTCCCACATTGTAAATGTTATCTTGTTGAAGGGTCTGATTGTGTGGAGCCAGCTTTTGCCTAATGTCAGATCTGTGGTCTTTAATCATCTATTTATCTCCTGCTGTGAGGAGCAGCTGCTAATTACCTGATACCATGTGACATCCCATAATCCCCCTCATCTGATTCTTTAGTGTGCCCTATAAATTTAGTTCTGTCTTAAGGGGAACACGTGCGGGTTGTTTGCACGTGTTGCATCTCATGCAAAGTGGCATTGAATGCTAAGTGGCTTGCAGTTACTTCATGGCAGTTAAGGGCTTGTCACACGTGTCAATGTCATCAGTGAGATGATCGCTGACGACATTGATGGCTGATCGCTGGTGAGGTGTCACACAGACAGACTCACCAGCGATCAATTGACCAGAAACATCATGGAAACGATTTAAATATCGTTTCCACGATGTCTTGCTCCCGCTGCCAGCCTGCTGGAAGCGGGAGCAGGCTGGTCTCCAAAGTAAACTGCGGGTATCTAGGCAGCGCGCGCTGCCTAGATACCCGACGTGTACCTTAGTTACCAGCCTCCTCCGCTCACCGGCTGGTATCTAAGGTACACAGCGGGTAACTAGGGACCCTAGAGGAGGCTGGTAACTAAGGTACACGTCGGGTATCTAGGCAGCGCGCGCTGCCTAGATACCCGCAGTTTACCTTGGATACCAGCTCCCAGCGCTTGTGAGAGGCGCTGGGAGCTGGAATATCGCTACTCCCGGTGTCACACGCAGCGATGCTGCGTGTCCACCGGGCGACAATCGCCAGGTTTTAGAACTGATTCTAAAACCTGGCGATTATCAACCAGCGATTTATCGCTGGTTGATTCAGTATGTCACACGCGTTAATATCGCTGCAACGTCACGTGCAGCCGATATCGTGCAGGCGATATTGACGCGTGTGACACCCCCTTTAGTCACAGCAGGAGTCAGGTAACCTTCCGTAAACCTTGCCATTCACCTTCACCGCCCCATCCCCCTCCATCACCCCTCATCCACATAAAATCCTCTCACCTTCCCTCTACTTTATTGAGCTCCAATACCATCTTCAACATACTGAATAATCTCAGACCATCATATTACAGGGTATTGCATCATAAACAATGTCACAATTACAAAAACTATTTGCTCTTTCTCTTTTTACTGCTGCTCCTGTCAGGTGATATCTCTCCAAATCCTGGCCCACCCTCCAACAACTTCAACCCCTCCCCACCATACATAGAAACCATTCTAACCTTTCACACACCTTTATCTCCCTCTTTTAACTGCCCTCTCCGGAATCCACGGTCTATATGTAACAAGCTTCCCTTCATCCACAACTACTTTCTCACTAACTCTCTTAATCTGCTGGCCCTCACTGAAATGAAACCTGGATTCAAGACTCAGACACGGTTTTGCATACTGCTATTTCTCATGGTGGCTTACATTTCTCCCATTCCCTGAGACATGTGAACAGACATGGTGGTGGAGTTGTCTTACTCTTGTCCCCAGATTGTACTTTCTAGGTCATCTCCCAGCTCCATCACTCTCATTCCCTTCTTTTGAGGTTCACACCATTAGGCTCTTCCGCCCGCTCAGAGTAGCAGTGGTATACCGCCCCCAGGGTCACTCACCTAGATGCTCAACCATTTCTCTGCGTGGCTGCCGCACTTCATGTCCACAGAATTGCCAGCCCTTATTCTGGGAAACTTAAACATCCCCATAAGCAGCCCAATCTCCCCATCTGCATCCCAGCTCCTATCTTTAACCACCTCTCTTGGCCTCTCACAGCTCTCAACCTCCGAGACACACAAGGATGGTAACAGCCTTGACCTGATCTTTGTCCGGCTCTGTTCAACCTCCTCCTTAGATAACTCGCCTCTTTCTCTCTCTGATCACAACATTCTCTCCTTCACACTCACAAGTCCTCACCCACCCCAGCACACTCTTACCTATCACACATTCAGAAATCTACAGGGCATTAACGCTCATACACTCACAGACTCTATACACTCATCACTGTCGCCAATCTCCTCTCTGGATCTGGTGGTGAATCACTACAATGAAACTCTCAGAAGCACCCTTGACCAAGTAGCACCCCTCACCCTCAGAACCTCCAAACACAGAGTTAAACAGCCCTGGCTCACATCACAAACCCGATTCCTCCAGCGATGCTCTAGTAGTGCTGGACATCTATAGAGATAAATCTGCACACCAGAAAACTTCATTCACTATAAATGTATGCTGAGAACTTACAACTCTGCCCTCCACCTTGCCAAACAGACCTGCTTCACCACCCTGGTCTCCTCTCTATCCCACAACCTCAAGAAACTCTTTGACACCTTTACCTCTCTCCTCAGTACAGTACTAACGTACAGACCCTATCACTGACCTCTGTGCTGATTATATGGCTTCATACTTCACTATTAAAATAGAAAACATCAGGAAATCAACTCCCAACCTCAAAGTGCCCTTACCCCTACCTCTCCCCACATTTCCTCCAGCTCACTCTCCACATTCGACCCAGTCACAGAAGAGGGAGTCTCCAGGCTTCTCTCTTCCTCTCGTCCCACCACATGCACAGCTGACCCCATCCCCTCACACCTACTCCAGTCTCTCTCTCCGGTGATCACCTCTCACCTAACCAAAAATCTTCAATCTCTTTCTCTCTTCCCCTCCTCATTCAAACACTCCACCATTTCTCCATTTTTAAAGAAAACACCTCTTGACCCATCCTACACAAATAACTATAGACCAGTCCCCAATCTCCCCTTCATCTCCAAACTCCTGGAGCGTCTGGTCTACTCCTGCCTCACCCATTACTTCTCCACTCACTCTCTTCTAGACCCATTACAGTCTGGTTTCTACCCCCTATATTCTACAGAAACTGCCCTCAAAAAAATGACCAATGACATTCTGACAGCAAAACGTAATGGTGACCACTCTATGCTTATTCTGCTTGATCTGTCTGCAGCCTTTGACACTGCTGACCACCATCTCCAACTCTCCATGCTGCACTCCATCGGTATCAAGGACACTGCTCTCTGCTGGTTCTCTTGTTATCTTTCTGACCGCTCTTTCAGTGTATCATTTGCTCCACTTCCTCCCCTCCTATTGGGGTCCCTCAGGGTTCAGTCCTTGGCCCTCTTCTCTCTCTACACAGACTCGATTGGGCAGACCATCAGCAGATTTGGCTATCAGCACCATCTTTATGCTGATGACAAACAACTATACACTTCTACCCCTGACCTTACTCCCGCTCTAATAAAGAATACTAATGACTGTCTAACTACAGTTTCAAATATTCTCTTCGTTCTGGAATTAACTTTAGACTCACTTCTGCATTAATCTTAACCGCTCATGATGAAGCCAGGGCTAGGGGGGTACTCGGCCACCGGGTCTGCTGAGTAGGGTGTCACGGGTGGACGGGATCCCGGTGCCGTGCCCTGGGGATCATTTGAAGGGGAATGTTGATGATGGGAGAAGGGGCTATTTACAGGGGAACGTGACACCACCTGTAGGTCCCGGTAATATTGTACCGGCACTGTCAGCCGGCCGCTGAGGTAATGGTTGGGGCAACAAAGTGCGGTACAGCTCCCCACAGGTGGAGCTTTACATTAGGGCAGCGATGAAGGAAGATCGTGAGGGAGGGCAGTGATGAAGGATGATGGTGAGGGAGGGCAGTGATGAGGTCCTTTCTGGCACAAAGTTGAACTACCACCGTTAAACAGGCACACAGACACACAGGGATCGTTGTTTCGGTACCTTTTACTGATGGTCACATAACAGGTACAGTCCAGAGTACTAACCAGGTCCCCAATGCAATTTGGGACTTCCACCTTGGAAAGTTATGAGGCCTCCTCTGTCTCTGTGCTCTGCGTTGTGGGATGAGTCCTGCCTGAGCCTGAACCCTCCACTTCACTGTTATCTTAAACTGACAATGAGGTCCTCCTGCGGGGTCCCTGTTCCTCCTGCAGCCCCTGGTCCTGTGCTTGGTCAGTTTAATGTCCTTTTCTCTATCTCCTCAGGGCTGAACTCCTCCTGAGTTTACTGGGCTTTCTGCTGAGGCTCTGCAGGCTGGCAGCATCGGACTCCAGTGTCCGGTTGTGCTAAAGGGATATGTATTTGGATCCCTTTTCTTGTTCCCTGTCTCCTTTACTTGCCTCCGGCCCCTTCCCTGGGGTGTGCACAGCAGACAGTTGTCCCTGGTCCTGGACTGATCCCTCACCAGAGGCCAACAGCTCTGCCTCCTTCCTTCTCCTCTCTCCACACGAACTAACTCCTCCTGGGACTAACTGTCTCCTCCTCTCAGCCTGGATCTTCTTAAAGGGGAACTGACTTAATACAGTCAGTAGAGCTCCCCTTCAGGTCTGGAGTGGTAGGTGTTGTGTGCTGAGCAAACCAAGGTGTCAGTCCTTCCTTGCACCAGTGTAACCAGTGGCAATCCCCTGCAGGGGTGCCACATACCCCCCTAGTTAAATACAGTCCTCCGGGACTGAAACATTTTTCATAAACACAACAGGTTATAACTATTTACATTTGATTATTGAACAGAGTCTTAAAATGAAAAATTTACAAAAACAAGGGATAAATAAGAAAACAGGTTACCAGTCCATACAGCGCTAGTCCGTCCGCTGCAGGCTGTTTAGGGGGTGTTGAAACAGGGATTTTGCCACTACCAGTCCTGTGGCTATGGTCCATTTTTGAAAAAGTAAGAAAAGGAAATTCAAAAGTCCAATAGGTTAAGTCTCTTAAAATTGAAAAGCATAACTATATACAATACGGGTGTATCTGCTTAGGAGGCCTGGCTTCCCTTATACCTCCCCCAGGCACTTTCTTTTCTTAACTTGATGTGCATGGGGGCTATTCCAGTTCCTCCACCCTTCTGTACACTACCATTAATAACATATTTACATTCTGAACATATTTACATTTTTCCACATGTTATGACCTATTCTGTGTACCTAAGTGGTGGGTGTCCTAGATTGACACGTGTTGACCTACGTAACACTGGTGTAGGGTCTGTTAGAGTGGGTCTATGTGTGACTGGTAAACTGGGTAGCAGTCTGCGACTACCTGATCTCATAGTAGGAATGGCAGGTACACCGATTGCAGGGATCTCTGGTTCCGGTACAACGGGTGGTTCTTGTATTTTTGGCACTTCTCCTGCTGCTGGAAACATTAAAGTTGGGATTAGGTATGTACCTTCTATTTGGGGCCAATCTGCCGGTAACTCTCCAATCATTGTCTGGACTGTCTTTGGCTTCACTTGCTCTTCTGGCTTTGGACAAGGTACATCTTCTTCTGGTTGAAGCTGTTGAGGGCACTTTTTCAAATGATCTCTGGACACTGTTGCTGTGGTTTCACCATGATCTTTACTGATTAAACAGGTTTTTTGGATATCAAAATTGGATGGTAATGCAGTGTATGGTTCTTTTTCCCACTGATCATCTAGTTTGTGCATTCTTCTTTTTCTTCTCAAAAACAATTCACCTGGTGTTAAGGGAGTTCCTTGCGCACTTTTGTCGAAGTTGGTTTCTTATCTTCCTCTAGATCTTTCCAGACTTCTCTCAACACATGCTTGGATTTTCTGGTATTGTTCTTTCCTTCTAGTATCCCAATCTGTATCTGTAGTATCTGCTTCAGGAACTACTATACCTATCTCAAAGTCTGCTGGCAATTTTCCTGGTCTTGCTCTCATGAGGTATGCAGGAGTGAAATTTGTTGAACTTACTGGGATGTTGTTGTAGATGTCAACTAGATCTGGTAACTTCTCTGGCCACTGGTTGCGTTCTTCTAAGGGCAGAGTTTTTAGGATTTCAATTACCACGTGATTCATCTTTTCGCACATTCCATTTGTTTGAGGATGGTAAGACGTGGTGCGTATTTTCTTGCATCCGTATAGGTGACAGAACTCTTGAAATATTTCAGCTTCAAAGGCAGGTCCTTGGTCTGTCAATACTTGTTCTGGATAACCATGGGGTCTGCAGAAATAAGCTTGAAATGTTCTTGCTGCTGTCTCAGCTGTTAAGTCTTTTACTGGAGCTACCACAAGAAATCTGGAATAGTGGTCTACCATGGTAAGAGCATAGGTGTAGCCTGATTTGCTGGGTGCGAGTTTGACATGATCTATGGCTACCAGTTCTAATGGTTCTTTGGTGATGATAGGTTTGAGGGGTGCTTTCTGGCTGTTACGGTCTTTTCTTCTTAATGAGCATGGTCCACAATTTCTACACAATTTTTAGAGAGATCTCTATGGAAGACCTCATGCTGATCCAATAGAATCTTTCACGTAACAGTATTTCCAATTTTCTCCATCCAAAGTGTCCTGATCCATCGTGGTACGCTTCCAATACCATTTGGACATCCCTCTTTAGAACCACAACTTGCCATACCATTTCATGCGTCCTTGGGTTGATGTACCGCTTGCACAATTGACCTTGATAGATGAATAACCGGCTTCTTTCTTTCCACAGACGTTGGGCTTCTAGTGGAGCATTCTTTTCAAGTTTGGAATCTGGTTAAGTTATCAACTTCTTTACAAGACTTACCGCCGGATCACTGTCTTAAGTCTCTTTCCATCCATAATGAGGTAACGGGTTTAGTTCAGCAGTCTGACGGCTTTGATAGACGCGATCTTCAGCGATTTGCCATTTTCTACTTTTATGGAAAGCTGGGAGTTCTATTTCCTCTAAGTCATCCTCTTCTTCTTCACTTCCTTGTAGATGTACTTGAGGGTTTCTGGAAAGGGCATCAGCATTTGCGTTGTTACGGCCTGCTCGATATTTGATAGTAAAATCATAATTCGACAGTCGAGCCATCCAACGCAACGTCCAATGCTCCAAGCCTTGCGGTATCCAGATGTGTCAACAGGTTATTATCTGTGAAGATGGTGAAGTTTGAAGCTGAAATGTTATGCTTGAACCTTTCTGTTACGGCCCAGACCAAGGCCAAGAACTCCAACTTAAAGGAACTGTAGTTTTCTGGGTTCCTCTCGGTGGGTCGAAGTTTTCTGCGAGCGTAGGCAATTACTCGCTCTCTACCATCTTGAATCTGGGAAAAGACTGCTCCCAGGCCTACATTGCTTGCGTCGGTGTAAAGGACGAATGGTAGGTTATAATCAGGGTAAGCCAGGATTTCCTCACCGGTCAGAGCCTGCTTCATCTGTTGGAAGGAATTTACTTGTACCTCTCCCCATTCCAATGGTGGCTCTGAAAATCTTCTCTTCTTAGATTGGCCTATCAGAAGATCTTGTAGGGGCGCAGCCATCTTTGTATAGTCCTTAATGAATCTTCTATAGTATCCAACCAACCGTAAGAACTGACGCACCTCGGTGATGGTGGTTGGTCTCTGCCAATCCTGTATTGCTGTTACCTTTTCCGCGTCTGGTGCTACTCCATCTGCGCTGACCATGTGTCCGAGGTATTGGACTTTAGGTTGCAGCAGGTGACATTTAGATGCTTTGAGCTTCATCCCGTACTTTGCTAAAGCCTCAAATACCTCTGCGAGGTGTTTCAGGTGTTCCTCGTAGGTTCTAGAAAACACGATGACATCGTCCAGGTATAAGAGCACTGCTTCAAAGTTCCGGTGTCCCAGGCAACTTTCCATGATTCTCTGAAACGTTCCTGGTGCATTGCATAACCCGAATGGCATGATGTTGAATTTGCATAGTCCCATTGGCGTTGTGAATGCAGTCTTCTCCCGATCTTCTTCTGCAACGGAGACCTGCCAATACCCACTAGTGAGATCTAATGTGGAGAAATAATTAGCAGTCTTTAATGCAGCAAGAGACTCCTCTATTCGGGGTAATGGGCAAGAATCTTTGTGAGTGATTTTATTGACCTCCCTGTAATCCACACACATCCTCATTGTGCCATCCTTCTTCCTATCTAGGACTAAAGGGGCTGCCCAGGGATTACTGCTATCTCTTATAACTCCGGCCTCCTTCATGTCCCTCAGCATCTCTTTGGCATGTTGGTAGTGACCTGGTGGAATGGGTCTGTGTCTCAATTTGATTGGAGGATGATCTCCTGTGGGTATGCGATGATGTACCCCTTTAATCCTCCCAAAAGCTAATGGATGCTTACTAAATATCTGCTCGAACTCCTGCACTACCCGGTACACTCCGTGCTTCTGGTGAAAAGGGGTGGCATCATTTCCAACATGCAACTGCTGACACCACTCCTCCAGCTGTCCCTTGGAGTTGTTATCCTCCACCAGACTAGGGTAGGAAACAGGTCCCACTACCTGTATGTTGTTGTTACAAACAGTATACAGCTTTTCTACAGTAGTATACCGGGGTAGCTTTGCTTCCTCTGCCCCACAATTCAACACACGGATTGGTACTCGTCCCTTGCGTACATCCACCACCCCTCTGGCTGTCAGTAGGGTAGGTCTGTGCTTCGAAAATACCGGCTCTACAACCGCCTGGTATTCCTGTCCTCTATAACCTATCGCTGCTCGACACCATATCATCATTTCGCTTTTTGGTGGTAGTGCAATGGGAACCGAGTCTGTCACCCGCACACTGCCAATTTCTCCTCCAGACAAATTTACCTATTGCTTGTGGATGAGGGCTCGGATCTTTCGTTGGATGACTCTTGTCCGCCCATAACTAGCAGTCTGAGAAATCTGTCGGAGTAAAAACAACACTTCTCCAAAGCAATTTTCAATAACATTTGTACCAATAACCATGTAAGGGCATTTTTCATTAGGATTATCTTCAACCACGAATAACCCGTGGCCTTTCAACTCCTCCCTTCTCAATTTTATTGTAGCTGCTCTGTACCCCACCTGTTTCTGTGGCTGGCCATTAGCTGCAATAATATAAAAATTGGGGTTTGGGGGTTCAAGATCATCATCAGACCAATACTGCTTGTAAAGGATATGTGGGATCGTAGTGACCTGCGACCCGGTGTCCAGTAGGGCCGACATGGGGATTCCTTCTAGTGTAATGTTGAGGTACGGACGGCCTCCCACATACCGCTTACACCAGTCCTTTGGGCCCAGCTGCTCTACTCCTGGGAGCTGGCCCTTCGGCCCAGGAATCTCCTGTTTAAGGGCATCCTCTTGCAAAGTGTCCTGGTTTGTTGCATCGCAGGCAGATGGGTTGTCCTGAAGAATCTGTGTAATCCCTGGTTCTGCGTTGGAATGGTGCGTTGATCCCCTGCCTGGGCGACATGGGTCTACGTTGGAATGGTGCGTTGGTCCCCTGCCCGGGCGACATGGGTTTACGTTGGAATGGTGCGTTGGTCCCTGCCCGGGCGACATGGCTCTACATTGGAATGCTGCGTTGGTCCCCTGCCCGGACGACTTGGCTTTCCTCTGCATCCATGGGACATCCTCAGGGCTATCAGCTAGTTGGATTTTGCTTGGTGGTGGTGCCCCAGGCATATTTGGCAAGAGCTTTAATACATAGTCCACGTTTTTGGTTAACTGCAGCACCTGGTTTTGCATGTTATCATTTGCTACAGCTTGACTTTCTGCTTTTGCAGGTTCTGCAGAAAGAGGTTTAAAGTCTATGGGAGAGGCATTAACCTGCCAGGATTGGATTGCAGGTTCTGCAGGCGCTGGATCTCTTAACACAGTTATAGCACGATCTTTTAAGTTACTAAAGTCCACTGTTGGGTGATCCGATACCCACATATGCACCTGTTGGCGGTGATAGTCTGACCTCAATTCCTCTGTAAACTGCTTAGCAAGCATTTTATCCTCTTCTAGTACACTTGCCTGGTCGACCTGTTTTAAGGACCGGAGTGCCCCTTGTAAACGGAGGGCATAGTCTCTGATGGTATCCTGCGGTCTCTGCTTACACTGGTAGAACAGCATCCTTAATTCAGACTGTGTGCGCTTTTCAAAAACTAGTTTTAGCTTATCAAACTCCTTAGGAGCAGAGTCCCTGTCAATATCACTCCAGGACTCAGCCTCCAGATTTGCTGCGCCTGTTAATTGTCTCAGCACAACGGTGGCCTGCTGCTTCTGCGTCATAGCATACATGTCCAGCATTGCACACATCTTTTGCTTAAAGGTTGCTAACGTACCGGGTCTACCTTCATATGTTGGTAGACATTTGGCACCTGGTACATACGGCAGGGTTATTGGTATTATTTGGGCTGCTGCTTCAGGTAATGCATTCTGGGCATCTCCCCTGTCAGGGACCCACACATCATCCGTATCACTCATGATGGGGCCCCCCTAGTTAATTGCTGCCAACCTGTGAGATGAAACAGATTTATCCAGCCATCGGCGGCTCTGCAGAGGGAGCGGGGCACCTCGGGTCTCTCCGGAGCAGGGAGCTGCGCTTCGTGATGAATTTCCGGCAGAGTGGAGGGGGCGGGGCTTATCTTCCCGCTCTTTCTCTTGCTGTAGTGACGCAGCTGTAAATTCCTGAGGCGATGCAATGGTGGCCACACAAACAGTCAATTAAATAAAGTCTTAAGGCGCACTTCACCTGGTTTCACCAGGCTGGTTCAATCCTATTCGTAGACGCCAGTAAATGATGAATACAGGGATAAGGGGGTACTCGGCCACCGGGTCTGCTGAGTAGGGTGTCACGTGTGGACGGGATCCCGGTGCCATGCCCTGGGGATCATTTGAAGGGGAATGTTGATGATGGGAGAAGGGGCTATTTACATGGGAACGTGACACCACCTGTAGTTCCCGGTAATACGGTACCGGCGCTGCCAGCCAGCCGCTGAGGTGATGGTTGGGGCAGCAAAGTGTGGTACAGCTCCCCACAGGTGGAGCTTTACCTCAGGGCAGCAATGAAGGAAGATCATGAGGGAGGGCAGTGATAAAGGATGATGGTGAGGGAGGGCAATGATGAGGTCCTTTTTGGCACAAAGGTGAATTACCACCGTTAAACAGGCACACAGACACACAGGGATCGTTGTTTCGCTGCCTTTTATTGATGGTCACATAACAGGTACAGTCCAGAGTACTAACCAGGTCCCCGGTGCAATTTGGAACTACCACCTTGGGAAGTTATGAGGCCTCCTCTGTCTCTGTGCTCTGCGTTGTGGGATGAGTCCTGCCTGAGCCTGAACCCTCCACTTCACTGTTATCTTAAACTGACAATGAGGTCCTCCTGCGGGGTCCCTGTTCCTCCTGCGGCCCCTGGTCCTGTGCTTGGTCAGTTTAATGTCCTTTTCTCTATCTCCTCAGGGCTGAACTCCTCCTGAGTTTACTGGGCTTTCTGCTGTGGCTCTGCAGGCTGGCAGCATCGGACTCCAGTGTCCGGTTGTGCTAAAGGGATATATATTTGGATCCCTTTTCTTGTTCCCTGTCTCCTCTACTTGCTTCCGGCCCCTTCCCTGGGGTGTGCACAGCAGACAGTTGTCCCTGGTCCTGGACTGATCCCTCACCAGAGACCAACAGCTCTGCCTCCTTCCTTCTCCTCTCCTCACACGAACCAACTCTCAACTGTCTGGGACTAACTGTTTCCTCCTCTCAGCCTGGATCTTCTTAAAGGGTGACTGACCTAACGCAGTCAGTAGAGCTCCCCCTTCAGGTCTCGAGTGGTAGGTGTTGTGTGCTGAGCAAACCAAGGTGTCAGTCCTTCCTTGCACCAGTGTAACCTGTGGCAATCCCCTGCAGGGGTACCACACTCACTCCAGACTCCAAGACTTCTCTTGAGCTGCAGCAAGTCTCTGGAATGCTCTACCCCAAGAAATTAGGTCTATCCACAACTTACATAGTTTCAGGCGATCCCTAAAAACACATCTTTTTAGGGTGGTCTATCATGACCCTAGTCAAAGTCATTTAGAAATAGCCTATCCGCTCCACCAGTCTCAAATGCATCACAAATAATGGTTGTTGGCCACTTATGCTGCTCCTATCTGTTCCCCATCTCCTCAAGTTGACTATACCATCATTGTAAATAAGCACCTGTACTTTGTGTCACCCCCACCTCATTGTTAGATTGTAAGCGCTTATGAGCAGGATTGTCATTATTTTGCTTTAATTATTGTATTATGTTTTGTATTGTATTTTGTATTGGATTGTATTGTTTTTTGTATTGTATTGTATTTTCTGATAACTGTTGCTTATGATTGTTTGAATATGAACCACTGAATTGTGAAGAGCTGTGAAATATGTTGGCGTTATATAAATAAAGATTATTATTATTATTATTTTTATCATGTCACGGTGATAATTAATTCATAAGCTCAAGTTTCACATTGGTGGAAAATTCCTTACTGGAATTTTTGGGTAATTTCTGTTTCAGCATAGTGGTGGTGTATTGGTTATACTGGCTGGCTCCACAGCATATCCTTAAAATAAGGGTTTATGTAAACCTCTGGGTTCAGCTGTATGTGGTCATCTCCTGATCCTCTCCTAGCTATTCAAGTGGCGGTGTCGTACTCTCGGTCCCAGAGATGATGAGTAGAGATTACTTCCCCAAACATGCTCAACATTTTAAAATTTAGCAAGAACATTGCTGGTTCTGTTCAGGGTCTGAAGCCTGAGCAATTTACAAAAAAATTGTGGCTTTTTTCTACAAAATATTTTGGAATATAAAGTGACCTTAAAACTTTCAATGATTATTTTGGGCCAAAATGCTTGCCGGAAGACCCACTGGCTGGGAAAAACACCTAACCTTACAATTAGGAGTGTTCCATTATGCTGTACAATGTTTTGCACCTTTAAAATATTTTTTAACCTTCCTGGAGTTTGCAGGTGTTTTGACACCTGCAAGCTGTGAATTTTGGAAACAAAGTAGGATGTGGCAGCAGCTGTGAAATCCAGGAAGCTTACAATGTCCCTAAAACATCCATTTATGAGAATTTTTTTTGTTCTTATGATAATTAAAAAAAAAAAATTTTAAGAGCAAATCTTTGTTATTGCAGAGGGTCTGCAGTGTGCTAAGCTATCTTTTCTACACTTAAGTGATAGCAATTGCTATAAAAACAGCATATGGCCAAAATATGCTTCACTTACATGGTCTTATATGTCTGTTAACACTCCTGAAACACCATACTATGGATATTGGTTCTTTAAATTGGGCAATAACTTTATTTAATTTAATACCATACGTTTAGGATACATATTTTTGGCATGTACACAAGTGTGTTATATGTATCATTAATATTGGACAACTTGTCCTTGTATTGCTGCTCTCTAGTTTTGTTTAGCACTCCAGATGAATTGGTGAGCTGAATAAACTTATTTGTTTCATTATTTCTCTTCCAAATATGCCAGGCATCACTAATCACTCCACCCAACAGCAAGCTCAGGTGTTACCTGTGGCATGGGGATTGGTTTTGGTAAGTCAGCTGCCTTCTACATCCCACCCCATAGGGGGTAATGAGGAGCTAGGCAACAAGATTGTGCAAACAAAAATGTCTTGTAAGTGATTATTTGTGTCCTGGCACTGGCAGAGGTGGGTCTCTAGGCAAAGGAAAGAGGCATCATCTTGGCATTGCAGTGCAATGCTCTTACACTTTGCTACACTGAAGGTACCATCACATGCTGCGATATTGCCGGCGATATCGCCGTGAAATCACTTTTCGGCAATGTGGAAGCCATATCGCCAGTGCGTCGTGGCGTGAGACAGGGCGATTTTATGGCGAGAAATTGCTGGTGGCACGTCTCCTGGTCGCCCTGCTCTGCAGTGAAATCAGATTTCCACCAGGCGATTTCTGCGCATCATGGCGTGTGACAGGGCGATAGCGATGTAGAAAGCAAGCTCAGACCATCTGTAAGCAATTCCAGAGGCGTGCCTGAGCGTTCTGTTTGGCGTGCCCCATCTGGCGCGATTGGTGGCCGCTCATGCGTTCCCATTGGCTGGCCATGGCTAAGGCGCCATATTTGATGATCTTTGCGTTCTTCACCAGACTCATCTTCTTCTTCACAGGTGTCTTGAAAGGCAAAGTCCGAGCGTCATGGAGTTCCGTATCATAGTGATACTGCGTGTCTGATGTTTTGACGTCCTGAATAGATGTTAATAGGCCAAATGTACATTGGTGTATGCAAACATACCTTGAAATATATTTGTACTAAGCCAAGTGCTATTGGTGTTGGCTCAAATGTGAAAAGCAACATGTTCACCATACCCAAATCACAAAGCATATGTTGGCAGAAAGGAAATAGTAACGCATGTACTGTATGTCCTCCAGTTGCCACGCATGTCCGTCACACTGCGGTTCTTCGTCATGTATTGAGGTGATGTTACGGCGTCCCAGAAAGGCACACAACTCTGTTGCACCTTAAGTTGTGCAGTCCCTCAAGCCTCCTTGGCGTAACCAGCGTGCGCAATGACATCATGTTGTTGTGTCACGTTGAGCCCTGCCTTCTAGGTGCTTTCCCTTCCCCTGCAGAGGTAGCGATGGCGTCAGGACAGAGAGCTGCAGCATGGGGCGAGCCAGAGCTGCTAATTCTGTTCAACATCTTGGACAGCTGGGATTATTGGTGCCACCAGCACCAACAGCACCCACGTCTCCACAAACAGGCCATCCTACTTAAAGTAAAGAGGGCCCTGCTGAGGAGACTGGGTGTGGAGCACACCACCCAACAGATACAGAAGAAAGTAGCAATCCTTAAATACAAGTGTCCAGGGCACATTGACACCATCTGGGCATGGATTAGGAAGCTGCGTGGTGAGTACTTGTGATACACACATACTGTACCTCATCAGATAGCCTGTCAGATAGGTACCCTAATTCCCTGATGTTGAGGCTTCATCCCTCTGCATCTGCAGAGTCTGCAATATGCAACATGAAAGTGCAGACTACACTACTATGTATTGCCATTGTTGATGTGAACATTGCCAGCATATCAGTATATCAACACACATAGCTGGATAATAAGGCTGAAGTTAACATGTACGTCATGTATTGCCCACCATGACACATACAGTGAGTATCAACATGCTGTGTGACATATAGGCTGTCATACAATGTTGTTGGGAAGTCCAAGATATCCATTACCCTGATCCTAAATGTATATTGGCACATGACCACTACACCCCCTTAGCCCTGTGTGGTCATGAGCATCTGTACAATACTCTGTATGGATATGGATGTGTCAGTATAGTTTGTAACATTTGTCAGACTGTGTTGTGCAATATTCCATCATGTAGTACCTTCATCCACAGCATAGGTCTGCACACACGCCATTAATGGCCCAATTGTGTGTGTCAAACTCTCTGTCATGGGCAACACTATATTGGTGTGTGTACTGCATGTCCACAAACAGTGTGTTTGGCCATGTCCATGTAGAGATGTGCACAGTCAGCTCACATCACATCACTATGGGCCAAGCAGCAAGCATTTACATGTTGACTGCAGTCATTACTGACACCCATTCAAAAGACATGTATGTTGGCATAGGTGTTGTGGATGGTGTACATGTGTTCATAATTGCAATGTTCAATCTTATAGAGGATGCTGACAGCTCTGAACAGCAGCCATCACCACCGGCAAGGCCACCACCCGCCAGACATCCATCCTCGCCAGCAACACCATCTGGCAGCCTGCTGCCACCTTCTCCTGTAAGGGTTACGTTCACACCTGCAGGCAGCTCTGCCTCTGGGACACCTCTGAGCCACCCCTCTGCACCTGGCAGCCCAACTTCAGGGCCGCACAGCCCACCCGCCACCCCACCTGGAAGGGCAACAAGAGGCCCAATGCCTGACCCAGGACCCACACATGGCTGGCTGCAGACACCATCACCTCCTGCCACCCCTCCACCCGATGTAGGCAGCCAAGTTGGCAGCCCTGTTGGGGAATGTGAGCCTGGTGGAGGTGGCCTTGATCGTACGTGTTGACCATATTAAACAAGCTTGCTTTTCCAAATTTGCACTGCCTGACCCGGTGTTAATGCCTTCCTGTTTTTGTTGCATCCCTTTGGTTAATGCAGATGGCACAGCAGCTGTGCCCATGTTGCCAGGGACATCATCCACAGCACCAGAAAGGGAAGTTGCGGATGCTGCCCTGAATCGTACGTAACACAGTCACATAACATTGGTCAACACAGAATTACATTATACTAATGTTGTATATTTACCCAACAGGCCAACAAACCATCACGGAGTTGGTTGCTGTCCACTGTGAGGCGCAGGTCAATGTGAAAAGAATGTGGGCCATCATCCAGCGTCTCACTGGTGAACAGGCTGGGGATCATCCTGGGGTTGTGCCAGAGGCCTATTTTTTTTTTTAATTTGCATCCCCTTTTCACATCCCCCTTGTGTGTTTCGGGTGTGGCATGTTGCCATTTGTTTTTATAATTTATGTTTTTTGTTTAATTTTTTAATGTGTTGAACATGGCTGTCACTCAACAGTCACCAATGCAAATATGTTGTCTATTTGGAGTTTTCCAAAAACAAAAAACAAAGAAAAAGGACATACCGTATATACTCGTGTATAAGCCGAGTTTTTCAGCCCAAAATTTGGGCTGAAAAGTCTCCCACTCGGCTTATACACGGGTCAATAAGGTAGTCGGGGCCGCTCATTATATATGCACTGCTTCCCCCTGTCAATCAGTGGCAGGGGGAAGCAGTGCATATATGCCCCCAAATGCTGTCACTCTCCCCCCTTGTAAGGGCCCCCCCCGCTGCGTATCTTACCATCCCGGTCTTCTGCACAGCTCCGCTCCTCGGTGCTCCGTTCTTCATGCTCCCGTCCTGCTACATTCGGGATCTCCGGCCGTCGCAGACATATGACGTCATCGCACGACAGCCCGGGATCCCGGATGCAGCGAAGACGGAGCATGGAGAACGGAGCACCGAGGAGCGGCGCTGAGCAGAAGACCGGGATGGTAAGATAAGCAGCGGGGGGGGGAACCCTTACAAGGGGGGCGAGTGCCAGCATTTGGGGGCTGCTATATACCCCCTGGGGGCTGCTGTATACTACCACTGGGGCTGTATATACCAATGGGGCTGTCTATACCTCTGGGTCAGCTGTATACTACCACTGGGGCTGTATATACCACTGGGGCTGCTGTATACTACCACTGGGGCTGCTATATACTACCACTGGGGCTGTATATACCACTGGGGCTGCTGTATACTACCACTGGGGCTGTATATACCTCTGGGGCTGCTGTATACTACCACTGGGGCTGTATATACCACTGGGGCTGTATAGACCTCTGGGGCTGCTGTATACTACCACTGGGGCTGTATATACCACTGGGGCTGCTGTATACTACCACTGGGGCTGTATATACCACTGGGGCTGCTGTATACTACCACTGGGGCTGTATATACCTCTGGGGCTGCTGTATACTATCACTGGGGCTGTATATACCTCTGGGGCTGCTGTATACTACCACTGGGGCTGTATATACCACTGGGGCTGCTGTATACTACCACTGGGGCTGCTGTATACACCTCGGGGCTGCTGTATACTACCACTGGGTCTGCTGTATATACCTCTGGGGCTGCTGTATACTAACTACTGGGGCTGCTGCTGTATATACCACTGGGGCTGCTGCTGTATACTACCACGGGGGCTGCTGTATATACCTCTGGGGCTGCTGTATACTAACTACTGTGGCTGCTGCTGTATATACCACTGGGGCTGCTGCTGTATACTACCACTGGGGCTGCTGTATATACCTCTGGGGCTGCTGTATACCACACTGCTGAGGGCTGTATACCTGTGCTGGGGTCCACCCTCGGCTTATACATGAGTCAATAGGTTTTCCCAGGTTTTAGGGGCAAAAGTAGGGGGGTCGGCTTATACACGGGTCGGCTTATACACGAGTATATACGGTACATGGTTTAAAAAAAAAAAAAAAAAAGGGTATTGATTCACCTTGGCCAACCTTTAAAAAAAAGGCCAGTAACAACAACCCACAAAAAAAGGGATTTACCCAGTAAAATTATTGTGCAAATCCCACTACTATCTTTGGCCTCCGGAGTATATACACAGAGGTGCTTGAGTATGGAGTTGACACCTCTTTGCTAAAGCTACATCTTGCTGCCACAAACAAATTGATGAGGGCTCACATTAGCATTAATGGTGCAAACATTTTTTTAAATATACGGATGGGCTGCATGAATGTAGACCATCAATGTTCGTAGCACTATACTACCATACTAACCCAATTTAAGCCACATCCTAAACAAAACAATGGGTAACACACTATTCATCAGCATTGTATGGCTAACAACACTAGCATTTTGTGGGTGACGTGTACACAATTGTTGAGCAATGTAGGTGATCACCCTTTATAACAAATGCATTGTGACACCTAGGGGACAAAGGGATGTAGCATATGTCCAAATATCTACATGACCATGTTATCTTGGTTATGTGGCCTTTACAAGTGACACACAGCCTTGGCGTGTCATACTACATCACAATACATATTGACACATACATGAGACATAAAGTTCAAACATGATATTGTGCTCCAACATAAAATTTATTTTTACAAAACAAAAAGAAAAACACACATACCGTGGTTACATATCATATTAGAAAAGGTATGTATAAACAAAAATAATATATATTGGTAGGGTCTCTCCTCATTGGTGTAATCATCTACTGGTTCAGATGTGGGTTGAGGCCCCAAATCCCCATATCCCCAACCACTAGCCCAACTTGGGGGGAAGGTTGTTTGGTGCCCCTGGACAATTCAGGATTTTGTGTGGCCCATGCAAAGGCGGCAGAGGACCATGTGACACTGACACCTAGCCACTGGGGATGACAGGATGGGCCAGTGGTGTCAATGCCTCAACCACGCCCGCCTCCAGGACCCGAATGATGATCTGCTCAGCAATCTGGCGCTGCAGTGATGTCATAATGGACACCCGCTCATTAACTAGGTACCCAATCCCAGTATTTGGCTCATTTTCCATGTGAACCAGCACCCGCTTTGCCCACGCTCCCAGCTCAGTATTGAACGGTGTCAGGCCTGTCTTCTAGAGACTCTTCAGCTGGGACCAGGGTGCAGGTCCGCCGAACTGGGACCAGGCACAACCTCCCCTGCAGATGTTGTAGAAGGAGGATCCTGAGCGGATGACCCCTCCAGCGTTGACTGCTGCTCCAGTGGATCCTGTAAACAATGGAAAAACAAAAACAATCACTTGTCATGCTCCACAAAAAGTCTTTGAGCCATTGCAGATTTACTGAAACAACAGCAGTACCACACCATTGTATTTGATCCCCATAAACATTCAACATTTAACAACAACAAGAAGAAACAGTAAAAAATGTCCACTCTACTTACCTGAGGGGACAACATGGTAAGTGATGTGTATCCACAACCAACCAGAAAAAAACAGAGGAGCCAAGTGTGTGACCCATCACCAAAACACACAGAATATTTGAACAACACCAACAGGATTGTGCCATAATGGACTTGATCATAAAAAACCTGACTACTACCACCAAGGGATTACCACACACTAGAGGTTTCATTAAACGTACCTCCTGTGACGGAGCGGTGGTTTCAGATGTGGTGGTGGTGTTGTCGGCAAACTCCCTGGCGCAACATAATCGCCGAGGAGCCTCCTGATGCAGAGTTAAAGTGAGGAGGTCATAGTACCACAGTAGTGGCACACGTACCTCCTCACTTCCCATCCCGGAATGCTGGAACCTCTGGACCAGGTTGTGCTCCTTTTTGAAAACGGTGCGCAGGTGCTTGATCTTGGCCTTAACCTTGGCCTTATCCCACCTCGGAACAGGGTGGTGCTCATGGGCGAGGGCAACAAGGCGGCCATAGGCCACATCCTTCACCTGATTATTTTTATAATCAGGTGAACACAGCTGCAACAAGCATTCGTGGTCCTGGTACATTGCCAATAAGGCCCGAACAAAATCCTGATTGTCCCCATCTGCAACATAACCAGAAAGCACATGAAAACCATATATGTATGTACGGTTGTGGCCAAAAGTATTAACACCCCTGCAATTCTGTCAGATAATACTTAGTTTCTTCCTGAAAATGATTGCAATCACAAATTATTTGGTATTATTATCTTCATTTAATTTGTCTTCAATGAAAAACCACAAAAAGAATTGTCCTAAAGCCAAATTGAATGTAATTCCACACCAAACATAAAAAAGGGGGTGGACAAAAGTATTGGCACTGTTAGAAAAATCATGTGATGCTTCTCTAATTTGTGTAATTAACAGCACCTGTAACTTACCTGTGGCACCTAACAGGTGTTGGCAATAACTAAATCACACTTGCAGCCAGTTGACATGGATTAAAGTTGACTCAGCCTCTGTCCTGTGTCCTTGTGTGTACCAGATTAAGCATGGAGAAAAGAAAGAAGACCAAAGAACTGTCTGAGGACTTGAAAAACCAAATTGTGAGGAAGCATGAGCAATCTCAAGGCTACAAGTCCATCTCCAAAGACCTGAATGTTCCTGTGTCTACCATGCACAGTGTCATCAAGAAGTTTAAAGCCCATGCACTATGGCTAACCTCCCTAGATGTGGACGGAAAAGAAAAATTGACGAGAGATTTCAACGCAAGATTGTGCGGATGTTGGATAAAGAACCTCGACTAACATCCAAACAAGTTTAAGATGCCTTGCAGTCCGAGGGTACAACAGTGTCAACCCGTACTATCCGTCGGCGTCTGAATGAAATTGGACTGTATGGTAGGATACCCAGGAAGACCCCACTTCTTACCCCGAGACATAAAAAAGCCAGGTTGGAGTTTGCCAAAACTTACCTGAGAAAAGCTAACAAATTTTGGAAGAATGTTCTCTAGTCAGATGAGACAAAAGTAGAATTTTTTGGGCAAAGGCATCAACATAGGGTTTACAGGAGAAAAAAAGAGGCATTCAAAGAAAAGAACACGGTCCCTACAGTCAAACATGGCAGCGGTTCCCTGATGTTTTGGGGTTGCTTTGCTGCCTCTGGCACTGGACTGCTTGACCAGAAAAAAAATGACGTGGGCTTCGCCGTATTTCTGGAACCAGCCATATCCAGCAGGCAGCGACGGGCTGCCCCCAACCCCCAGGTGCCTATTTGTACCTGGCCGGACACAAGAATATAGGGGAGCCCTTTTTTTTTATTATTTCATGAATTTCATGAAATAATAAAAAAAAAAATGCGTGGGGCTCTGCGCAATTTCTATGTCTAGCCAAGTACAGCTAAGCAGCTGGGGGCTGGAATCCGCAGCGCAGGGAGGCCCAAGCTTTCTGGGCACCCCCCGCTGCAAATTGCAGCCCGCAGCCGCCCCAGAAGATGGTGCGTTCATTGAAGCGCCATCCTCTGGCGCTGAACCCCGCTCTTCCAGTGGCCCTGGTGGCGGTGGCTCACTGGGTAATAAAGAGGTTAGGGCCAGCTTTGTATTATCAGCTGGCCCTAAGCCCGAAATTTATGGCGGTCACGCCAATATTAGACATGACCGCCATGAATTTCTATTAAATTGTTTTAAAAAAAACACAACATAGAGAAAATTTTTTATTAGAAATAAAAAAAAGCCATTAGGGACTCCATCTTTAATTAAAAAAATCCTCTTCCATCCGACGTAGTCCAAAACGCGATGTCCTCTCTGCTACATCCCTGTACATAGATATAGATGTCTATGCACAGGGAGTGAGCAGACTGAGAACAATCTCAGCTCTGCTACATCATCTCTGTGCACAGACATTCATGTCTGTACACAGGGAGAGCAGGCGGGCTCTAGGACCCTGGAGCTGCGGCAGCCCGCAGGACCCGAGCCCGGCACAGAGCAGACAGCCGGACTCGTTACTGTGCGAGTTTCCCTGCGATTACTTGCACAGTAACGAGTCCAATGCAAGTCAATGGCAATCCTAGTTTTGTCAGAGTCTCTGACAAAACTAGGATTGCCATTGATTTGCATTGGACTCGTTACTGTGCGAGTAATCGCTGGGAAACTCGCAGAGTACTGAGTCCTGCGAGTCCCTTACTACTCGCCGAGTAACGAGTCCAAATACGAGGCAAATAGACTCGCCCATCCCTAGCAACCAAGTATTAGGCTGAGGGTGCCAATACTTTTGTCTGGCCCATTTTTGGAGTTTTGTGTGAAATGATCAATGTTTTGCTTTTTGCTTCATTCTCTTTTGTGTTTTTTCATTGAAGACAAATTAAATCAATATAATAATACCAAAGAATTTGTGATTGCAATCATTTTCAGGAAGAAACTAAGTATTATCTGACAGAATTGCAGGGGTGTCAATACATTTGGCCACAACTGTATGTTCATATAATGTCCCATGAATAATGGGCACATAATCACAACAGGTAATCATTGTGGCTTAATTAGGTAAGATCATTGCAATGAAGCCTGACATTGTTTAATGTGAAGACATATGGTAACCCAGCAGTAAACTCCAACCACATGTAGTTTGTTGTAAGGTTTGAAGATGACCTATTCTATGTACAGTTGTGTAGGTATACATGTATGAGCAAAGGCACTATGTAGCAACGGCAATACAGTTGTATGGCAGTCTTATTACTATATGTCTAACTTACAGGTTTGGGAGGTGTTCGGCGCATTATGTACAAAATGCGGACCACAGTACATTAGGCAGATGTACTGTGCAGACCCACATTATGTGTGACACATTACATTCACATCCAGAACATGGCTACATAAACCTCACAAACACCATCTATGTAACGCTACATAGACAACAGGATTCTATACAACATTACAGATGGGGCAGTAAGTAAGGGTAGCAGACAAAAGCACAGTCAGGTACAGATGATGAAGGCATGCATATCGCTAAACCTACCGTCTGAGCAGCAGAGTGTGCTTGAAGAAAAGCTACCACGATGTTGCATATAACATGGCAACATACAAGTGCTTTCAACAGCAAAGGAAAGGAGAGAATGATTTCTCCACTGCCCAATCTTCACCGGACTCCCAGGCAGACGGCAAATGGTTGGTATCCACTTCACGTAATAAATAAGAGAAAATCTGGTGCCACAAGCGATAAATCCTTTATTCTTCTGATAAAAAATTACATAGTCAAGGAAGACCCTGGATGCGTTTTGGGGAACATGTCCCCTTAATCGTCAGTGATAACAGGATTAAAGCAACACACTTATATACATATAAAAACACCTCCCCTCAGCATATGTGATCAATTCCTATATTGATTAGGATATTTAACCCCTGTCTCATCTACCTCAAAAGTGCCCATATAAATTCATATATATACACCCAGTCAAATTCATGTGTTGTGTATATTGTTATTATGATATATCACAACAGCTTCCAAATTTTATAACATACATTCCATGGAAATTTTAAGGAGACCATAGATTATAACCTCCACTTATCATTCTAATCGCATGAAAAAAGTCAGCGACAAACATTTATTTCCATGAATCATTCAAGAAAAGATGGATAGATTCTTATACATTAAACCAACAACAGGACATTATTAGATTCCATACTTATGCATGACAGGTGTAATCTCATTTAATATTATTTATCTGTGTAAAACCATCGCATGGATCAATAAAAATACAGAAGATCAGACCTGTAATAAATACCATGCGGTATTCTAGCATCCAACTGCAAGATCCATAATTTCTCCTTATTGTGAAGAATTCTTTCCCAATTTCCTCCTCTAAGAGGACGTAAAACCCTCTGGATGCCCTTGATTTTACGGGACCTGAGGTCTCCTGCACGTATTTGTTTGAAGTGTTTGGACAGGCCAGATATTCCTGTGCGGATAATTTTAAAATTGGGATTGGTTGCAGTTAGTGATGGGCGAGTCCTAAATTACTCGGAATCACTTGACTCTAGCGAGTCCAAGCCCGGGACTCGCTACTCGTTGCGAGTCTAGCGAGTCCAATGTTAATGAATGGGGAAGCGAGTAATAGCGAGTAATGTGCGATTTACAAATTGCAGATGTGTCTCGGAAGCTTCAGGCTCTATCTGCTAGGACTCGTTACTCTGCGAGCTTCCCAGCGTTTACTCGCACAGTAACCAGCCCAATGCAAATCAATGGCAATCCTAGTTTTGTCAGAGACTCTGACAAAACTAGGATTGCCATTGTCTTGCATTGGACTCGCTACTGTGCCAGTGATAGCAGGGAAACTCGCAGAGTAAGAGCTGTCTGCTCTGTGCAGCTCCAGGGTCCTAGAGCCCGCCTGCTGCCTGATGCAGCAGAGCTGAGATTGTTCTCAGTCTGCTCATTCCCTGTGCATAGACATCTATATCTATGCACAGGGGATGTAGCAGAGAGGACATCGCGTTTTGGACTACGTCGGACGGAAGAGGACTTTTTTAATTAAAGATGGAGTCCCTAATGGCTTTTTTTTTTATTTCTAATAAAAAATGTTCTCTGTGTTGTGTTTTTTTTAACCCTTTATTGGAGATTCTTAGTGGCCGGGTCAAACCTGGCCTGACATTAAGAATCTCGGGCTTAATACCAGCTTGTATAACAAAGCTGGTATTAACCCCTTTATTACCCAGCGTGCCACCGCCACCAGGGCCGCTGGAAGAGCGGGGTTCAGCGCCAGAGGATGGCGCTTCAATGAACGCGCCATCTTCTGGGGCGGCTGCGGGCTGCAATTTTCAGCGGGGGTTGCCCAGAAAGCTTGGGCCTCCCTGCGCTGCGGATTCCAGCCCCCAGCTGCTTAGCTGTACCTGGCTAGACATAGAAATTGCGCGGAGCCCCACGCATTTTTTTTTATTATTTCATGAAATTCATGAAATAATAAAAAAAGAGGGCTCGCCTATATTCTTGTGTCCGGCCAGATACAAATAGGCACCTGGGGGTTGGGGGTAGCCCGTCGCTGCCTGCTGGATCCGGCTGGTTCCAGAAATACGGCGAAGCCTACGTCATTTTTTTTCTGAGAAATCAATGAAACAATCCTAAAAAAGGGACTGCATCTTTATTAACCCCTCGCCCATGGTCCAGGGGTTAATAAAGATGCAGTCCTTTTTATTTACATTGTTTTATGGATTTGTCAGAAAAAAATTTCACGTGGGCTTCGCCGTATTTCTGGAACCAGCCGGATCCAGCAGGCAGCGACGGGCTGCCCCCAACCCCCAGGTGCCTATTTGTACCTGGCCAGACACAAGAATATATGGGAGCCCTTTTTTTTTATTATTTCATGAAATAATAAAAAAAAAATGCGTGGGGCTCCGCGCAATTCTATGTCTAGCTAGGTACAGCTAAGCAGCTGGGGGCTGGAATTCGCAGCGCAGGGAGGCCCAAGCTTTCTGGGCACCCCCTGCTGCAAGTTGCAGTCCGCAGCCGCCCCAGAAGATGGCGCGTTCATTGAAGCGCCATCCTCTGGCGCTGAACCCCGCTCTTCCAGCAGCCCTGGTGGCGGTGGCACGCTGGATAATAAAGGGGTTAATACGACCTTTTTAATACAAGCTGGTATTAAGCCCTGGATTCTTAATGTCAGGCCAGGTTTGACCCGGCCACTAAGAATCTCCAATAAAGGGTTAAAAAAAACACCACACAGAGAAAATTTTTTATTAGAAATAAAAAAAAAAGCCATTAGGGACTCCATCTTTAATTAAAAAAATCCTCTTCCGTCCGACGTAGTCCAAAACGCGATGTCCTCTCTGCTACATCCCCTGTGCATAGATATAGATGTCTATGCACAGGGAGTGAGCAGACTGAGAACAATCTCAGCTCTGCTGCATCAGGCAGCAGGCGGGCTCTAGGACCCTGGAGCTGCACAGAGCAGACAGCTCTTACTCTGCGAGTTTCCCTGCTATCACTGGCACAGTAGCGAGTCCAATGCAAGACAATGGCAATCCTAGTTTTGTCAGAGTCTCTGACAAAACTAGGATTGCCATTGATTTGCATTGGACTCGTTACTGTGCGAGTAAACGCTGAGAAACTCGCAGAGTACTGAGTCCTGCGAGTCCCTTACTACTCGCAGAGTAACGAGTCCTAATGAGTAGATTTGCCCATCCCTAGTTGCAGTAATATGTTCGGAAATCCTGGGTTTGAGTGTTCTTGTGGTACAGCCGATGTAGTACGGTACTTATTACAAGCCTTACATGTTGCCATGTAGACAACATTAGACATGTTGCAATTAATATATGTTTCAATATTATATTGTTTACCAGTGCGGTTATTTGAAAAAAACGCACTTACATCCACATATTTACACATGCCACATCAGCTGTCCCCACACCTGAACATTCCTTTATAATTCAGCCAGGTTAGATTGCTAACAGTTTTTTCCGAAAATATACTAGGTGAAATAATGCTGTCCAAATCTCTCCCTTTCTTTGATACAACTCTGCAGCCTGATTATAATATGGCAGAAAGTTTATTGTCCTGATACAATATAGGTAAATTTCTCAGAAAAAAGATGTTTTATCTGATAAAACTGGGTGCTGTATGGAGTAGAAAAAGGCGGTATACCTTTCTTCTCAGATGTCTGTTTTTCCATTTGTGATAAAAGGGAAGCTCTATTCCGTGTGGCAGCTATATTTAGGCTAGGATCACATCTGCGTTTATTTTTTTAAATCATGATCCGGTTTTGAGTTTTCAAAAGCTCAAAACCGGAGCAGAAAACGCTCCTCATAGGAGCCAATTATGAAAAATCATGCAGGCTGCAGTTTTCAGAGCGGTTCTAGCATCCGCAATGCGGTAACCGCATTGCTCAGGATGTGTAATCCTGAGTAATGCGGCTACCGTATACTTTGCTTATCCCGGCTGCTGCCGGGATAAGCAAAGTGTTTAATGTTGTAAAAAAAGCTTTAATATTCCTAATAAGTGTGCCCATCATGTCTCTATGGGGTGCCCATCCTCCCTAGAGACATGCTACCTATTCAGGTGGGCACATAATGTGTTAATATTGCTTGTACAGTAAACCGGCTCCTGTCGGCTCTGTACAATTTTGTGAATGAAGCCGCCTGCTCCTCTGTCAGCTGTGCGCGTACTATACGTAATGTACCTATAGTATGTGTACTGTCCGAGGTCATGTAGGCATTTACAGTAGATCTATGGCACTGCGGAGCCCATAGATCTAATTCAAAAGCCTACAGGACCTCAGACAGCGCACATACTATACGTACATTACGTATAGTATGCGCACAGCTGACAGAGGAGCAGGCGGCTTCATTCAGAAAATTGTACACAGCCGACAGGAGCCGGCTTACTGTACAATGTACAACCAATATTAACACATTATATGCCCACCTGAGTAGGTAGCATGTCTCTAGGGGGGGTGGACACCTGTACGGTAACCGGATTGCTACGGATTACACATCCGGAGCAATCCGGTTACCGGATTGCGGCTTCAGCAACACATTTTGCTTGCAATCCGGATCTGGATGCGGTGAACGCAATTCTCTATTAAAGTGTGACCCTAGCCTTATTGCCATATCCACCACCCACTTCTTGCATCCTCTTGATCTTAGTCTACCTGACATTGTGAGGGTTTCTTTCCTAAAGTCAGAGTCATCGGGGCAGTTGCACCTTCCCTGAATGAGCTCTCCCACTGGCAAATTCCTAATTATGTGTTTTGGATCACAACTTTCCGCCCTCAGCACTGATTTTCCACTTATGGATTTGCGGAAAAGCTTGGATTGAATTTTACTCGTTGCACTGTCACCCATCAAGAAAACATCTAAAAAGGGAGTAGTAGAATCATGTTCTTCTATTACAAAAGTAAGATTGTAATCATTATTGTTGAAATATGGTAGTAATTGGGTATGCGGCGGTGCGGGAGACAAAACCGACGATACATCGCAGCGCTTTCAACAGCGCCATTTTTAAGGTTCCGCCAACCAATCAGAACGCACCTGAGTCAGCAAATCACAGGATTCGGGCGTGTCAACGCCGAGGCGGGTGCGTGTCTTTGGTGATGCCAGTGCGTTGTGATTGGCTGCATAGCATATAAAAAGCAGCTACGCCAGTGTGTGCTCAAGCTAGCTGGCCAGAGTCATTGGGTAAGTAGCACGCTTCTGATGTCCCTTCTACGATGGTTGAGTGTTTTTTGTTGTGAGGCTTTTTAGGTAAAATACATGTGTTGCTCAGCACAAATACACCTCCAGGTGTGTGCAGGCCTGACTCAGGATGTGTGACCTTTTTGAGATTTTTTTCACATCGTGTAGCCATGGTTAGACAATGGGTGATGTCCCCTACTCATTTTGCTTATATGTTGAGATTTCAATTGTGTAATGCGTACACAAGTTGGCTCACTGATGGTGTGTGCCCAACATATACAGTGATGAGGAATGTATCCTGACTTACTCACACAAAAGGGATGTGTTGTGGGGATGCGGACACCTTGAGTGTGTTTGCAGTATTGTGAATGTGTGTGGGCCAATATCCAGTTTTTGCCACTCAATAGGAATGTAATTTGGTAATGTAGTTTGGTAATGGTCATTCCTGCAGTGTGTGATGTTGCGTTAACATGGCTATGTTCATAACCCATGCATGTTTTACGTGGTGCCAATATGGTTTTGCGTGGTGTGTCCTACATATTTACATGTAGGGCCCATATTATTGGGTTTGTTAAATTTTGTAATGTCATTTCTCCATATGGTGGTCTACAATATGTTCTTGTTATTGGTGACAATGTATATTTGGTATGGTCATGTAGTTAATGGGGAATGTGTTGGTTGCTCACATATTCTTTGTGTATGTATGTTGGGAAAATGATGTTATTGTATGTTGTGTGAATGGTTGATATTTCAGAGGGGGATGGCCACTGCATCAGAACCTTGTTTTTGGTACTTGTATGTGTAGCATGTCTGTCGGCAAGCAAATACTGTAGGCTTTGGCTGAGTTGTGACATGTAATTTATTAGTTACAATTGTTTCTTTCCTGTTCCACAGGGGTTGGTTCATCTGCTCATCATGGATACTGAACAGAGGCTTCTTGTGGCTCTTGCCTTGGTGGATGAGGACTTGCGGCTGGAGGAGAGAGCTGAGAGATTGTGGGTTCGCAGACCACGCCGTGTGTGGTCTCGGGAGTGGCTTTTGCAAAGAGACAACCTTAGCCACATGTGGCTGGTCCATCAGCTGGAGGACAGGAGTCCGCATGACTTCAGGAACTATCTCCGTATGTCTGAGGACTCATTCAAGTTCCTATTGGACCACATTCGGCCATGGATAGCCCGTGAGGTTACTGTGATGCATAGAGCTGTGTCACCTGAGGAGTGGTTGGCTGTAACTTTGAAGTTCCTGGCAACAGGTTGATCGATGACGGACCTGCAATACTGCAGCTATGTCGCGGCCACTGCTGAGCCGCATCATACCTGAGATGTGTGAGGCCATCCTGAGGTGCCTGGTGCCATCCTACATGTGTTTCCCAACAACCACCGCAGAATGGATGCACGTTGACAGTTGTTTTGCTGATAGCTGGCAATTTTCCCTGCGGTGGGGCATGGGATGGTAAGCACGTGAGGATCACTCAACCCCCCAACAGCGTGTCTTTTTTTTACTACTATAAAGATTATTTTAGTGTGATCCTCATTGCCCTTGTGGATGCTCACTATGAGTTCCTCTACGTGGATGTTGGCATGTACGGCCGTGTCTCAGATGGGGGTGTATTTGGACACAGATCCTTTGGGCAACAGCTGAGGAGAGGTGCTCTAAACTTGCCCTAAAATGATGACACAACCGGTCATCTACACTTTGCATTTGTGGGGGATGAAGCCTTTCCACTTCATGCTCACCTACTTCAGTCATATCCCCAGAGGACTGTTACTTCTGAGCAACGCATTTTCAATTACCAGCTATCCCAGGATCATGGCCAATAGATTCCGCGAGTTTTATACGCCTTTGAATATGAAACTGGAATCTATAGGTATAGTAGTGCTGGCATGCTGTCTGCTGCATAACTTCCTGCGTTGTAGGGATACTGCATCATACACGCCGGCAAGTTATGTGGATTCAGTGGACTCCACAACAGGGGACCGACCCAGGTCTGGCACCACTCCAGCCGCTGAGCCAGGGTCAGAATCCGCAGGAGGACAGGAGTAGCAGAGACAGCTACTGCTCCCTACTTTAATGGCCCTGGGGCAGTGCCTGGAAGCAACAACAGGTGTAGGGTGGCTGGGGTTGTCAGGCACCACCACCAGGAGGAGTGTGTAGTCACCATTGTGGCTGCACCAAGAGGAGGGTTTTTTTGGGGGTTGGCCTTTAAATTTTATGTATTTGTTTAATTTACCTTTATTATTGTTGTTATGGCTAGTGATGGGCGAATCCTAAATTACTCGGAATCGCTTGACTCTAGCGAGTCCGAGCACAGGACTCGCTACTCGTTGCGAGTCTAGCGAGTCCAATGTTAATGAATGGGGAAGCGAGTAATAGCGAGTAGTGTGAGATTTACAAATCGCAGATGTGTCTCGGAAGCTTCAGCCTGAAGCAATCCTAGTTTTGTCATTTATTTGCATTGGACTCGTTTACTTTGCAACTGTAATCGCTGGGAAACTCGCACAGATAAGAGTCCTGTCTTCTCTGTGTGCTGGCTGCCAGCTCCAGGGTCCTAGAGCCTGCTGCTGCCTGATGTAGCAGTGCTGAGATTGTTCTCAGTCTGCTCATTCCCTGTGTACAGACATGAATGTCTGTGCACAGAGATGATGTAGCAGAGCTGAGATTGTTCTCAGTCTGCTCATTCCCTGTGCATATACATTTACTCGCACAGTAAGCAGCCCAATGCAAATCAATGGCAATCCTAGTTTTGTCAGAGACTCTGACAAAACTAGGATTGCCATTGTCTTGCATTGGACTCGCTACTGTGCCAGTGATAGCAGGGAAACTCGCAGAGTAAGAGCTGTCTGCTCTGTGCAGCTCCAGGGTCCTAGAGCCCGCTTGCTGCCTGATGCAGCAGAGCTGAGATTGTTCTCAGTCTGCTCATTCCCTGTGCATAGACATCTATATCTATGCACAGGGGATGTAGCAGAGAGGACATCGCATTTTGGACTACGTCGGACGGAAGAGGATTTTTTTAATTAAAGATGGAGTCCCTAATGGCTTTTTTTTTTTATTTCTAATAAAAAATGTTCTTTGTGTTGTGTTTTTTTTAAAACAATTTAATAGAAATTCATGGCGGTCATGTCTAATATTGGCGTGACCGCCATAAATTTCGGGCTTAGGGCCAGCTGATAATACAAAGCTGGCCCTAACCTCTTTATTACCCAGCGTGCCACCGCTACCAAGGCCGCTGGAAGAGCGGGGTTCAGCGCCAGAGGATGGCGCTTCAATGAACGCACCATCTTCTGGGGCAGCTGCGGGCTGCAATTTGCAGCGGGGGGTGCCCAGAAAGCTTGGGCATCCCTGCGCTGCGGATTCCAGCCCCCAGCTGCTTAGCTGTACCTGGCTAGACATAGAAATTGCGCGGAGCCCCACGCATTTTTTTTAAATTATTTCATGAAATTCTGAGATTCTGACTCTGACTCTGAGACTCTGACTCTGAGACTCTGAAATTCATGAAATAATAAAAAAAAAAATGCGTGGGGCTCCGCGCAATTTCTATGTCTAGCCAGGTACAGCTAAGCAGCTGGGGGCTGGAATCCGCAGCGCAGGGATGCCCAAGCTTTCTGGGCACCCCCGCTGCAAATTGCAGCCCGCAGCCGCCCCAGAAGATGGCGCGTTCATTGAAGCGCCATCCTCTGGCGCTGAACCCCGCTCTTCCAGCGGCCCTGGTGGCGGTAGCACGCTGGGTAATAAAGGGGTTAACACCAGCTTTGTTATACAAGCTGGTATTAAGCCCGAGATTCTTAATGTCAGGCCACGTTTGACCCAGCCACTAAGAATCTCCAATAAAGGGTTAAAAAAACACAACACAGAGAAAAAATTTTATTTGAAATTAAAAAAAAAGCCATTAGGGACTCCATCTTTAATTAAAAAAATCCTCTTCCGTCCAACGTAGTCCAAAACGCGATGTCCTCTCTGCTACATCCCCTGTGCATAGATAGATGTCTATGCACAGGGAATGAGCAGACTGAGAACAATCTCAGCACTGCTACATCATGTCTGTGAGCAGGCGGGCTCTAGGACCCTGGAGCTGCACAGAGCAGACAGCTGGACTCGGCTCGCAATGTAACAGCAGTTACTTTGCGAGTTTCCCTGCTATCACTGGCACAGTAGCCGAGTCTAATGCTAGACAATGACAATCCTAGTTTTGTCAGCGTTTCTGACAAAACTAGGATTGATATTGATTTGCATTGGACTCGTGCGAGTAAACACTGGGAAACTCGCAGAGTACCGAGTCCTGCGAGTCCCTTACTACTCGCCGAGTAACGAGTCCTAGCGAGTAGATTCGCCCATCCCTAGTTATGGCCATTGTTTGAGCTCATATTTGTCTTATTTGTGTGATGTTAACACTTGTGTTTTTGTTCGGTATGTTCTTGGATTTTTTTTTCTGTGTGGACAAATCCAAAAAATAAGAAATCTGATCACAACTACTTGTGTCTGTCTTTACTTTTAACTACAGGGCAGTTGCACATAACATTAAGCTGTGCACAGAAGTATGTGAGACCACAATGGTCGTTATGGGTCCCATCAGCATTGTCTGTTAATATACAGTACAGAGGTCCAGGCCTTTGGCCCACACTCTATGCTCAGACTGGGTCTCCATGTCCATATTATATGGATTTACACATGGGTATGTGTCCACACACATGAACATTTGTATTGTGTTAGTTGAGGATGGAGATAATCATCAGTATCCGCACACGCACTTATGTTCACACACATAGTTTAGCCAGAGCCACACACAATCCTGCCACATATGTCCAAAGTGTTGTTTTCTGCTTACCTACGTAAACAACAGACGCACACATAGCCATTCATAGTGTAATCCATAGAGCAACACATGAGCCATCTTGTGTGGCACTTTGGCGACGCCAAAGTGCCTTTGGAAGCCGCAACACATGACACGAGCATGCAGTAGCAAGCTAGTAGAAAAGGCAAATGAGTCATGTAGTGGGCAGACATCCAGACAAGACTGACCAATGGAAATGCAGTTGTGTTGTCCAATCAGAGTGGTAGGGGCACAGTGTGTTACACAACCCCCTCAGGTGAGTGGCTAGTTAGATCTATTCTCTTCACATTTAAAACATAAGACCCTATTGCGCTTCTCTTTCCTTTTTTAGAATATGGAAACATATGTGACCTGGAGCTCCAGTGCGTTATCCGCATTGAGCCTCATATGCAGCAAGGTCTGGACTCACTGCTTAGCTCAGATGCAAGAGGAGGACCTGAGGAGCTCACAGTCAGGAAATGAGCTTTTCCCCATGCCAGCCAGGAGCACCAGATGGCACACTCCAGAGGATCTTGCAGCATGCTTGGCTGTATTACACATGCAACTAGTATCGCAAATCCAGCAAATCCAGGATCAGGAGCATGATGGGAAGGATGAGGAGGCCGATAAGAAGGCAGTAGAGGCAGCATGCCCTGTTTCCCAGCTGTGTGTAGCACCCTCACTAAAGGCCGTCAACAGGGAGAATACCCCTACCCGCTCCAAGCAACTATCCGATATGGCATGAACCACCTCGTCTTGTCTCCCTTCTTAACAATGCCCAAGAGTGGTTGCATGGGCCTAAGGCCAATTACTTCAATGATGAAAGTACACGAGGCAAGGTGGTAGCATTCTTCCAGGCTTCCTATCTGATTAAGGTACTAGGCATCGGTGCTACATCAACTGGTCCACCCCACTGCACGACCATCTTCCCTAATGACTCAACATAATCTTTGTTGGGGAGGAGGTTGCCTTCATGAAAGTGATGTTTCACGGTTAATGTAAGTCGGGTTTCCACTGCCGCCGACTATAATAAGTGGCAGCAGGAGGCCGACCAGGAGAGAATGTGGAATCGGGTGAAGTTCAAGCCTTTCTTGGTTAGCTAGCCAGCTGAATCAAAATCTACTGGGGCTATCTATCCTATAGGGTCTGTCAGTGTTGCCAAAGTTAGTTCCATCTCTTCTATTTTCTCCATCATCTTCCCCAGCGGTAGCCATAACTGGATGTGCTGTGTTGCAGGCTGTGGCAGAGAATGTCCTTGAGGAGTATCTCCTATGATCCCCTGAGACCGTCCGGCAGCGGAGTTATCCTGGGCAGTGTTCAAAAAGCTGCTGAAGTTTTTCTACATTGACTAAAGATAGGATTGACTTAAAAAGGCATGCGTTGGGTTGCTGACCCATACATTAGTTGGCATTTTGTCAGAAGAAGTTTTTTTGAGTTGTTTTTCAGTTCTTTGAACAGCGATGCCTGTTTTTTTGTTAATTTTATTTTTCCCCTTCCCAAGTTTAGCATAATTTGCACTTCCCCCTGCTGTATTTGCAGGAATGCATGCAGCATTTGCGCTACCACCCAAAGTCCTTAATGGACTTTGCACCATTCTAATAGAGTCTGCCGATGCCTGTGGGACTTTCCTTATATATACTAGGTAAATTCATATAGGTGTATTTGAGACTTATTATAGTCTGTGCTACAGTAAAGTTTTTTTACTTCACTTCTTGTGTGCTGGACTGTTTCTGCAAAATAGGTGCTTTAATACTGCTTTATAGAGACTGGTGAGCAGGCCACTGGCCTCTGTACTGACGGTCTGAGGTATAAAAATGCCAAACACTACACACACTTCTGAAAAAGAAAGGCTATACAGAGCCCCAAGATTTTAAAACAATTAAAAACCATTTGGTCCAGACCTCAGAGGAAATTAATACAGTGGACGGTGTAAGCCTTACTACACCTAATACACGCCCTCTTCCATGACGCGTAGGCCTGGAAGGGACATATCGATCCTTCCAGAACTGACTGCCCACCTCCCTCTAACCACCCTGCGGACATGCCCCTGGTTGGCCGTGCGTACATGGATGTGATCTGGCGACCAACCAGGAACAGGATGGGACGGCACTACACGCCGCTTCACATACTATGGACGGCTATTTAACACAGACCCCACACCACCTCCATCAGCTCCTGACGAAGCCTTGCTGTGATATGCGTGGGGCCTGTCCGCCTTCTTATATGCTGTAGAGCACACTTGTCTCCCATCTGGGTCACTTGGGTACCATATAATTAACCTCTGGGTGACTGCACTCTGTGCACACTAAGGTTGCTCTACCTTGTTGCTGCCCTTTTGGTCACAGTAGCTATATGGCCTCTTGTTTTACATCTGTATTAACAATATAGGGGGGATATTGGAATGACTGAACCATTACCCCTTCATGTGTGAAACGTTTGTACAATTGCTACCATGTACTGGTTATTTTTTTAGTTCTCCTGGATACCCTATTGACTCCTTGTATCAGCACTATTCTATAACCCTTGGGCAACCTTGAAATTTTTGTCTTATCACCACCCTAAAGAGTCCCTTGGTGTTATAACTATATGATTTTTTCCATATAATATTGATATTTCCTGTGTGCCTCCATGAGTCTTAAATCACCCATGTTTTGATAATCTTGTGATGCCCCTAGGATTATTGGTAACAAATGCTCGATTGATCTTCTCACCTTCGGGGTTTCCTAAATATTTTCTCTTACGGAATACCATCACTTTTTTGTGTCCATAAAAACCTGTATATTCCTCTTGTATTTAATGTTACATGTACAGCTCTAATGTTGGTCCAGACCAAATGGGTTTTAATTGTTTTTAAATGTTGGGGCTCTGTGTAGCCTGCACTTTCATATGAATAAAAATTCACTGTTGCATGATATTCCTGGTTGTGCACTTCTTATACACAAGTTCTTTCTTTTCAGTTATGCCTACTTCTGTGTCATTGCACCCAGATCACTATACGCCTGGGCAGTTGCACCCCAACTCCCCTAATACACACCCTTCTGTAGAACAAGGCTGGCCAAGTGCAGTCCTCAAGGGCAGTAAACAGTGCATGTTTTCAGGATTTACCTAGCATTGCACAAGGTGCTGGAATCATCACATCTGCAGGTAATTAAATTGTCACCTGCGCAATGCTAAGGAAATCCTGAACATTTGCATTGTTTTCAGATCATGAGAACTGTAATGGGCCACTCAAGGCTCTGTGGAAGTAGTAAGGGAATCCTCAAGCCTTTCACCACAAGTGCGGTTGTTCCTGAACCCTCTTATGCCTGTGCCCATGGTGAATTGTTTGATGCTTTTTTATGCAGATTTTCAGAATCTACATCAAAATCTGCATGTCTATCCTAAGGCCAGCAAAGTCTATGACAGGTCAGAAGAGCTGTGCCCACATTGCTTTTTTTTCCTTCCATATGTGGTTCAGATTTCTGCACCAAGTATGCAAGGAAAAAAACACATTGGCACAGCACTTCTGAAATCTCATAGACTTTGCTGGCTTCAAGAAATGCATGCAGATTTTTATGCAGATTCTCAAAATCTGCTTTAAAAGATGTCTCAAACAATGTACCGTGGGCACACGGCCTTACAACAATACAGTGGAGTCATGGTCACAGAAAGCATCCCCCATGTGCCTTGAGAGCAGGCACACAGGGACTGGTAAGAGTGTGACAAGCGGTGCCACCACAAACATTGCAACAATTCAGACTCAAGAGGTTACACAGGGGCTATCCTGTAAGTTTCCCTAAAGTCACCGCTCCTCACACATGATGTCTCATGATACAGGCAAGATATATTGGCTACTTCTCATGCAATATCGCAGCTCTCACAAGACAGCTAGTGCTCTGAGCCCTAATGCCACTGAAGTTAACACAGTCACACAGCGGGATTCCTTTCTGCATGATATCCATTGTGTAAACTGAGAAAGCCTAAAGGGCCTGTCACACGTGTCAATGTCGCCCGCGATATCGCTCATGCGTCACAAATTATGAATCGCCTGAGCGATGTGGAATTATCGCAGGTAAGATGTCACACGCGTCAATATGACCCAGCGATGCGGTGATGTCGCCATCTTGCGAGCGATTTTATTTAGTCGCTTGTACGTTGTCAAACTAGAAAATACGTCGCTGAGTTTAGTGTCACACGCAGCGATGCACAAGGTCTACTGAGCGATGAGCGACAGGTTTTACATCTGGCAGTGAAACCTGCGATCGGCGATCAGCGACATATCGCTGGTTGCATCGCTTGGTCACACGCTTCAATGTCGCTCCTGCGTCACTTTTATGTCGCTTGCGCGACTGAAAATCCGTGACGTATGAGCGACATTGACAGCGATATCAACGCGTGTGACATACCCTTAAGGGAAGTCATGAGGATGTCTGAGGGTCATTAGCAGGCCCGGAAGCATGGTGACAGCGGCACTGATGCTTGCTGAGTAAAAGTATAGGAAGATAATATCTGTGCCAAAAGAGCGGTGCTCCACTGTAAAATTGTTTGAGCTGTGTTTGGCAGCTTTTGTGCCCCTTTGAAGGTGCTTTCTAGGTCCTTGATTTTGTCTCCCATTGATTTGAATGGAGTTTGGAAGTTTGTTGAACTGTTTGCCAACCTATTGGTACCCAATTGTTTAGGGGACACTATTGTTTCAACAATCTTGTTGCTCTAAACTCCTTATTAATCCCTGCAGACAGCACATGATTTACACATCCCTATGCAACAGTGAAAACTTGGGCTAGTGGTTGGGGGTATTGAAGCCTGAAATATTTGGAAGAGAAATAAGAAAAAAGAAAATAGTTTTTTCAGCTCATCACCAATTCATCTGGAATGTTGAATAAGGCTAGTGGACCATGCACAGACAGATCGGAGGGCCAGTTCCCAGGTGAAGAATGGAGAAATGTAACATAAAACAAGGAATTTTCAGAAAAAAAGTCCAGCACTTGCAAAAAATAAAGTTACAAATTCCTCTTCACATATTCACAACTACCGTATATACTCGTGTATAAGCCGACCCGTGTATAAGCCGACCCCCCTACTTTTGCCCCCAAAACCTGGGAAAATCTATTGACTCGCGTATAAGCCGAGGGTGGACCCCAGCACAGGTATACAGCCCCCAGCAGTGGTATACAGGCCCCAGCAGTATAATATACAGCAGCCCCCAGTGGTATATACAGCAGCCCCAGTGGTATTGCAGCCCCTATATACAGCAGCCCCAGTGGTATTGCAGCCCTAGTGGTGTATACAGCAGCCCGTATATACAGCAGCCCCAGTGGTATTGCAGCCCCAGTGGTATTGCAGCCCCTATATACAGCAGCCCCAGTGGTATTGCAGCCCCAGTGGTATTGCAGCCCCTATATACAGCAGCCCCAGTGGTATTGCAGCCCCAGTGGTGTATACAGCAGCCCCTATATACAGCAGCCCCAGTGGTATTGCAGCCCCAGTGGTATTGCAGCCCCTGTATACAGCAGCCCCAGTGGTATTGCAGCCCCAGTGGTGTATACAGCAGCCCCAGTGGTATTGCAGCCCCAGTGGTATTGCAGCCCCTATATACAGCAGCCCCAGTGGTATTGCAGCCCCTATATACAGCAGCCCCAGTGGTATTGCAGCCCCAGTGGTGTATACAGCAGCCCCTATATACAGCAGCCCCAGTGGTATTGCAGCCCCAGTTGTATTGCAGCCCCTGTATACAGCAGCCCCAGTGGTATTGCAGCCCAGTGGTGTATACAGCAGCCCCTAACAGCAGCCCAGTATTGCAGCCCCATGGTATTGCAGCCCTATATACAGCAGCCCCAGTGTAGTATACAGCCCCTGTATACAGCAGCCCCAGTGGTATTGCAGCCCCAGTGGTATGCAGCCCCTATATACAGCAGCCCCAGTGGTTGCGCCATGTAGTATCAGCCCCTATATACAGCAGCCCCAGTGGTATTGCAGCCCCAGTGTGTATACAGCCCCTGTATACAGCAGCCCCAGTGGTATTGCAGCCCCAGTGGTACTAGCAGCCCCTATATACAGCAGCCCCAGTGGTATTGCAGCCCCAGTGGTAGTATACAGCCCCTGTATACAGCAGCCCCAGTGGTATTGCAGCCCCAGTGGTACTGCAGCCCCTATATACAGCAGCCCCAGTGGTATTGCAGCCCCAGTGGTAGTATACAGCCCCTGTATACAGCAGCCCCAGTGGTATTGCAGCCCCAGTGGTACTGCAGCCCCTATATACAGCAGCCCCAGTGGTATTGCAGCCCCAGTGGTAGTATACAGCCCCTGTATACAGCAGCCCCAGTGGTATTGCAGCCCCAGTGGTACTGCAGCCCCTATATACAGCAGCCCCAGTGGTATTGCAGCCCCAGTGTAGTATCCAGCAGCCCCGGTAGTAATAAACAGCCCCCCTCCTTATCACGTCCCCCCCAGGCTGCGGCAGCTGTTAAAATAACAAACACTGTATACATCACCTTCCGACGCAGCTCTCCGCTCCTCCGGTCCTGTGCCCTCCGCTCGCCGGCTTCTTCTTCCTTGATGTGCCGACTTCTGTGACCGCGCGCAGGAAAATGACGTCATCTCCTGCGCCCGGTCACATGACACCGGCACATCAAGGAAGAAGAAGCCGGCGAGCGGAGGGCACAGGACCGGAGGAGCGGAGAGCTGCGTCGGAAGGTGATGTATACAGTGTTTGTTATTTTAACAGCTGCCGCAGCCTGGGGGGGACGTGATAAGGAGGGGGGGCTGTTTATTACTACCGGGGGAGCCATATTAAGGAGGGGGGCTGTGCAGTGCAATATGCACGGCATCCCCCCGCCGCTGATGGACGGGGGGATGCCGTGCATATTCATTGCACTAATGAGGCGGCCCCACGTGACCGCATGCGGTCACCGCGGCCCCCTACTGCCTCCTCCAGCCCCCGGTCACAGCCCCCCCCCACACAGCATACCGTATGACCCGTGTATAAGCCGAGGGGGGGACTTTTCAGCCCAATTTTTGGGCTGAAAAACTCGGCTTATACACGAGTATATACGGTATATTAGCATGTGTTAAAAAATGTTAAAATCACAATCCTACTTGTTTGGAGCAAAAAATGCTCTTACTCATAGCATAGACATGTATAGAGTGAACAAATCTATATACACGTGACTACAATCACTGGAACAACTGACTAGACCCATGATTAATGATATAACACACTTATGCACATTCAAAAGATCTTTATTATAAATACGGTATATGGAAGTAATGGAAAAAAAGGAATGCACATTTTCAAGAAGCAATATCCATATTATAGTGTTTTATTTGTGTGAACAGACCTACAGTATAAGACCATGTATGTTAATCATATAATGGACATAAGCTATTTATATCTGAATTGCTAGCAGTTAAGTGTAGAAGAGGTGGCCTTGCACGCTGTTGACCCTTTACAATAATAAAGGTTTTCTCACTAAAAAAGCAATTAAAAGCTCTGACATGGATGTCTAAAGGTGATTTTAAGGCTCCTGGAGTTCACAGCTTCTGGAATATTTGACACTCTTACAAAGGTTCACAGCCTGCAGGTGTCTAAACACCTGGAAACTCGAGGACCCTTAAAAACTCTTTTTTAAAACTCCATTAATTCCACCAGGTTGAAAGGTGCTGGTAATAATGCTTCCCATAGCTGTGTGTCCATTATTGGGACCCAGTCACTCACCACCTTTATTCATATTGAGTCCTCTTCTGACACATGGTGATGTTTTAATATTATGGAGTGCTGGGTACTGTCCCATTATGGGTGCATCTGTTCAAGGTGGAATTGCTTTACGCTTTTTAGATAAAAACAGTGTTTACTAAGTTCCCTATATTATTTAAATGCACTTGCATTTTATATATTTATTATAGCAGGGTATTTGTTCATATAATTTTCATCTTAGGTTTTATAATGTAAAAATGTTTTGATTGCTTCAAATCATGTCCTCGTCATGGCCTTGTCATCAGTATTCCAGTATTAGGCTAGGGCCACACTTCACAGGTCACCCACGTTAGATGGATGACGTTACTGCAGAGCCAAGCGTGCTGTAACGCACACCGCTAATGACAGGTGCTTCCTGTGAATGCTGCTCCAAAGTAACCCGCTGTTTACTATGATACAGCTTCACAGGAAGCCCCAGGCAGTGCGCTTTTGTAGAACACACAGGGAAACTTTGCTGACAATGTTTCCCTGTGCGTCCTGGATAAGCGCACTGCCTGGGATTTCCTGTGAAGCTGTATCATAGTAAACAACGGGTTACTATGATGCAGCATTTACAGGAAGCACCTGACATTAGCGGTGAGCGTTACAGCAGGCTGGGCTCTGCAGTAACGTCATCTGTCTAACGTGGGTGACATGTGACGTGTGACCCTAGCCTTACTAAATCAATATTTTTTTCTCTATGCCGATATGCAGCACAACACACCAAAATGTCATAATTTATGCTACATTTACAGGGTTCCATCTGACATATAATAAAATAGTATATTGGGTGAAAAATTGATAGGCATAAAAAATTGTCCTTGCCATCATAAAATTGAATAATTCCTCAGTGAAAAATAATTTAAAAAAGTAATTTCCAGTGAGGCCTGAAACATCAAATTGGATTCCTGAGCCAACCAAGATATCCAGAATAACAAGCTGATAATTTTTAGGGGGTGGAGTTTATAAGAATCAAATGCTGAAGGGATTGTCTCACTCCTGGGGCGCCTCACTAAAGGAGGAGGAGAAAGAAAAATATATACATATCTTCCTCACTGCCTTAGGCTAGGGTCACATTTGGGCTGCTTTTTGCCATGCCGGATCCGCCATAGATCAGCATTACCGCAGCATTAGCGCAGTGCTACCGTATTGTAATCCTGTGTTAACGCTGCCATAGAGTAATATGAATGATGGAAGCCGAAGCGTATGCATGGTGGTGCTTTTACAATTGCTTTGTTTGGGGCGTGTGTAAAGGGTATCATTTATTATTAAATTTACTAAAAAAAAAAGTACTAACAAAAGTAGAGAAAAAAAGAGAGAAAAAAATTATTGAGAGAAGCAGAGGAAAAAAGTAAAAAGATAAAATTTAGACAAAACACTTAGAAGAAATAAAAATGAAAAGAAAAATTAGTAGAAGTAAAAAAAAGGTTGTATAAAAAATTACCTGATGTTCTCTACACTAATGCGAAATAAAGCAACTCTGTGTTAACTTTTATTTTTAGGCTGGAAACAGACTGTCCGAGTGACATGTGAGACACTTGGACGTGTTTCGGATGACTAACTCGGAATGACTTTCATTTGAGTCGGATAGTGTGTTTCTAGCCTTAAGCAGAAGAAAAACAGACATTACTAACACTGCATCATCTGCTCGCCTAATGAGCTACCTATAAAGAATATTGAACACTAAATATTAATATTTTTCTGCAAGAGAAAATAAATGTCACTACTATTGCAACGTCTGCTCCCCAAATGTGCAACCTGTGAATCTCCTTGGTGCCATTATTCTTCTGCAAGAGAAAAATGGACATCACTAGCACTGTGACGTCTGCTTTGCTAATACGCTTCTTATGAAGCTACTCGGCGCCAACTATTAATCTATTTCTGCAGGAGAAAAACGGACCTCACTAATATTGCAGCATCTACTCATCTAATGCGCTACCTGAGAAGCCACCCAGCCAGCGTTAGCTATTATTTTTCTGTAAGAGAAAAATGGATGTTACTAACAATGCGATGACTGCTCTCTTAAAGGGAACCAACCACCCCAAATGACAGCCCCGGACTGTTAATATGTGTCCCTACACCCAGCACAAACATTTGGGGCACTAGTTTTTGCTAAAAAAACAGATTAGTAGAAGGGAAGATATAGCTTTATAAACTTTTAAAAATCTTGCCGACTGGGCGTAACCTAGCTGCCGGGGGGGTGGAGCGCTGCGCAATATGTACAACCTGGTCCGGTGCCGTCCCTGCAGTCCTGTCTGGTGCTGTCTCCGGTGCTGTGCCCGCTGGTGTCCTCCTGTCATGGTCTCCATGCTGTGCCCCAGGCCGGTAACATGATTATCGGTGCGGGCTCCGGGCAATGGGGACGCTTCCTGCTTCCTACTGCCAATCCCCGCCCAGGTCGGCCCTGCACCATTGAGAACGCAGGGCCATTGTGTCATGTGATCGCCGCTGTGAGCCAATCACAGCGCAGGGGCGGTTACATGACATCACTTTATTGATAAACAGCTGACAGATACAGTATAATACAGTCGTCATTGTTTTTTCTTGAAAGATTTGCCATAAGATATTCTTTTCTGTGAACAAGGTCTGAGAGACCGAAACGTCAGAATCTTTTCAATTTATAGAATATCACAAATTTTTCAAAAATAAAAACTTTGTGTTTGATGCAATCTCTAACTGAGTGCCGGAGTTATTTCTATATTAGAAAACTTTTTAGTACAGTCCCTGCCCTGCTACATGATGAAGCAGAGCTGTGCACTGCAGTTCTGGGATCTATAGATCTCTTTTAAATTGATACAATCATACCTGCTCCTCAGCTCTGACCCCCACCTCATGGGACCCAGAATCTTCAGCTTGAGAGCTTCATGTAAGAGCAGAGAACAGGAGGTGTGTCAGGAGCATGGATGCTGGGAGCTGCAGGACCATCCTACTTTCCAGTGAAGAGTGATGATGATGATCCATTTAAAGTTGGAGATATAGGAAGATACCATGTTCATATGGGGAAAGGGAAGCCCATGCAGAGCTAAATCGATGAATGTAATGATTTGTCTCTGCTCCTATCCTCCCAATAACAGTACACATGCATTCTCATACAGCAGGGGATCACAGCGTGCATTTGTACCTGCTAGGTGACATGATTGTTATTTCAAGCCTGGACCCCCATCACATAGAATGGTATATCAGGGACTGAATTGTATGTGTGAGCATGGGGTTAGCGTCCACGCCCCCTCCCTATACAGAAGTGTGAAAGGGCTAGAATGTAGGATGATCCTGCAGCTCCCAGCATCCACACCCTCGACACACCTCCTCTTCTCACCAGCAGCATGAAGCTGACATGCAGAAATTTAGGGTCCAATGTGGTGGGGGTCAGAGCATAGGAGCAGGTACCGTGTTTTCCCGAATATAAGACAGTGTCTTATATTAATTTTACCCCCAAAAGTCCCACCCTGTCTTATATTTGGGGTATGACTTATATTAAAAAAAAATGACAATTTTTTTTAACCATAAAATTAACATTTATTAACAAGCTGAACAGTATGGTACCCGTAGTCACCACAAAACAGTTTTATTGAACCAATGTCTCAAGAATATCTTGTTACTACTGTACTGTATCATTACGGTATTTCCATGTATAACATGCAAAACAACGAACAATATGTTATACCGTAAAACAAAACAATATTTATTCCAGGACAACCATATCATCATCCTCTGGAACATCACCATACACATCCAAACTCTGAGGTTCCTCTGGAATTGCTTGGGACTCTATTTGCTGCTGAATCATGGGCCCATATCGCTCATGTGTAGCCACAGCACTGTCCAGAAATGAGCAGGTCTTGTCGAGGTAGCCAGCTCGTAGGGCATTTGCAACGCAGGTGTCAGTGATCTTAGCCCATGAATTCTTGACCCAATTCACAATCTCTGGCAGTTTAGGCTTCACAAAGTTCCCACGGACATTTCTCTCCATTCTGTTCTCAATGTAATCATTGATCTCGGCACGCAGATAGTCCTTGAAGGGCTTGTTAATGGCGATGTCCAGAGACTGGAGATAAGCCGTCATGCCTGCAGGAATCATGATTTGGTCAATTCTCTGCTCATGAAGGAAGTTCTTCATCTCCTTGGCACGGTGTGTGCTGGCTGCATCCCAGATCAGCGTTCCTCTTTGGCTCCCTCGCATAACAAGCGGCAGCATTAAATCGAGCCACTTCCTTATTACCGCTTGTGTGGCCCAGGCTTTTTCAGTTTCCAGCACATAAATGCCAGAAACCTGCTCAGTCTTGTCCTTCTTGCCCTTTGCAATGACTAAAGGTGGGACTTTAGTGCCATCCAGCCGAATCGCCAAAACACAGGTGACACGGGCACTTTCATATGCAGTGGAGGGAACGTACACGGAGGAGGCACCTCGTTGTTCAATGGTGGTTTGAGCTGCTTGACCCATGAACACTGCAGTTTCATCCATGGCAATCATGTTGGCAAGATTGTATTTGGAGAAGTCAGCGTCATCAATAAACCTCTTGTAGACAAAAGCACGTTTAACAATCTCAGCATCCTCCAACCTAAACAGTGTTGTCGATCTTCTCAGAGACAGGTCATTCCGTTCAAGGAAGTTATCCACCCAGTGTTGTGACGCCTTGAAATCTTCAGTGGAAATGTCGAATTGTGGGGCCATTGCAAGGGCATATTCCTGGATCTGAGCCCTGGTCACCACCAATGTCTTTGCTCTCCTGTCAGCAACCCAGTCAGAGACCAGGTTTTCCAGCTCGGTATACATGGGTTGCCGACCAGATCCCACCTTGCGCTTTTTAGCCTTTCCACTCTCCGCTTTTTCACTCAGGTCACCATATTCTGCTCGCCATCTGCGCACCAATCGTTCACACAACATTTTCTCCTTGCAGAATTCCACTATATTTTTGCCCCAAGATTCTTCCACGATTGCTTTTTTGTACTCCACGGAGTAGCTCTTTCTTTTACTCGGACCAGAAGTGCTCATCTGGGGGTAAAAATATACGGTACTGTATCAGCATTGTTTATGGTTACGGTACATACCGTATGTGTTTTACGGTAAAATACCATACAGTATCCCACACAGCCTCCCATACCGTAGGGTTGCAGCCCCCATACAGTATCCCACACAACCTCCCATACCGTAGGGTTGCAGCCCCCATACAGTATCTCACACAACCTCCCATACCGTAGGGTTGCAGCCCCCATACAGTATCCCACACAGCCTCCCATACCGTAGGGTTGCAGCCCCCATACATTATCCCACTGCAGCCTCCCATGGGGTCCCATGGGGTCCCAGCCCCATACATTATGCCACTGCAGCCCACAGCACAGTACGGTTAAAACCGCAATTCCGCCGCACAGCCGACTTGCGGCCGACTTGCGGCACACTTGCTGCAGGTCCCCATACAATGTACGGTACTGTATGGGACACTTGCGGCAAGGTGCAGGGCGTTGACCAGCTGCTTCTTCATGCAGGAGCTTCTGGCCAATCAGCACTCGAGCTGCTGGCCAATGAGAAGCTCCTGCCAGCAGCGGTGACGTCAGGCCGGGCGGACAAGATTAACCCTATGCCCTCTGGGTTACCTGCGGCACCTGAGGGCAGAGGGGATCCCACGGGGGACAGCGGACCTGCGGCTGCACCTGAGGCCAAAGGGGATCCCACGGGGAACAGCGGACCTGCGGCTGCACCTGAGGGCAGAGGGGAGCCCACGGAGGACAACGGGGCCAGAGGGACAGCGGGGACACAGGTAATATACAATGGGCAAAAAATGGCACTGTAGCGGTCCCCTGTCTTATATTCCCCGAAAATAAGTCACCCTGTCTTATTTTCGGGGTATGACTTATATTGGCAAATTACGCGCCAGCCCTGCCCTGACTTATATTCGGGGGTGACTTATTTTCGGGGAAACACGGTATGATTTTATCGATTTATAAGAGATCTATAGATCCTAGAACTGCAGTGTACAGCTCTGCTTCATCATGTAGCAGGGCATGAATTGTACTAAAAAGTTTTCTCTCATTGAAGTTCCCGTTTAATGTGCTACCTTCCTACCTAAAAGACTACTCAGTACTAACTAATATTTTTCTTCCACCAAAAATTGGGTATCACTAGCAGTGCGATGTCTGCTATTCTACTTATAGGAAAGAAAATAAAATTCCCTTGGGGAAACTCTGAACAGCAGCATATTCAAGCAGAGCACTGCAACCACAGGAAACAAACACTTGATGCCACAACAAAACTGGGCCAAAACTTGAGCATGGATACTCAATCTAATATATAAAGCTGAATGTGTGTCTGTGTGTATGTATGTATGTATATCCGGGATTGGCATCTACACCGTCGCAACTACAGCCACAAAATTTTGCACAGTCACACGTCTGGACCCCGGGAGCGTTATAGGCTATGTTGTGAGGCGAAATTTTAAACCTGTGTGTTCCAGTTCACCAAACAATTTTGGCCCTATCTACATAATGGGGAAAAAGTAAAAGGAAAAGTGTGGGAGGAAAATCGACAGCTGCCAGCTACAGCCACAAAATTTTTCACAGTCACACGTCTGGACCCCGGGAGCGTCATAGGCTATGTTCTGAGGTGAAATTTTAACCCTGCGCATTCCAATTCACCAAATAATTTTGGCCCTATCTACATAATGGGGAAAAAGTGACAGTTACCAGTTGACAGTTGTGCATGAGAGGGGCTTAATGACATCACCAAAGACTAACAGCATATACCAGCATATAGTCACTAAGGTGGGGCCCTGGCGTGGAATATTCACCACGCACAGGGTCAAGTATACACACCACACGCACACAAAGAGTAACAGCAAGTGTATAGTTGCTAAGATGCAGCCCCAACATTGGATACTCACCATGCACCCGAACACACACACACCACAAAGACCCCCCCCACGGGGACACACACCCACCCTATAGTGACACATGCACTCACCCAACAGGGACACACACACACACACACACACCACAAAGAGACACACACAACACAGAGACACACACACACCACAGACACCCCCCACAGGGACACATGCACTCACCCCACAGGGACACACACACACCCTATAGGGACACATGCACTCACCCCACAGACACACACACACACACACACACACCACAAAGAGACACACACAACACAGAGACACACACACACCACAGACACCCACCCCACAGGGACACACACACCCTATAGGGACACATGCACTCACCCCACAGTGACACACAAACATACACACCCTATAGGGACACATGCACTCACCCCACAGGGACACACACACACCACAAAGAGACACACACAACACAGAGACACACACCACACAGACTTCCGCCCCCACAGGGACACACACATATACACACCCTATAGGGACAAATGCACTCACCCCACAGGGACACACACACACACCCCAGGGACACACACAACACAGAGACACACACACACATACACACCCTATAGGGACACTTGCACTCACCCCACAGGGACACACACACACACCCTAGGGACACACACACCACACAGACAGACACAGATGTGCACAAATCGCCTCACACAACTCGCCTCATACGTGTGCTATCTTTAATTTCCAAAAATAAACATCTGATTAAAAATAGCCAATGTGCAACACATGTGCCATATAGGGAATTAAGGCAGATGTCAGTCACATGAGCTCTCTATTATGTGTATGTGTGAGGTAACATATACTGCCCGGCCAGGGGGAGGGTTTACTGTTGGCTGGAGATTTATCAGGCTGCCTATAGCAACCACTCACAGCTCAGCTTCTATTTTCCTACAGGTCATTAATATGACATATTCAAATTCTATTTTGTTATAGCTAACATCAGTTATTTATTAACCCGGGCGTAGCCGGGTAGTACAGCTAGTACAAAATAAAATTGGGGTGTGCACATAGAACATGAACACACAAAAGAGAAAAAAATACTCCAAAAATGCAATTAGGGAGTGGGGGGATTGGGGATGGGGGAGATCTGGAACATGAATTTGGGAACTGATGCTGCTGTGCTCACAAATCAGTCACACAGACAGCTCACAGCACAGCACAGAGGAGATCACAGCAGACAGGAGATATAGCAGGATCACACTGGCCACCAATGCTTTTATTTCTCTCAGCAACTCTCAGGGTGTATACAACCACTTTGGTCACCAGCTCTAAGATAAAGATGGCATGCAGAGTGGTGAACAACATTTTAAAATAACTGTTTTGTCACTCATTGATCAGTAACTATTGATCATGTAACTGGCACGAAAAGGGTTAATAAAGAAGAATGGCGATGCAATCACCCCATCAATATTGAAAGATGTTATTTGTACTGTTTCAGACAGCATCAATCACAGCATGTCACGTTTATTTTTTTTGTCTATCAACTTTATTATAAAATGCTGTGATTGGCTGGTGAGAATTGACTGTCCAATCACAGAGATCACCAATGCAGGGTTCATTACAGCCCCAGAGCAATATGCAGGGATGGTCTGCTGTTAGAAACAGCAGCCATCTTAAGCCATCACCACGTGATACAGCATGTTGATCGGAATTTGAGGCATCCCCCATGTATGTCTGTTTGCGCATACCCACTTCCCATAGCCCTGTACATGTATGATGGACAGGGGCTGGCTGGCAAATATCGGCCTGGGGGCAAGCACACAGCAGTGGCCTATGAGCACTGAGCTTCAGGGGCAGAGCAGCCTCCCAGACCAACATGAAAGATGGCGGGGCATCCCTAAAACTGCTGCTTGACCACTGGCCTGGGGGGCATCTGCCCCCCTGCCACCTGGGCCAGCCAGCCCCTGATGATGGATGTTGTAAAGGGGTTAAGGGGAAATGCAAAGTGAGCATATAGGTCATGTAGAGATTTGGATGCGAAGGAGAATGACAGTAAAATAGGTGCCCTTAAGTGTTAATTGGGACATGACTCCCTCCAGTTTGCCTGCCTGGCCTTCACTGAGTCCTTGGCCTTACACCAATCACTCATAGTAATTTATATGAACATTGTATGCAAGTACCAGACTATCTTTGACTTTGCACAAAATTCAATAATTGCCTGGACGATTTCGAAAACTGTGTCACAGAGAACAACAGCGAATACTACAAGATAAAAGTGACTTAAAAAATGCAAAAGATGAATAGTCTAATCTTTTAGTGTAACGCAAAGCGTTGAACATGTAAGTTCAGCAACTGCAAAAATGAAAACATCCCATTTATAGAAAAAATATTTTTAAAAACTCGGAAAGATTAATAAATCATGAAATGTGTAGAAATAGAGACACCATGTCTGCGCATTTTGATAAGATGCTCATAGTCCTGATAAAGGAAAAAACAGAAAGAGATCGTGCTTTATGGCCACTTTACATGTCCCAAGATCGTTCCGATATTGGATCCAACGCCGCAGAAGCGCACTTTTTCTGGGCAGAATTCCAAGATCGCATAGGAGATGTTGTTACACAGCACGTTATCGGCAGGCAACGCAACAGCGATGTCTACGCCCCCTTGTACGGCCGACCCAGGAACGACCATTTAACATGGGAGAGAATAGGGGACGTTGTACTTCACATCGTTGTTGGGCTTTTACACAGCCCGATCCAGCCACAACGTCCATCCAATATCGGGCCGTTGGAGAGCACGCTCATTTGATCCCCGATATCGTTTTGGCATCGTTTGTGCATCGTATTGGACATTTACACCATACAACGCACGAACGATATCGGGGCCAATGCATGAACCACGTGACTTTTGGTCGGAGTTGGACGCCGATATCGGGACGTGTAAAGTGACCATTAGTGATCCGCGCTGCTGTCACACCTTACTCGAAAAAATGCCAGGGACGGATCAAGACTGGGTGCCTTGGCGTGTACCTGTTCTTACTTGTCTTATTCTTGGAGGTGCTGGTCAGTTTTTTTAAATCTGTAGTACCCAACGGAATGATGAAAACTCTGGTGAAGCCCAGATTGAGAAATTGAGGTATCTTAAATTATGAATATAATCCATCTCAGTGTGTGAAACACAGTCTTTATTAGAATATCATCTATGATCAGCTTTTTTTAAGTTTTGTCAATGACAAAAAGTATTCTAGGCAGCTTTATTATGAGAAATGTTATATCAGGAAAGAATTATGGCATTTTGCCAGAGAAATGGAGCATCTTTTTACTCCTATCAATTACCTCCATAGAGTCAGCAGGGTAAATCTTTACTACTGCTGTTTCTGGCACTATACTGTGAATACAGTAGAAGGGACTCTTGGCTGAAAATCAACCCATAAATAGACTTCATTTTTCTTTGGCAACTTACTTATGTATTATACCATTGACATAGCAAGTTCTTGCCAAATTCCTAGAGGCATATTGCTTCTGACTGACTGATAGGTACAGCGTTCTTAGAGTGACTACAAAGAAAATAAACTAAATGAATAATACAAACCTCAGAAATAATGAGGTATGCAGTAAACTAACAATTAAATGTCTGGCTTTTAATTAGTACTAAAATCTTCTGAATGAGATTTGAATTTTGATGTATTCCATCAGACAAAAAGATAAGTGAAAAGATGGTGAAATCACAGGTAACGCTGATTGCAGCCATTTACACCTTAAGATGCTGTTGCAACAACTTACATTTTAAAAACTCATATACAACATTCAACTGTTAGAAAAAAAGTGCAATAAAGTTTAGTTGCAATGCAAAAAAAGTTATATACAGTAACAAAAGGCTATTAGAATGTGTGAAAGCAAAAAGAAGTTAAAGAAAAATTCTGAATTGTTAATGTGATATTCCTAGCATATAGTAGATATTCATAGCATATCTTCAAGACCTGTAGCTATGTCTTATGCCACTCATTCAGCCTGTTAAGGCACTGGTCATATATGTGTGTAGATCCATCCATTCATTTGTTAAGGGCTAATTCAGTCTGTTTTCTATCTGGAAAAATTACCTGTTCTGTGTGATGGTCTATTTTTCTTATGTATGCATTTGGAGGTCTTCATTATTACCATTTTCTCAAAATTGCTCATTGGATGAAAATCTCATAAAAATTGACAACATATTGATGCCTAGTCACATTATTTGGCAAGTTTGGTCTGCAAAGCAGAGCAGAGTACAATGCCAGTCCACTTTCTAATGCTGATCGTCAATTTATAGGAAATGCATGATCAAAGTCATATAGTGCTAGAGAATTTAAATTGTCACAACATAACGACTTGTGAGGGTGGTTCATGGAGGTAGCCGCAAGCTAAGGGCTCAGTGTGGCCTCTGTAGCAGCATAAGCCTCGGACCCCCCAGCCACCTTCACAAAGAAAGGAGTAAGGGGTTAGTCACAGTGACTCTGGCTGGGTGCATCATCTAAGGGCGTGCAAGCCATACTTCATGTTAGGCCACCATGCAGACAAGATTCTTCCGTTGGGGATCAACAAACTTGGAGGCAATTTTCTTTTTCAACAGTCTATTACATTAAGGATATATCCGGAATATTTACTAAAAAAAAAGTGCCCAAACAGAAGCGTGCAGGTAGTTGGCACCTATCTGCCTGTTGTTGCCGGCATCAGTCCCCGCTATAAACCCCCGGGATAGTGCCGGTGGCAGCATGACAGGGTAAACACAGATCAGAGCGGCTTTTCCACTCTGTTGTGCGGAAGTGGGCGCATAGGTGATGTCACACTGATTCACAGTGGGCTCCCCTGCTACCTGATTGGGAGAGCCAACTGTCAATCACCGTGATGTCGAGGGTGGGAATCCTCTCCTAGGTAGTTGTGACATCACCAAAAGCACCAAAATCGCTGACAGGTGCGGTCTGTGACTTCTCTGGTCGACTGTGAATGGTGCCGAGCACAACAGACAGGTAGGTGCCAAATACCTGCCTGTTAGTGCTTAGGCACAATTTTTTTGGGGGGGGTGTTTCACAAACACTTTGATATGGTGCACACAATTGGCAAACAATTTTTTTTTACAATACTTTCTATTTTTGGGCAAAAAGTAACATCTATATATCTACCTGTTTTCCAGTTGCGCAAGGCGTCGTTCTATGTTACCACCTCTTGGATAAGGTTTGATCTGATCTATTGCCTTCCTGCTCTACTGATTCGTTGGCACAAAACAATTCCTATATACCTCCATATTTCTAGTAGTTTGGTAGGAAGAGCTGCTGGTCAGCCTTCCTAGGATAATATAGTGTTTCTGTACAATATTTTGCCTACTATATAAATAGTCTTTGTTGCTTTTTTACCCTCCCATTCTCCCTCCCCTTTTCTTCACATGTCCCTTGATTGAATTGCAGAACATATAAGGAGTTTTTGCTAAGTATTTTGATGTATTAATGCCATTTTGCTGTTTCTTAAACAACTCTTTGACTGCCCTGTGCCTATATTCTTAGAATACTGCTCCAATTATTGTAATCCACCACCCTCTTTTTGATGATTACCCTGCTTCAAGTATGTGATTTTTAGCCCATGTAATTTAATACAAGTTATTTTTTATTGGACTTTGATATATCTTGTGTTTTCAGTTTTGGCTGAATTAGTGGTATACTATGGTAATTTGAATGTGGTCCAGTGCTTTTGGTGGATAAGTACAGATATGACACTGAACAATGTTTAAACATGTAGAATGTAAGCTCGCAAGGGCAGGGTCCTTTCTCCCCTCTGTATCAGTCTGTCACTGTTAGCTTGTTCATTTTATTTTTAACTTGTTTGTATGTAACCCTTTCTCATGCACAGCACCATGGAATCAACGGTGCTCTATTAATAAATAATAATAATAATAATAATAATAATAATAATGTGTCTCTGCTCTAAACCTGGAGGTTAGCTCCACCATCAGTGGGTTAGTCCTACTCCTTACCTACTGCTTTCCACTTCAGTCCTGTAGCTGAACAAGCTAGCTTGCTTATACAACTATACCTACATATCCTATCTTATCCTAAATGATACGTCATACCTTATACCTTTGCGACGCGAGTCACTACAGTAATAACTAATCTCTGATGTGCAGAAAACAGACTTTAAAAACGGAAAGTAAATATAATAATAATACTACTTATTTGTAGTAAAGAAAGGTCAAAATGATCCGGGGTCAGGTCCAGGAAATGGCACAGTAACAGCTAGGGATATTCAGAAGTGAATTCCAATTCAAGCTTTAAGTCAGAAAACCAGAGGGGCAAAACAGAATACAAAGGAACAGGCAGAAAGAGGAATTAAGTCACAATCAGAGAGTTAAGTCCAGGTAAGGTAACTAATCAGTCAGGCTTGGCTCAGAGCACAGAGAGATCAATCCTACACATCCAAAGGCAAATGTACAATTGACACAGAATAGGGCAGCAAGCTTGCTTAAGTAGAGTTCTAATCAAGTGAGCTGGAATGCAGGTGATCTGCAGCACAGAGTCAGCTCAGATTGATAATCATCACAACAACATTGTAAAGAACAAAGGCAGTGTGAAGATCATGACAACTTTACACTATCACATACAGGGGTGGATTAAGGGTAGCCAGGGCCCGGGGCTGTTCAGACTCTGTGGGCCCCCCCCCGGGTCATGTGATGGGGGTCATGTGACGGGGTCATGGGGGTCATGTGACGGGGTCACGGGGGTCATATGACGGGGTCATGTGACGGGGTCGCGGGAGTCATGTGACGGAGGTTATCATATACCTGAAATAGATTATTCCAGAAAAATAGTTGCTGAGTGAAACTCTAACCTGTCGAACATCCATTGATCTAGTCAATTTACCCTTCAGTTAGGAGGAAAAAAAAAAAACACTTTAAGCCATAGTATTGAGCAGTCCATTAGAAGGAGGCTATTATGCCCTGACTGCCCCTGTACTCAGAAATAACAAATAAATATCTCGAACGCTGTGCCCCTGAATGATAATCACCTGTTACTGGTCCAATGGACTTGCTTGCAGATTGGTCCGTCCCGCCTCCTCGCGGTCCGACAGCGTCTTCTTCTGAATGATGTAGATAACGCCTCCTGTCACCTGCGTTATCCACGTGACAACGTCCAATTTTTCCATTGCCTATGCTATGCCCATACCTCTCCGGCTTGTGCAGGTGCAATGTGCTCCATCATGGGATTATCCTACAAGTTTAAAATCTCAGTGATGTCACCATACATTACACACAGCAGACTGGGAGCCTGGAACCATGTGCAGAGACCCTGCGGTTCGCGCATGAGTAGATGAGTTTTACATTGTAGCTGCAGTAGGGCAGAGCACGGTGCGTTTGCGCAAGCTGGAGAGGCATCTGCACAGACGTGAGATGGGAAAGTGAGACGTGGATAACAAAGGCGTAGCCTGTTTCTTATAATGCAGCATCAGCGTGTGCACGAGACCTTACAGATACTGAGGGAAAAAAAAATCACCAAATACTCAGCGTGTGCACAAGGCCTTACATATACTGAGGTAAAAACTCACCAAATACTCAGCGTGTGCACGAGGCCTTACAGATACTGAGGGAAAAAAAAATCACCAAATACTCAGCATGTGCACGAGGCCTTACAGGTACTGAGATAAAAACTCCCCAAATACTCAGTGTGTGCACGAGGCCTTACAGATACTGAGGAAAAAACTGACCAAATACTCAGCGTGTGCACGAGGCCTTACAGATACTGAGGTAAAAACTCACCAAATACTCAGCGTGTGCACGAGGCCTTACAGATACTGAGGTAAAAACTCACCAAATACTCAGCCTGTACACGAGGCCTTACAATTACTAGGTAAAAACTCACCAAATACTCAACGTGTGCACGAGGCTTTACAATTACTAGGTAAAAACTCACCAAATACTCAGCGTGTGCACAAGGTCTTACATATACTGAGGTAAAAACTCACCAAATACTCTGCGTGTGCACGAGGCCTTACATATACTGAGGTAAAAACTCACCAAATACTCAGCGTGTGCACGAGGCCTTACAGATACTGAGGGAAAAACTGACCAAATACTCAGTGTGTGCACGAGGCCTTACAGATACTGAGGAAAAAACTGACCAAATACTCAGTGTGTGCACGAGGCCTTACAGATACTGAGGAAAAAACTGACCAAATACTCAGCGTGTGCACGAGGCCTTACAGATACTGAGGTAAAAACTCACCAAATACTCAGTGTGTGCACGAGGCCTTACAGATATTGAGGTAAAAACTCACCAAATACTCAGCCTGTACACGAGGCCTTACAATTACTAGGTAAAAACTCACCAAATATTCAGCGTGTGCACGAGGCTTTACAATTACTAGGTAAAAACTCACCAAATACTCAGCGTGTGCACAAGGCCTTACATATACTGAGGTAAAAACTCACCAAATACTCAGCGTGTGCACGAGGCCTTACAGATACTGAGGGAAAAAAAAAATCACCAAATACTCAGCATGTGCACGAGGCCTTACAGGTACTGAGATAAAAACTCCCCAAATACTCAGTGTGTGCACGAGGCCTTACAGATACTGAGGAAAAAACTGACCAAATACTCAGCGTGTGCACGAGGCCTTACAGATACTGAGGTAAAAACTCACCAAATACTCAGCGTGTGCACGAGGCCTTACAGACACTGAGGTAAAAACTCACCAAATACTCAGCCTGTACACGAGGCCTTACAATTACTAGGTAAAAACTCACCAAATACTCAACGTGTGCACGAGGCCTTACAATTACTAGGTAAAAACTCACCAAATACTCAGCGTGTGCACAAGGTCTTACATATACTGAGGTAAAAACTCACCAAATACTCAGCGTGTGCACGAGGCCTTACATATACTGAGGTAAAAACTCACCAAATACTCAGCGTGTGCACGAGGCCTTACAGATACTGAGGGAAAAAAAAACTCACCAAATACTCAGCATGTGCACGAGGCCTTACAGGTACTGAGATAAAAACTCCCCAAATACTCAGTGTGTGCACGAGGCCTTACAGATATTGAGGAAAAAACTGACCAAATACTCAGTGTGTGCACGAGGCCTTACAGATACTGAGGAAAAAACTGACCAAATACTCAGCGTGTGCACGAGGCCTTACAGATACTGAGGTAAAAACTCACCAAATACTCAGTGTGTGCACGAGGCCTTACAGATACTGAGGTAAAAACTCACCAAATACTCAGCGTGTGCACGAGGCTTTACAATTACTAGGTAAAAACTCACCAAATACTCAACGTGTGCACAAGGTCTTACATATACTGAGGTAAAAACTCACCAAATACTCAGCGTGTGCACGAGGCCTTACAAATACCGAGGTAAAACTCACCAAATACTCAGAGTGTGCACGAGGCCTTACAAATACTGAGGTAAAACTCACCAAATACTCAGCATGTGCACGAGGCCTTACAAATACTGAGGTAAAAACTCACAAAATACACAATGTGCGCACCCACTACCCCTCCACCTAGGATAGACATGTGAAATACCTCTACATGTTGTATGTGCCCCTCTATGTGGATATTTTTCTTGAATCATGAATGCATGGACTCCATACGTACATGATCCAAGCAAGATAGCCACTTATTAGAGGGGCACATGATACACCATGTATAGCCATTTCACATGTTTCTGTATTATCCAAGATGGTGGGGCACACCACTCCAGTGATTAAGGGGCCTTTCACATCAGCGGTTTTGCTGATGTGCGGCCGATTCGACAGGTGGCGCCGGATCAGCCGCCTAATGGCCGACTTGCGGTCCAGATGCGGCAAGCCCTATGCATTGTCTATGGGGCTTGCGGTCCGGTGCGGCAAGTGCGGTTCTGCCGTGTGCGGCAGATTCGACACTTGCGGCCGCGAAAAAAAAACACCAATTGTAGAGTTTTTTTTTCGCGGCCACAAGTGCCTGATCTTCCGCACTCAGCAGAACCGCACTTGTGATAGACAATGCATTGGGCTTGCCGCATCCGGGCCGCAAGTCGGCTGTTAGGCGGATGATCCGGCGCATGCGGCGCCACCTGCTGGAACGGCCCAAACATCAGCTAAACACTGATGTGAAAGCAGCGTTGGTTAGGCCCCTTTCACATCACCGTGTCTTTCAAATTGCGGCAGATCCAGCAGATTTACCACATGTGCTGCCTAACAGCCGTTGCGAAGATGGATGACAACGCGGTCAGCAGCGTTTTTTTTTCCACCGCCGCAAATGCCGGACTTGCCGTACCCAGCAGAACCGCACTTGCCGCACCAAACTGCAAGCCCCATAAACAATGCATGGGGCTTGCCGCAAGGGTGCCGCAAGTGCGGCCGTTAGTCGGCAGATGCGGTAAATCTGCCGGATCTGCCACAATCTGAAAAAAAGCAGATGTGAAAGGGGCCTTAGTACACAAATCATTTAATTACTGCTTACATTCTTTCTTTACACTGACTGAGTCCTCCCTGCCATGCAGCAGCCACCAGGTCTGGCTGGCAGTGCACACACAGAGCACAGCCACAGGCAGCAGCTGCAGCAGCAGGGCAGGAGTCAGGAGTGGACATATCACTCACCTCTCTGTCACACAGGCACGTCCTCTCTGTGCTCTGTGTCGGCATTAGGTGACAGTCCCTCTCCTCAGACTCCCTCTCTTCATGCAGGCGGCGACCCAGGAGGTGGTGGACGGCAGTCGGCGGGTGAGACACAGACTCAGTCAGGAGGACGGAGGAGTCTGCTCAGCCTCAGTCGAGATCAGCTGCCTGCCTGGGTCTGGGTCCTCCTAGAGTAGGAGGATTCAGCAAAGCCCGATCGGGCCCGGCAGAATCAGCATAGCAGGGCGGACAGCGCAGCCGGGACTCGGGAGAACAATGCTGCCAGCAGAGGCCGCTGGGACTATAGGAGTGGGAGCAACATCCGCAAGCAGCTACCACCGGTACGCACACCTTGTAAGCACACAGCTCCACATGCTCCATACATACATGGCTCCGCTCCGTACACCTAGTACACACTCAACTCTGCTCCATACACCTCGTACACACTTGGCTTTGCTCTGTACACCTTGTACGCATGCGGCTCTGCTCCATACACCTCATACACACTCGGCTCCGCTCCATACACCTCATACACACTCGGCTTCGCTCCGTACACCTCTTACGCACTCGGCTTTGCTCCGAACACCTCGTACACGCTCGGCTCCATACACATGCGGCTCCGCTCCATACACCTAGTACACACGCAGCTCCGCTCCATACACCTTGTACACATGCGGCTCCGCTCTATACACCTTGTACACATGCGGCTCGGCTCTGTACACCTCGTACACACGCGGCTCTGCTCTGTACACCTCGTACACATGCAACTCCACTCCGTACACCTTGTACACACACGGCTCTGCTCCGTACAAACGCGGCTCTGCTCCGTACACACTCGGCTCTGCTCCGTACACCTCATACACATCTGGCTCCACTCCGTACACCTCATACACACACGGCTCTGCTCCGAACACACTCGGCTCCGCTCCGTACACCTAGTACACACTCAACTCTGCTCCATACACCTCGTACACACTTGGCTTTGCTCTGTACACCTTGTACGCATGCGGCTCTGCTCCATACACCTCATACACACTCGGCTCCGCTCCATACACCTCATACACACTCGGCTTCGCTCCGTACACCTCTTACGCACTCGGCTTTGCTCCGAACACCTCGTACACGCTCGGCTCCATACACATGCGGCTCCGCTCCATACACCTAGTACACACGCAGCTCCGCTCCATACACCTTGTACACATGCGGCTCCGCTCTATACACCTTGTACACATGCGGCTCGGCTCTGTACACCTCGTACACACACGGCTCTGCTCTGTACACCTCGTACACATGCAACTCCACTCCATACACCTTGTACACACACGGCTCTGCTCTGTACAAACGCGGCTCTGCTCCGTACACACTCGGCTCTGCTCCGTACACCTCATACACATCTGGCTCCACTCCGTACACCTCATACACACACGGCTCTGCTCCGAACACACTCGGCTCCGCTCCGTACACCTCGTACACACACGGCTCTGCTCCGTACACCTCATACACATCTGGCTCCACTCCGTACACCTCATACACACACGGCTCTGCTCCGAACACACTCGGCTCCGCTCCGTACACCTCGTACACACGCGGCTCTGCTCTGTACACCACATACACATGTGGCTCCACTCCGTACACCTTGTACACATGCGGCTCTGTACATCCTGTACACACTTGGCTCCGCTCTGCACTCCGTACACCTTGTACACACTCGGCTCTGCTCCGTACACCTCGTACACGTGGCTCTGCTCCGTACACACTCAGCTCTGCTCCATACACCTCATACACATGTGGCTCCGCTCCGTACACCTCGTTTACATGCGGCTCCGCTCCGTACACCTCGTACACATGCGGCTCTGCTCTGTACAACTCGTACACATGCGGCTCCGCTCCTTACACCTTGTACACACTCAGCTCTGTACACCTCGTACACACACGGCTCCGCTCCATACACCTCGCACACACTCAGCCCAATACACCTCGTACACACACGGCTCCGCTCCATACACCTCGCACACACTCAGCTCTGTACACCTCGTACACACTCGGCTCCACTCCATACACCTCGTACAAACATGGCTCCGCTCCGTACACCTAGTACACACTCGGCTCTGCTACATCCACACTGTAAATCTCCTGACCCCACACATAACCTTCATCTCATCCTCTCCTTCACCTTATCCAGCACCATGACATCCAGCACAGTGGAGGGCTGCATAACGAGGAGCTGATCATGTGATCCCTGACTCCTCCCCTCCATCACATCATCACAGGTCCTGTAAGCACAGGTCCTCCTGTGCAGCTCTATAGGTGAGCTCACACTGCGGGGGGGGTGTAACACAGCGGTGGCGGCAGCGGCCGAGACTATAGGAGAGAGAGCGGCATCAGCAGGGGGCCGCGCCACCATCAGGCCCCCTGCGGTTGCCACTCCCTGTCAGCTAGCAGGGCTCGTCACCTCATGGATGCTGTGCCTGCGTGCACAGTGCTGTATGGTGGCGCCGTGGCGGATTATAATGGGGCAATTTACCCCTGGGCTGTGGGCCCCTAGACACCATTGGGCCCGGGGCAAAAGCCCATATTGACCTCATTATAATCCGCCACTGATCACATAACATTATCTTATACTCTATACATGGACACAATGCTTTACGTCACATTATATACTATAATACAGTGCACAAATCACATGGTGTGGTTGGTACCATCCACACCACCTTACTGACTTAGGATATTGAACGTTTTGCCCTTTAATTCCTGTTAGAGCAATGCATACAATAACATCACAATTTTTTGTGATGATTAAATTTAATGGAGGCTTTCCATTTTGCCTACATATATTAATTAGGGAATTATGACTACTAATACTGCTTTTATGTTATATATTTTTATGTATCTACATGAACCCTATAAAACTATTGTAATATAAAATTTTGCTGTTAACTTTAATGAATGCAATACTATCATTCATATTTTAATGTTTCTTGCATTCTAGAATAATCTGCTTCTTTTTGTCTAATTTAAATTGATGTAATTTAGATGATAGTTGAAGTTAGTGAATCCACACTTGGAAGGTGAATGTAAAAAACTGAATACATTTTTTAACTTACAGGGGCTAAACCATTCCGGAGGAAAAAGAGCTATTTTCCCTTAAATACCCTCTTGTCTTGTCTGGTTCTCCATGACAATATGATGACACTACAGCCCCTACACTCAATACATGTGAAGTTTCGTTGACTGGGGTGCTTGAACACTGCTATCTACTATTTCACTGTCAGCTTCACTTAGGTCCCTTACTTTTCCAAAGTGTAGAATTGTTCATTTTCCTCAGTTGATGCATTTACTGGAACTCCTGTCTGTTTAATCTAAATGTTTGTGCTGCATTAACTTTATCCTCGTGAAGGTTATGGAATCAGACTTTTTTCAATGTTCATAATTATGTGAAAATTCTGCACTGCAATAAAAACAGAATACATATTAATATTTTTGTACTAGTGAATAACTAATAAAGTTAATGAAACGTGGCAATTAAACAGAAAAAGTACATCTACGACTCTTATAGTATTTTGGCAGAATAAAGTACAAGAGCATAAAAGAACAGATTTCACCATTCTTTTGAAGGAGGAACACTTGTGAAGGAGAATTTGATGATTATTATTTTTTAAATGACTTTCACTGCTAGCAGGGTTTGAGAAAGTTAATTGGCAATTCTTTTGTCCCCCAGTGATGGGTCCATTCTGCTACTGCTGCTATCGCTTGCCAAATGTGCCTTGCCATCTGGCCATTCTATTGTAAGTAAAAGAGGAAACAAAAACAACTCAACAAAGTACAAAAATAACATATTGTGCTACCAACTTCGTCATTTGGAGCCCTTCAAGGTACCTTTTCATGTTCTATATGTATATGTCAGTGCCTCATTGTAAATTATTTTGATTTTCAGAATCTGTGATTGTAACTAGACAAAGACGTACACTTGAGTGATTGACTATGTTAATGGAAGATCTACATTTTTTTAAGAAAGATTACCCAAAGAAATATAACATATATAAAAAATAAAATATATCGCTCACAAAAAGCATTCTAGGAAATAAGAGAGAATGGGTGTATATGGAAATAAAGAATCTGTAATCTATAATTGCTGATGTATGTAAAGCGCTATGGAATTAGTAGTGCTATATAAATTAATAAATATTATAATTATAATCTGTAATAAAATTCTGAATCCCTCCATACAAAACCCTTCATTCAGTATACAGTTACTCACTGTGCTGTTGCCTGAAGAACCTGGGCAAAGCTGGCCAGGACTAGCATGAAATCGCCAAATGTTGCAAAATGTTTGCACAATTTCAAGACTGGGTTAGTTTGACCTCTAGGCTGTAGAGTCTAGGAAAAGGGGGAGAGAAGAAAGAGAGGGCACAGATCTAAGTGCAGAAGGTACAGTATGTCATTTATGGAAAAAGAGCTTAATTGTTCAATGACTTTGTGTATTGTGTATCACCCCTTACAGGGTATCATGCTCCGGACCACGGCCCGTCTGGTCTGCTGCTTCGCCCTGAAGGGATCGGATCTCTCAGCCAAGAGTCCGTCGGCAGTATTTTCGGAATAGAATATCCCGTGTAGTGGCGAGCACTCCCAGATTTGGAGGGACCGGAAGCAATTTTGTTTTTTCAAAGGGATTTATTACAAACAGTCTTCATACAGTAAAAACATAAAACGTGTTTCAGCTATAAAATTGCATATGGGATAGCCTTCCTCAGGTATAGTTACATATAGACAAATGATCAGTATTATATAGACAGGTTAATTGGCTATTATGTTAATTTGTGTTTCCAGGTGTTTCCCAATTAGTCTGTAGGTAACTAATTGGATTTGTTTCCACTGGGTCTTTTGAAACCTCCTGTAGTTATATTACTAGTGAGGGTCTACTATAATGAAACTATATATATGTTCCACTTATCAATATATGCCATTTGTTCTGTTCATCTCATATGTTGGTATGTCAATTAGATATATAGGAAGTAAAATATTTGGGAAAAAAAGACTCATATTAAAATGGTTAAAATTAGAGAAGGGCATTGGGTTGTCTTTTTCTGCTTCCCCCTTCCCCCTTCCTTTGCACAACTTCAAAGATGATTGAAAATGTTGTGACTTTTTAAGATGTTTCACATCAGCATTCAGGCATAAACAATAATGAATAAGACTTACAGGCTTTACTTTGACAATTCCATTGGCACAACAGATACTGGGAAGAGTGTGGCTCAACTGTTGGAACTTTACTTTGGAAAGGGCTGGGTGGAGACACAAGTTAGACAGCAACACAACAAAGCCCACAACACAACAAAACAAGTGCTAAGGTACAAAAAGTAAGGACAGCCCATGTAAAGATTATTATTATGTGGACATTATGAGTTTATATTTTTTAAACTGTTCAAAATATATAGGTAATTTAAACTAAAATAATTATTTAAAAATAACTGATGTTATTATTTTCCTTTAGTGAAAAAAATATATTCATGAAAAACCCTTATCGTTCCTCTTAGGGTGCTTTCACATCAGCGTTTTTCGTAATTCGCGGCAGATGCGGTGAAAAAACCGCATCTGCCGCGTTTGCCGCATAACGGTTCCACTTGCGGCACGGTTGCGGTTTTTTCCATAGGAAGTATAGGGGGACTTGCGGCAGATGCGGCAAGTGCGGTATTGCACTTGCGGCAGGTGCGGCAGAGAAAAAAACCGCAGTAAGCCGCTGTTTTTTTCTCTGCCGCACCTGCCGCAAGTGCAATACCGCACTTGCCGCATCTGCCGCAAGTCCCCCTATACTTCCTATGGAAAAAACCGCAACCGTGCCGCAAGTGGAACCGTTATGCGGCAAACGCGGCAGATGCGGTTTTTTCACCGCATCTGCCGCGAATTACGAAAAACGCTGATGTGAAAGGGCCCTTAGGAACAATTTAAATCAGATGCAATTGATTAGTACATGGAAATGAACTTGAATAAAATAGTCCTATATGAGACACTTTGTTTGGTTTTGTATGTGTTAGGCCCCTTTCACATCAGCGTTTTTTTCCAATCGCGGCAGATGCGGTGAAAAAAACGCATCTGCCGCGATTACCGCATACTGGCTGCACTTGCGTTTTTTTTCGCAAGCCCGCCTATACATTGTATGGGGCTTGCCGCAACCATGCCGCAAGTGCAGCCGGTATGCGGTAATCGCGGCAGATGCGTTTTTTTCACCGCATCTGCCACGATTTGGAAAAAACGCTGATGTGAAAGCGGCCTTAGGGCCCTTTCACATCAGCGTTTTTTGAAATTTGCGGCAGATGCGGTGAAAAAACCGCATCTGCCGCAATTACCGCATACCGGCTCCACTTGCGGCGCGGTTGCGGTAAACGTATAGGCGTACTTGCGGCAGGTGCGGCAAGTGTGGTTTTGCACTTGCGGCAGGTGCGGCAGCGAAAAAAACGCCGCGCCGCAAGTGGAGCCGGTATGCGGTAATTGCGGCAGATGCGTTTTTTTTTCACCGCATCTGCCGCAAATTTAAAAAAACGCTGATGTGAAAGGGCCCTTAGGCTGCTTTCACATCAGCGTTTTGCACTGATCGCGGCAGTTGTGGTGAAAAAAACACAACTGCCGCGGTTACCGCATAACGGCCGCACTTGCGGTTCACTTGCAGCAAGCCCCATACAATGTCTATGGGGCTTGCGGTAAGTGTGCGGCAAGTGCGGTATCGGCACTTGCGGCAGGTGTGGCTGCGAAAAAAATGCGGCATACCTGCCGTGGCCGTTATGCGGTAATCGTGGCAGTTGCGTTTTTTTCACCGCAACTGCCGCGATCAGCGAAAAACGCTGATGTGAACGGACCCTTATTAAGATATTTGGTATGACAATTCTTCTATCCAACACTTTGCAGAAAGTTAGAGAGATGTATGGGTTAGGGTGCTTTCACACTGGCGTTTTTGTCAAAAAACTGCATCTGCCGTATTTTCAGCCTAATGGCTGCACTTGTGGCACAGTTGCAGCAAGCCCCATGCATTGTGTATAGGCTTGCGGTAAGTGTTCAGCAGATGTGGCAAGTGCGGCTTCAGCAGTTGCAGCAGATGCAGCCATGAAAAAAAGACGCAGCTGACTGTGTTTTTTTTCGCGGCCGCATCTGCCGCAACTGCTGAAACCGCATTTGCCGCATCTGCCGCACACTTACCGCAAGCCCCATAGACAATGCATGGAGCTTGCTGCAACTGTGCCGCAAATGCAGCCGTTAGGTGGAAAATGCGGCAGATGTGGCTTTTTGACCGGATCTGCCGCATTTTCAAAAAAACGCCTATGTGAAAGGGGCCTTAGGAAAGTAATATTGGAATAAAGAAAAAAGATGCTCTTCCCGGTGCATTACCTTTTGAGATGACAGAAAAATTATGTATAAGCCATGGACTCTCACCTTGCAGTGCTATAATTTGGGAACAACACCAGATGATTGCATATAATTCACTTTAATTACATTGCATTCCCATTGAATTCCTGATGGACCTTTACATGTGACATATTAAGGACCTGGGGTGAGAAATAATTGGATATGGTGATGACAAAGCAACTAACCAAGTGGTATCTCAATGAGTTACCTAAGAAAAATGTTTCATTATCTGGTAAAACAACTGCCACACATTTAAACTACATTGCATTACATTGCCCTTTAGGGTTTTTGCAAATGAATCAAAAACACATCTTAAGTACACCCTCTACCCCTCTACAGCAGGGGTCTCAAACTCCAGGCCTCGAGGGCCGCACACAGTCCAGGTTTTTAGAACTTCCACAGCATTTGACAGTTGATAATCAAATTATCAACTGTCAAATTGTAAGGAAATCCTGAAAACTTGGACTGTGTGCGGCCCTCGAGGCCTGGAGTTTGAGACCCCTGCTCTACAGAAAGGGTTCCATTCGTCAAATTGCTTAATTACATAACTATACAAAAAAAAAACATTAATTCCACTAAATTCATCCTCCAATGGCACATCCGGACCTACTATGGATCACATCCAAGGCAAAAGACCGAAATGACAGAAAAGAATTACCGTATGCACGTCTATTAGAGATGAGCAGATCTTTTGAATTTCACATTTTCTGACTAATACATTTTCCTCAAAAAACCCGAATTCAAGAATTTTGTGAAACTTGAACTGTCTACTCAAACATGATCTCTGCGGATTGATCCACTCATCTCTAGTATTAAATCTAACTCTAGATGTGCAATGCATCCGAGACCTGATACTCGCATCCAATAGAGGCAAGGCCTAGTAAACATGATTGAGCAAGGTCATTGCAAGTTAAGAAATTGATTACTTTGCATTCAATAATATAAATAACGAATGTGGAACTAAAATATAAAAATGATCAAATATCAAATGTTTGCATTGTTGCATTTGTTTTGGAAATCTTTATTTTTTTTTTTTGCGATATTCCCATAGCAAAGACAATTATTTTTGTAACATTTAAAGAGGTCTATTAGTTATTTTCTCATATATTTTAAATTTTTTCTCATACTTATTTATATCTGTGCCCATACGGGGTCAATTTGGGGTTATCATATTTTGTATAGTTTTAGCCTACTAAAGGTGATAGATGATCTTTATGGTATTAAATTCATCAAAGCCATTACCCACTACATCCAGATCATGCAGAGTACGCATTCTGAAGCTGGCAAGTGCACCAATTTCTCACAATGCACAGCACCAGAAATGATGGCACATCATACATGGAAGCAGCCCATAGATTTTAAAATCACCAAAAAGAAGACAGCACTTGTAAATTAGACTATCACGACCACCAGAGCATAACCACTGAACAAGGGCAGAAATGGACCCTGAGAGAACGCCCCATAACACTAGATGGTGCCTAATTAATAAACAAAATTGTAAGTTATAAAATTATTTTCATCAACTTTCACATGACAGTATTAGGTCAGACAGGGATGCCTAGAAATGTACAAAGAAGCTGCAGAGACAGATAGTGTTAGCTTGGGGGCATAAACGACCTGACAGGTTCCCTTTAAGGCCCCATTCACGCACTGCTTTTTTTGCTGCATATTTTTAAGCAAAAACTCATCACAAACCAGGAGTGGGTGATTAAACATATTAATTGGTGCACTTGTTTCTATTAGACCTTATCTCTGAGTGTGCCACTCCCGGTTTTGATTGTTCCACTCCTGGCTTTATTTGAGCTTGTGCGTAAAAATACGCAGCAAAATAAGCAGTGTGTGAATGGGGCCTAAAACAGAAGTAAAAATATTTTAAAGGGATTTTCTTAAGTTGAGTATTCAGCAGTGCACTGGTTGTGGTTCCCAGTATACTGTCAAGGGCAGTGTTCTCCTGAAGATTGACAGTTCTGACTAGGGGCATCATCACACTGCTGGTCGGTACCATGCAGTCTCCCAGGAAGCTAGCAAAGCCACTATTGCCTCTGCAGTATGGCAGGAGCACAGGGGCATTAAGGCTAGTCAGATACAGGATCCAGATAGCTTCAGCACGTTGCACATGTCGCACCCAGGACCGGGTACTTGGGTTTCAGGCGCGAGGTCCGGGGGGAATCACTGGTGGTGATGCCTGAGCCCAAGACCCTGGGGCGAATTCCTAATGGGGGGTAAATTGAAGGTGATGAGGTAAAAGTTATTTTGTGACGTCACCTGTAGTACCTAGTGAGGGGTCACCAGCGCCGCCACAGTCCTCTGGAGGGTGTTGGTATTGCGGATAGGTGGTATAGCTTTCTACAGGTAAAGCTGGGCCTCCGGGTCAACGTTGAGTGAACGGTTTGGAGTAGGACTGGGGCCAGGGCATTAGCAGTGGAGCAGCCTCTACGGAGCAGGGGAGTGGGGAGGTATAACGCCACACACCGATGAGTGTCTCTTTACCTTTTTACTGGTGGAGCTTGCAGGTAATTCATCCAGAGCACTGACAGGTGACCAGAAGCACAGTGAACTTCTACAGCAAGTGGGTGTAAGGCCTCCTTAAGTTCTCTCTCCCTGTTGCTGAAGCCCCTGTCCATGTATAACTTGGCTGGCCTCCTCTCCTCCCTCTTCCTCTCTCTCCTCCTGCGCGGTCTGCGGGTTACCCTCAATGATCACTGCTATTCTCTCCTCACTACGATGTCTGGCTCCCTTTTATAGAGTACGCAGGGGGACTGGGTGACTGAAGTCTCCACGGTGTGATGGGGTTTTCTGCAGGGCCTAAAGTGCTCCTGCAGGTGCAGATCCCCGAAGTACGGTAGTTAGCTGGGCAAACCTCCACTGGTTCCTCTGTTCCCATGGTTGTCCGTCCTCCTTGCCTTCCGACCCCACTCCTGCGCTTAGCTGGACAGCAGAAGGGCTACTCCGGGTCTCTGGTTTGGGCCTAATTCGGCACCGAACACCAGGACGACTTTGCAGCTCTCCTAGCATTTTCACACTCTACCTAACTCCTCCCCCAGCACCAGTATTTATAGGGGATCTTGCCTAAGTTCAGCAAGTGGTGCTCCGCCTACTGTGCTGTGGTGGAAAATGGTGCACTAGGGAAGCTTGTGGCTACTTGTGTGAGCAGGGCGCCACATTCCCCCCTAGGTAACATCAGTACTCCGGGACTGAGACATTTTGTTTTCAACAAAAGGGATAACAATTTTCAACATTAGTAACAGGTAAACTATGTACTGAGTCTCAAAATAGAAACATTTACAAAAACCACTGCAAAATGACAAAAGCAGGTAAAGTCCATACGGTGCTAGTCCATTCACCGCAGGCTTTTAAAAAGAAGTTTGTTGTCACAACCAGTCCTGAGACTATGGTCCTTTTATGTACAAAACAAGAAAAAGTTCCAAGGAAAAGGTTCAGTTCAAGGAGTCTATACAGTAAAGTCTCTGTATGCTCCGGGTAAGAAAAAAGGAAAAGTCTTTCAAAGTCCACATCTTTCAATAAAACACATTTTCAAATCAAACATTTTCCTATGAGTGTCTCGGCTAAGGAGACCTGGTACTCTTCCCACCCCAGGCAATTTCTGTTCCTAACTTAATGTGCATGGGACTGGGCCCAGTTCCTCCACCCTTCCTCCACTACTATTTACCGTATATACTCGTGTATAAGCCGAGTTTTTCAGCCCAAAATTTGGGCTGAAAAGTCTCCCCTCGGCTTATGCACTGGTCATATACGGTACATGGTGAGGTGGGGGCTTTGTCCTGGGCTGTGGAGGCTGCAGTAGGCAGGGGGAGCTGTTGTATGAGCGGCCCCGTCACGTGGGGCCGCTCATTAAATATGCACTGCTTCCCCCTGTCAATCAGCGGCAGGGGGAAGCAGTGCATATAGCCCCCAAATGCTGGCACTCGCCCCCCCTTGTAAGGGCCCACCCCCCCCCGCTGGTTATATTACCATCCCGGTCTTCTGATCAGCGCCGCTCCTCGGTGCTCCGTCCGTCCGTCCTGCTACTTCCGGGATCTCCGGCATATGAGGTCATCGCGCGATGGCCGGGGATCCCGGATGTAGCAGGATGGGAGCAGCGAGGACGGAGCGCCGAGGAGCAGCGCTGATCAGAAGACCGGGATGGTAAGAGAAGCGGGGGGGGCCCTTGCAAGGGGGGACGAGTGCCAGCATTTGGGGGCTGCTGGGTACCCCCTGGGGGCTGCTGGGTACCCCCAGGGGGCTGCTGGGGACCCCCTGGGGGCTGCTGGGGACCCCCAGGGGGCTGCTGTGGACCCCCAGGGGGCTGCTATGTACCCCTGGGGGCCTGCTGTATACCACTGGGGCTGCTGTATACTACCACTGGGGCTGCTGGGGCTGCTATATACTACCACTGGGGCTGCTGTATACTACCACTGGGGCTGCTATATACTACCACTGGGGCTGCTATATACTACCACTGGGGCTGCTGTATACTACCACTGGGGCTGCTATATACTACTACTGGGGCTGCTATATACTACCACTGGGGCTGCTGTATACTACCACTGAGGCTGCTATATACTACCACTGGAGCTGCTATATACTACCACTGGGGCTGCTGTATACTACCACTGGGGCTGCTATATACTACCACTGGGGCTGCTGTATACTACCACTGGGGCTGCTGTATACTACCACTGGGACTGCTGTATACTACCACTGGGGGGGGCCTGTATACCACACTGCTGGGGTCTGTATACCTGTGCTGGGGTCCACCCTCGGCTTATACACGAGTCAATAGGTTTTTCCAGATTTTTGGGGCAAAAGTAGGGGGGTCGGCTTATACACGAGTATATACGGTAAATGTTTACTAGTACTGCTATTTACAAGTTACCTTTTACTATGTATGGCTTTAAAATTTTATTGTGCCCACTCTCCATACCTAGACGGGGGTTGACCTTGTGTGCTTCTATTATATCTGCGCACTACGGGTGTCAATGTCTCAGGTGATGTATTTAATGAAGGGCGTGTTGAAGGTAAGAAGACTGGGTTCTTCCACAGACTGGGTAGAGAAGTTCTGAGTCTCCCATTCTGTTGTTCTGAGTGGTCTTTCCTCCATTCTTGCTAATAAGACACACTTTGTTGTTGTTAAATCCAAAGTTTAATAGGACGTTGGGTTCTTGTTCCCACTGATCATCTAACTTATGCTTCTTGCTTTTCCTTATTAAAACAACACTTCCAGATACGATGGGTTCGGCTGGTGCAGTTTTATTGAAGTCCCTTTCTTGTTTTTCTCCAAGTTGTCTTCAACGCACGCTTGAACCTGTCTGTATTGTTCCAGGCGGTTTTCATTCCAGTTGGACTTAGAAGCATCTGCTTTAGGGTCAACTACTCCGAGTTCCAGATCTACAGGTAATCTTCCTGTATGCGCTCTCATCAGGTAAGCGGGTGTACAGTTTGTAGAGCTTACTGGAATATGGTTGTACATATCAACTAAATCTGGTAGTTTCTCCAGCCATCGACTTCTTTCTTCCAAGGGTAAGATCTTTAGCATGTCTATGATGATGTTATTCATTTTCTTGCATAACCCATTGCTTTGGCGATGATATGGGGTTGTTCTGATCTTCTTACACCCATACATATGACAGAATTCTTGAAAGATCTCTGCTTCAAAAGCTGTACCTTGGTCAGTCAGAATTTGCTCCGGATAGCCTAATGGCCTGCAGAAAACATTCTGAAATGTTCTTGCAGCTGCAGCTGTCAGATCTTTTACGGGGGCAACCATCAGGAATCTGGAGTAATGGACCACAATCGTCAACTCGTACGTGTAGCCAGATCTGCTTGGAGTTAACTTTACGTGGTCCAAGGCTACAATTTCCAAGGGCTGTTTTGTTACTATGGACTGGACGGGTGCCCTCTGGCTCTGTAGGTCTTTTCTTCTGAGGTTGCAGGGTCCACAGTCTTTACACCACCTTTCTATGGAGCCAAGCATGCCAACCCAAGAGAACCTGTCCTTAAGCAGCATCTCCAGTTTCTTCCATCCGAAATGACTAGTTTGATTATGGTAGGCATTCAGTACCAGCTGTACTTCTGTCTTTGGTACTATGTTCTGCCAGACTATCTCATGAGTTCTTGGACTGATGTGTCTTCTGCAAAGCTTCTCCTGATAGATGAACAGCTTGCTTCTCTCGTTCCACAGGTCTTTGGCTTCGGGTGGAGATAATACTGGCAGCTTTGCGGACTCCTGTGTTATCAGTCCTTTCACTAAACTGATAGCCGGGTCGCTGTCTTGCACTTCCTTCCAACCAAAGTGTCGTAACAGGTTCACTACCCTCTCACGAGGATCGTCATGGGTTTGCCGACACTGGGTCACTCTTAGTTGATGGAATGCAGGTAACTCCACTTCTTCCAGTTCATCTTCATGCACTCCCATGTCCGACAAGTGAGGAATTCTTGATAGAACATCTGCGTTGCTGTTCTTGTGCCCAGCCCGGTACTTGATGGTGAACTGATAGTTGGATAATCTAGCCATCCATCAGTGTTCCATGGCTCCCAACTTTGCAGTCTCCAGGTGGGCCAGCGGATTGTTATCCATGTAGGCGGTGAACTCGCTAGATGCCAAGTAATGTTTGAACCTTTCCATGACCGCCCAGACTAATGCCAGGAATTCCAGCTTAAAGGAACTGTAGTTCTCTCTGTTGGGCGTAGCTTTCTACTCGCGTAGGCAATCACTCTCTCTTTGCCTTCTTGCTTCTGAGAAAGGACGGCTCCTAGTCCCACATTGCTGGCATCTGTGTACAGCAGGAATGGCAGGTTGTAGGCCAAGTAAGGAAGGATCTCTTCTCCTGTCAGGGCCTCCTTCATCATCTGGAACGACTCTTCCTGTTCCTTGTCCCATTTCAAGGGAGAATCCCTAGACTTGCCCTTCTTGGGTTGGCCCACTAGGAGGTTCTGCAGTGGAGCTGACTTCTTCATGTGCTCCTTTATAAACCTCCGATAGTAGCCCACCAGGCCCAGGAATTGACATGCTTCCTTTAAGGTCTTGGGTTCTGGCCACTCCTTGATAGCTGTCACCTTGTCTGGATCAGGGGCCACTCCTTCAGCACTGACTATGTGTCCCAGGTACTGAACGCTCGGCTTTAACAGGTGGCATTTGGATTTCTTTAACTTCATTCAATATTTGGCCAGAGCTTCAAACACCTCTCCTAGATGAGCTATGTGCGCTTCGTAGGTTTTAGAGTACACAATCACGTCATCCAGGAAGAGCAGTACCGTGTCGAAGTTCTTATGCCCCAGGCAACTCTCCATCAACCTCTGGAAGGTTCCGGGTGCATTACATAGTCCGAATGGCATGCTGTTAAATTCACATAGACCCATCGGCGTTGTGAATGCTGTCTTCTTGCGGTCTTCCTCTGCAACGGACACCTGCCAATACCCACTAGTGACATCTAAGGTAGAGAAGTAATTGGCAGACTTCAATGCAGCTAAGGATTCCTCAATGCGAGGTAACGGGTAAGCATCCTTGTGTGTTATGCGATTTATTTGCCAGTAGTCTACACACATTCTCATACTGCCATCCTTTTTCCTAACTAGGACCAATTGGGCTGCCCAGGAGCTACAGCTACAGTATCTCGTATAATCTCTGCGTCCTTCATGTACTATAACATTTCTTTGGCTTTCTGATAGTGTGCAGGTGGAATAGGCCTGTATCGCTCTTTGATTGGTGGATGTGTACCTGTGGGGATATGATGTTGCACCCCTTTTATCCTACCAAAGTCAAGTGAATGCTTACTAAAGACTTGCTCGAATTCTCTGACTACCCGGTAAGCACCTTGCTTTTCATACACAGGAGTGGTGTCAGTTCCGACATGGAGTTGCTGGCACCAGTCCTCCAGTGGCCCTGTTGTATCAGCAGGTTCTACCCCATCAGCTTGGGGTAGGTTTCCCACTGCTTGGATCTCATTGTTGTTTACAGTGTACAACTTAGTAACGGTTGAATACCTGGGTAATTTAACCTCTTCACTGCCACAGTTTATGATGCAAACTGGTACTCTCCCATTGCGTACATCAACCACCCCCCTGGCTGTCAAGAGTGTAGGTCTATGCTCTGTGCTGATGGGCTCCACTAATGCCTGGTAGTCCTGCCCTCTCAGACCTATAGCTGCTCGACACCATATCATCATTTCACTCGTTGGAGGGATTGCAATAGGAAACGGGTCTGTCACCCTTGCAGTACCAATTTCACCACCTTTAAGTGTTACCTGCTGATGATGCAGGAGGAGTCTTATCTCATGCTGAAAAACCTTCCTCTGACCAGGCTTGGCAGTATCTGCAATCTGTTGAAGCAAAGACAATACTTCTCCCATGCAATGACTAACAACATTAGTCCCAAGAATTACATAAGGATCATTAGCATTACTTGCTTCTGCCACTGCTATAACCCCTTGGTTTTGCAATTCCACCCTCTCCACCTTTATTGGCACTTCCTTAACCCCCATCACAGTGATTGGTTCACCGTTGGATGCATTGAGGGTGAAGTCCAGGGTGGGCTGTTTCAGTTCTGCATAAGCCCAGTACTTTTTGTAAAGGATATAGGGAATGGTGGTCACCTGCGACCTGGTATCTAGTACAGCAGGTGTTGGGATGCCATCTAGTACAATGGACAGGAACAGTCGTTGTCTGATGAAAGTCTTGTACCAGGTGGCCGGGCCCTGTTGAGTTACTCCTGAGGTTTGACCCCAGCCCCCAGGGACTGCCCGTTTAAAGGACAGCTTCGAGCGATGTGGCTGGTACGATTGCAGCGACGGCAGATGGGTTCTCCAGTGGAGCTGTAGCAGTCTGGAAGTTCTTCCTCTGTACGCTGTAGCTTGCCACACTTTCATCCACGGTACACCTTCCGGACTATCAGTAAGTTGGATCAGCGGTTGAGGTCTGGGTTGTGGTCTTGTAGCGGGCTATGGTCCCTGCTGCAGAGCTTCCATAACCCTGTTTAAGTTTTTACTCATCTGGCACATCTCAGCACGCAAAGAGTCATATTTGTCAGGCTGAGCAGACTGTACGCTGTGCACAGCTGCAGGTACGGGTACTGGTTTTGGGGTAGCTTGCGCCTCGCTACTGCACCACCGCCGGATAGCAGCTTCATGGGTCTCCACTGGCCGGAACTTCTTTATGGCCATGTGCTTATCTTGAAGAAGAAAAAAGGCACTCACCCGATTGTCATTTATCACCAAAGGACGGCTTTATTCCACTTTAAAGTGCAGGGTGCAGGGGAGGGGGTGGAGGAGGTGCGGACGATGGCACCGTTTCGGATCAAGTGATTCTTCAGCTGGTCCTGGAGCTAGGACCAGCCGAAGGATCACTTGATCCGAAATGGTGCCGTCGTCCGCACCTCCTCCACCCCCTCCCCTGCACCCTGCCCTTTAAGGTAGAATAAAGCCGTCCTTTGGTGATAAATGACAATCGGGTGAGTGCCTTTTTTCTTCTTCAAGATAAGCATGTTTCAAGTTATTACAAGTTAAGTGCACCCCCGATTTGGCCGCAGCTGAAGCTGCTTCACCTTTTATCTAGATCAACAGTGACCGGTGCACCGACCTCTCTACTACAATTCTTTATGGCCATGTCCTTCAAAGTGTTAAAGTCAGCTTCCGGGAGGCTTAGAAACTACCAAGGCACAGTTTTATTGTTCTCGGGGGATAGCAGTCCCCTGGTGAATTGCTCATTCAACAGTTTATTTTCATTAGGCACGCTGGCAGGGCTGACAGCGCTTCTTCCAGACGCTAGGCATAGGTTCTGATGTCATCCCCTGGCCTCTGATAGCAGTGATGGAAGCGCATGCCAGCCTCATTACATTACTTAAAAGTAGCTCTTAATTTGTCAAATATTACAGTCACTGATCCCCGTTCAGCAGTGGACCAGGACTCACTTTCTTTCTCTACTGCACCAGTTAACTGTCCAAGTACCACAGCAGCACGCTGCTGACCGGTCATCGCATACATATCCAGGACGCTAGTGATTTTTCTTCTGAAGACCGTTAACATATCGGGACGGTCATCATACTGGGCCAACCACTTGGCACCCAGGATGTACAGGAGCGATATCGGCATGATCGGGACTACTGCGCCCGGTGAGCTGGTGGTGCTACTAGATGCAGCCATGGCCACTTCTGGGTAATTCACTGGGTCAGCGAAGGTACTATCGGCGTCGCTGCAGGAGGCAGACATTTTCGGGGCCCCCCTAGTGAATTACAACCAGCTATTAAACAGTTAAACAGTTCGGGAGTTTCCGGAATAGACTGCGGCGCTTCGGGTGGACTCCGCAGAGCGATGGGTGGGTTTTGATTTCACGCTCTACAGGCCGACACCCCCTCTTTCTTCCGCTCTGCGGAGAAGTAATGGCAGCTTAGTTTAACAGTCACACAACACAGTTCAAATCATGGCACACAGTATCCGGTAGCACCGGGCACGAGATCCTGTTTGTAACGCCAGAAAGGAGATGTCACGCCAGGGCCGGGTACTTGGGTTTCAGGCGCGAGGTCTGAGGGGAATCACTGGTGGCGATGCTTGAGCCCAAGACCCTAGGGCAGATTACTAATGGGGGGTAAATTGAAGGTGATGAGGTAAAAATTATTTCGTGACACCACCTGTAGTACCTGGTGAGGGGTCACCAGCGCTGCTACAGTTCTCCGGAGGGTGTTGGTATTGCGGCTAGGTGGTATAGATTTCTACAGGTAAAGCTGGGCCTCTGGAGCAGCGTTGAGTGAACGGTTTGGAGTAGGGCTGGGGCCAGGGCATAAGCAGTGGAGCAGTCTCTATGGAGTAGGGGAGCGGGGAGAAATATTGCACACACACCGATGAGTGTCTCTTTACCTTTTTACTGGTGGAGCTTGCAAGTAATTCATCCAGAGCACTGACGGGTGACCAGAAGCACAGTGAACTTTCAAGCAAGTGGGTGTAAGGCCTCCTTAAGCTCTCTTCCCTGTTGATGAAGCCCTGCCCGTGTATAACTTGGCTGGCCTCCTCTCTTCCCTCTTCCTCTCTCTCCTCTTGCACGGTCTGCGGGTTACCCTCGATGATCACCACTATCCTCTCCTCACTACGGTGTCTGGCTCCCTAATATAGAGTACGCACGGGGATCGGGTGACTGAAGTCTCCACGGTGTGACGGGGTTCTCTGCTGGGCCTAAAGCACTCCTGCAGGTGCGGATCCCCAAAGTCCGGTAGTTAGCTGGGAAAACCTCCACTGGTTCCTCTGTTCCCATGGCTGTCTGTCCTCCTTGCCTTCTGACCCCACTCCTGGGCCTAGCTGGACAGCAGAAGGGCTACTCCAGGTTTCTGGTTCGGGCCTAACACGGCACGAACACCAGGACGACTTTGCAGCTCTCCTAGCATCTGCACACTCTACCTAACTCCTCCCCAAGCACCAGTATTTATAGGGGATCTCGCCTAAGGTCAGCAAGTGGTGCACCCCCTACTGTGCTGGGGTGGAAGATGTTGCATGTAAGTGGTACCTACTGTGGAAATCCAGCTGTGCAATAGGGAAGCTTGTGGCTACCTGTGAGAGCAGGGCGCCACACACACACCATACTTGTAGAGCACTAGATGTTGGCCTAATGCTATTACATTGGGAGAGTGGTGATGTCACGATGGGGGTGGGCTTTCTGGCACTGGGCGCGATGACTGTCTTTCCTCATCTGCTGTCTCTCTCCCCTCTATGTGCTGTCTCCCCCTGTGTGCTCTCCCCCAGGGCTGTCTTCTCTCCAGTGTGCTCCATCCCCCTGTAAGCTCTATCTCCCACCTTTGCACTCACCCCTCCCCCTGTGCACTCACTGCCCCCTTGTGCTCTCTGTGTCCCCTTGAGTGCTTTCTCTGTCCCCCTGTGTGCTCACCCCCCTGTTCTTTGTCTCTATATCTTGCACTGGTTTACACCACAGTCATCTTTGCATACCCAGGTGACCGAAGATGGTGGTCACTTGAATAAGTGTGCATGTGCGCTAGTTATACCCATGTGCACTTACTCAGGTGGTGATGTGTCAGCGGTGGTGGCTGTAGGTGGTAATTATGGTAGTGGCAGTGGCAGCACTGCTGGTGGTACTGCGCTATGTGCCAGTACTGCCAGTGAGTGCCATATTTGCACACCCATCATTCTCTGCCCCCCAGAATGCTCTCTCTGCCTCCCTGTGCTGCTCTGTGCATGCGCAGTTAGTGTCCAAAGATGTCGGTGGTCTGACTAACTGTGCCTGTGCCCGGGTAGGCATGAGAGGTGAGTTCCAGGCATCAGTTTTGGGTGGTTTCAGGTCCGGTTGTTAGCGGCATCGCTGGTGGTATTGTGTGAAGGGTCATTATTGCTATCGGGCTCCATGTTTGCCAACTCATCACTTGGGTTTGCAAATGTGGCTGCTGCTGCTCATGATAGGAGGACATTAGGATTGAAGTGGATGACAGATGGATTACACTCCCTGACAGAAGTTATGTCACTTATCCATGTTATGTAAATAAAAGCTTATAACCTGACGTTAAATTCATCTATTGGTTGTATAAATTACTCTTTTGAAAATTGAAACCCTCCGAAATGTTGTTTAGGTTAAGAAAATAAATTGGCATCAATGCTGACATATTGATCATTTAATGAACACAGAATGGTCAGATTTTGTCAAGACAAAAGTTTTGTTGCCCACAGAAAGTAGTGTGATATTCAAATAAATAATTAACTTAAAATACAAATATGTGTTGAATAACATTGGTGAATGAAGTTGTGGTGCTATTAGAGTCATATTTCATATTTGTGCGACTTCCATGAGCTTGAAGGACTGCATCCATGAGGTTCAACAATGATTCATACAATGTATTAATGAAGTAATCTGGAATAGCAAAGAATTCATTTTTACATGCCTCCAGACATCATCTATATTCTTCGGTTTTGTCTTCTAAGCTTCCTCTTTCATCCTACCCCAAACATGCTCAATGATGTTCATGTCTGGTGACTGGGCTGGCCAGTCTTTGAGAACCTTGATTTTTTTTGCCTGGAGGAACTTTGTTGTAGAGATGGATGTATGAGATGGAGCACCATCCTGCTGCAGAATTTGACCCCTTTTATGATTTGGAATATAAGAGGTAGGTAATACTTCTTGATATTTTAGGCTATTGATATTGCTTTCCACCTTGCAAATGTTTCACACACCCCCATACTGAATGTAATCCCAGACCATGATCTTTCCACCACCAAATGTAACTGTTTTCTGCGTGTATTTTGGATCCACACGTGCTCCAGTAGGTCTCCTGCAGTATTTGCGGCAGCTGTGGAGTAATTCTACTGAAGATTCATCAGAGAAATCCACCTTCTGGAACTTTTCCAGCGTCCATCTGTTTAGCAGGCTGTGGGACACTGCAAATGCCACACGGTTTTTTATTTGTCTTTTGTTTAGCGTCTGGGCACTGATTCGACCATGGAGGCCATTTCGAGACAGAATCCTACAATCTATTCTATTTGACACAGAGACTTGAGGTGACCAGGCCTGTTGGAGCTCGGCTGCAGTGGAAGAGGGGCTTGCTTTGGATTTTATAACCAACAAAAGCTCCTCCTTAGTAGTTGTCTTGTGGGGTCTGCCGGACCTGGGCTTGCCAAACACATCTTTAGTCTCTTCAAATCTTTTTTTAACTCTTTGTACTTGATGCTGAGACACATTAAGGTACCTTTACACACCGCCACTGTGCCTAGCAACAGGTATCCACTGCACGTGCACGCGCACGTTTTTAACGATGGATACCGTTCGCTGATGCCACATATACACGCCGCCATTACGTTCTCCACTGAAGATATCTTTGTTCCCCGGAAGTGCCGACAGGTGCTGTGGCTAACTTCCTGCTGAATACCTTCCCTGCTTTACACACCGCTACCACAAAGGAATATGGGCGTACATGTTTCGCGTCGTAAGTACATAGGCGTGACAGAGTTGTGTATTCCGTGATGCACAAGCATAGATTGGACAACGCAATAGCATCATGTTTGACCAGCCAGCGCAGGAAGGCTGGCTAATACATGACGCCATTGCAATTGAGGACTGTGAATGGATAGCTCTTTAAATATGGCGCCCTGTGAAGGGACAGCCAATGGTTACACAGTAGCCCCCACCAATGATCGCTGATGGGGCGTGGTATCCATGACGCCGTGGCACGCCCCTGGGAGTTCACTAGGCGACTCAACATCCATGCCTGTGCCCTGTTTACATGCCACTACCATGGCAATTGTGCCTTTCTGTTTTTGAGCACGGCTCAGCAACAGGTATCTGAGTCAACTGCAGGACACCGGGAGGAACTGCCCTATTTACACGTCGCCATTTCGTAGCAATTTCATGGCAACAGGCACAAATATCTCCAGTGCCCGGCAGTTGCTACCTTCCTGTGGTGGCGTGTAAAGGGGCCCTTAAAGGTGTCAGCTAGGGATGGGCGAGTCTACTCGCTAGGACTCGGGACTCGGCGATTCTGAAGGTACTCGCAGGACTCGTTACTCGGCGAATCTCCCAGCTTGGACTCGCACAGTGACGAGTCCAATGGAATTCAATGGCAATAAGCTTGACTCGTCACAGATACCCGCTGTCAGCAGCGAGTCTGAGCGAGTCTACGATTCCGAGTCCTACGAGTCTACGAATCCGAGTCCTGTATACTGTATTCGGGATTCGGACTGTGGAATACAGAATCTGTTATGTTGCGAGTCAGCACAGCGTGCGTGTTAGGTCAGAAAACTTGTGAAGATAGCCAATCATAGTCAGTAATGGCATAGCAAAGTTGGTTGTGTCAGGACTATGATTGGCTGCTGTCCAGCGTCATGCCTATGTCATCTATGACAGGCAAGGCAGTATATAAGGCTTGTCCCCGCCATTTTGGGCACATTCCTGAGACGATCTGACCTAGTATAGGGAGAGAGAGATATATGCTGGAGCAGATCAGGGATTGTCAGTGTAGGGAAGATTTCTTTTATTAACCCAAAAAGCTCTTCTGAGAGCTAGGAGGAGGACGGAGTAGTGCTGTGTAGGCAGGCAGGCAGGGAGGGAAGGAAGGAGAAGCCTTAGTGCACACAGGACGGACCTCATAGCTTAGCTTACTCACTCAGCTTTGCTAACAGCTGCAGTCAGAGGCTTAGCTGAGGTGCTGTTTCATTTTTGTTTTTGCACCAGATCGATTTTTGTTCCTAATAAGCCATAGAGCGTTATTTTTTCTGTGGCAGACCAGTGCGTTGCTGCTAGCACGTACTCCACCTTAGGGAGTGTAGTGTGCGGCTTCACTGCCAAGTGTGAGTGCGCACACTTACCCCGCCAGCAAGTGACGCATTCAGCTAACCTAACCACATCTCGGTGGCTGTGCGCACTTGAAACTAATTTTTTTAGGGAGTGTAGTGTGCGGCTTCACTGCCAAGTGTGAGAGCGCACACTTACCCCGCCAGCAAGTGACGCATTCAGCTAACCTAACCACATCTCGGTGGCTGTGCGCACTTCAAACCAATTTTTTTAGGGAGTGTAGTGTGCGGTTTCACTGCCAAGTGTGAGAGCGCACACTTACCCCGCCAGCAAGTGACGCATTCAGCTAACCTAACCACATCTCGGTGGCTGTGCGCACTTGAAACTAATTTTTTTAGGGAGTGTAGTGTGCGGCTTCACTGCCAAGTGTGACAGCGCACACTTACCCCGCCAGCAAGTGACGCATTCAGCTAACCTAACCACATCTCGGTGGCTGTGCGCACTTGAAACTAATTTTTTTAGGGAGTGTAGTGTGCGGCTTCACTGCCAAGTGTGAGAGCGCACACTTACCCCGCCAGCAAATGACGCATTCAGCTAACCTAACCACATCTCGGTGGCTGTGCGCACTTCAAACCAATTTTTTTAGGGAGTGTAGTGTGCGGTTTCACTGCCAAGTGTGAGAGCGCACACTTACCCCGCCAGCAAGTGACGCATTCAGCTAACCTAACCACATCTCGGTGGCTGTGCGCACTTGAAACTAATTTTTTTAGGGAGTGTAGTGTGCGGCTTCACTGCCAAGTGTGACAGCGCACACTTACCCCGCCAGCAAGTGACGCATTCAGCTAACCTAACCACATCTCGGTGGCTGTGCGCACTTGAAACTAATTTTTTTAGGGAGTGTAGTGTGCGGCTTCACTGCCAAGTGTGAGAGCGCACACTTACCCCGCCAGCAAGTGACGCATTCAGCTAACCTAACCACATCTCGGTGGCTGTGCGCACTTCAAACCAATTTTTTTAGGGAGTGTAGTGTGCGGTTTCACTGCCAAGTGTGAGAGCGCACACTTACCCCGCCAGCAAGTGACGCATTCAGCTAACCTAACCACATCTCGGTGGCTGTGCGCACTTGAAACTAATTTTTTTAGGGAGTGTAGTGTGCGGCTTCACTGCCAAGTGTGACAGCGCACACTTACCCCGCCAGCAAGTGACGCATTCAGCTAACCTAACCACATCTCGGTGGCTGTGCGCACTTGAAACTAATTTTTTTAGGGAGTGTAGTGTGCGGCTTCACTGCCAAGTGTGAGAGCGCACACTTACCCCGCCAGCAAGTGACGCATTCAGCTAACCTAACCACATCTCGGTGGCTGTGCGCACTTCAAACCAATTTTTTTAGGGAGTGTAGTGTGCGGTTTCACTGCCAAGTGTGAGAGCGCACACTTACCCCGCCAGCAAGTGACGCATTCAGCTAACCTAACCACATCTCGGTGGCTGTGCGCACTTCAAACCAATTTTTTTAGGGAGTGTAGTGTGCGGCTTCACTGCCAAGTGTGAGCGCGCACACTTACCCCGCCAGCAAGTGACGCATTCAGCTAACCTAACCACATATCGGTGGCTGTGCGCACTTGAAACTAATTTTTTTAGGGAGTGTAGTGTGCGGCTTCACTGCCAAGTGTGCGCGCGCACACTTACCCCGCCAGCAAGTGACGCATACAGCAACACCTAACTCCAACTTGGTGACTGTGCATTCATCTACAATGTCTCAAAAAAAAACAATTACCAAAAAGGATGTTGCAAAGGGACAGGGACGAGCTCGTGGCCGCAGCAGTCTTGCCCAAGAAGGCACTGGTACTAGTACACAGCCTAGGATTGATAGAACGTCCTTTTTTCTACCTAGAAATCCCAGTACTCAAAGAAAACGTGTGTTGAGGCCGGATGAGCATGACAAGATAACATCTTGGATGGCTCAGACGCCCTCGACCACTGGTTCTTGCAGTACGCAATCATCCGTGGCAAGACATTCTAGTGTCGCTACAGACAATGCAGCGCCATCCAATCCTCAAAGTCGTCATATTGCCTCAACCCATCGGCAGCCAGAGGAAAATTTGAATATGGACCTTGGTCACTCGGATGACTTATTCGGTTCTTATCAAGGGGTTTCTTTGTCACTGCCTGACGAGATACTTGAAGTAGACGAAATGTCTACTCATGGCCAAAGTTTGGAAGTAGCGCGTCCTGAGGAAAGACACTTTCACGAAATGCAAACAGTATCTCAGGAGGTGGATGATGATGAGGATGATGAGACACACATCTCATCTGGCCAGCCTGCTCAGTTAGTTTATCCAGAATCCTTTGAACTGGAAGGGGTGGATGATGACACCACAGATCCTACCTGGATTGCTGAATTGCATAGCCAAGAGAGCAGCCAGGAGGACGAAAGTGGCTATGTACCACTGGCAAAATCACAAAGGCGTACTGTCTCCAGAACACAAACTGTGAGAACAGTTGCCCAAATAGCGTCAACTGTGGCACAAACTGTGCCAACTGTTGCACAAACTGCAAACACAGTTGCCCAAAATGTGTCCACAGTTGGTGTTGAACAGAGTCATCCTCCTCTTCCTCCAATTAAAAATAAAGGACGAACAGCCAGTGTGTGGAAATTTTTAAGGATAGCCCAACATTACCAAATATGGTTATCTGTAAGATGTGCCAGGCAAGGCTTAGCAGAGGCACGGTAAAAGGAAACCAGAGCACCAGCAGTATGCGCAAGCATATGTCTCTTAAGCACCCAATTCAGTGGGCACCCTATCAGGGTTCAAAATCAGTGCCTTCTGATCCAAACACTTCCAGGCCACCTCAGATACATCCTTCACCAGCAAGTGTTCAGGCTTCAGCTCCTGCTCAAGCGTACTCCTCCCAAGGTGCTTTACAAGACAGACATGACAGTAGTCAATCCTCTTGTCAGTCTGGTCCAAACGTGCAGTTGTCAGTGCCACAGCTGTATGAAAGACAGCGGAAGTTCCAACCGACACACCCATATTCCCAAAAAGTGACAGCGAAAATAGCCAAGTTGTTAGCTGTGGAAATGCTGCCGTTTAGGCTTGTGGGTACAGAGTCTTTTCGGGAGTTGATGGCTGAGGCAGCACCACGATACTCTGTACCCAGCCGGTACTTTTTCTCACGTAGTGCCGTTCCCGCCTTACACCAGCACGTGGTTAACAACTTAAAACGTGCTTTAACAAATGCTGTCACCGCCAAAGTCCACCTAACTACGGACACGTGGACAAGTAGTTGTGGACAGGGCAGATACATTTCACTAACGGCTCACTGGATCAACCTGGTGGAGAGTGTCCCAACTTCTAAAACTGTACCATCTGACATACTTCCAACTCCACGAATAGCGGGCCCAACATCATTCCGGGTGTCTGCCTCCTCATATATGTCCAGTGCCCAATCTGCTTCTGCCACTTCCTTGTCCACTGCTGAGCCTCAAGCACCTTCACGTCCGAGTTGGGAGCTTTGCAGTACTGCTTCTGCAAGGCGACAACAGGCTCTTCTGAAGCTTATCTGCCTAGGTGACACACGTCACACTGCAACAGAGTTGTGGAAAGGTCTCAAGCAACAGACCGATGAGTGGCTGGCCCCACTGGAACTACAACCAGGTCTAGTTGTGAGCGATAATGGTGCAAACCTTGTGGCGGCAATAAAGCACGGTAAACTTGTACATGTGCCTTGCATGGCTCATGTCCTGAACCTGGTAGTTCAGAAATTCCTCAAAATATACCCAGAGTTATCTGAGCTACTGGATAAGGTGAGGCGAATTTGCGCCCACTTTAGACATTCGTCCACAGCAGCTGCAAGTCTTTCTGCCCTTCAAATCCAATTTAACTTGCCGAAACACAGGCTAATTTGCGACATGCCTACGCGATGGAACTCCACCTTCCATATGCTGGCAAGGTTTAAAGAGCAGCAGAAGGCAATAGCGGAATTTCAGCTGCAACATGCCCGTCAACCTGGAAGTCATACCACACACATCGGTACTTTCGAGTGGGTCTGGATCGCTGACCTTTGCGAGTTGCTGGATAACTTCGAATACTGTACCAAACTCGTCAGTGGGGATCAGTCGATTATAAGTCTCACCATCCCCATGCTCTGCCTGCTCCAAGAATCCCTATTGAATCTCAAAACAGATGCTTTGAGAGCACAGCGGATGGCTATGGAGCCAGAATTGAACATCGCTGATCCTAGCCACCCTAGCCAATATCAGCAGGCTACATTGGTTCAGGAAGATGTTGATGAGGGTGATGATGAAGAAGATTTATTTTTCTCTGGTACTGATGTGAACCCTGATGGGACTCCCAACCCTACGTTTATGTCGGTACAGCATGGGTGGGCTGAAGAGGAGGAGGCGGACACCGATTTAGAGGCCACGACGCGTAGTGATCTTCATTCTGTTGTAACCGAGGAGATGAGTCTTTGCAGCTTAGCACACATGGCTGAAGTAATGTGTCAATGTGTCTCCAAAGATCCACGCGTCATACACATCTATGACAGCGACCTCTACTGGTTGTCAACGTTTTTGGACCCACGGTACAAAGACAAATTTCAGTCGCTGCTGTCGCACTCATCCAGGGGCTTAACGATGGATCATGTAAAGAGGGTTCTTCTTGATATTTTGCTGGCAATATCACCGTCTGAATCCGCTATACATCGAAGAACCAGCTCTTTCCAACAGCAGCCTTTGGTTGGGACACAAACGCCATCAATGACAAGAAGAGGTGGGGGTAAGATGTCCGCCAACTGGGCGATGTTCAACAGACCTTCCAATCAAGAACGTAATTTGACTACGGTGACCTTGAGTAGGAGACAACAATTGTCCAACATGGTGCAGCAGTATCTCAGTGACAGTACCAGCTTCCTAACCGACCCTTCTGTACCCTTTAATTACTGGGTTTCCAAGCTGCACACTTGGACTGAGCTGTCATTGTATGCCTTGGAGGTGCTGGCATGCCCAGCTGCTAGTGTGACATCAGAGCGTGTTTTCAGTGCCGCTGGGGGTATAGTCACTGATAGAAGGTCCCGCCTCACCACAGAAAATGCCGACAGGCTCACTCTAATTAAATTCAACAAGGATTGGATATCATCACAGTTCCTAAGCCCTCCTGACGACAGTACACAATCCTAGATTAACCTAATCATAATTAATATGATTGGGATATTGCGCTGTTAACAATATGCCCATTTTTGACAGGAATTAATGACAAGTCCCGTAGCTCTGTTGATTTGATTCGGCACCCAGTCCAAGCAATAATATGCTATGGGCCAAGCGCCCTGCTTTATGTAAAAAAAATACTTTATTAAGCCCTTTGGGCTAATTTTTTGAGGCACCAAGCCTAGGACTGCATAGTTGGCCTTGCTTCTTCTATGCTCCTAGTCCAAGCAATAATATGCAATAGGCCAAGCGCCCTGCTTTATTTATAAATAGACTTTATTAAGCCCTTTGGGCTAATTTTTTGAGCCACCCAGGCTAACAAGCTTATCATGCTTTGGGAGACACCCTGGCTAACAAGCTTTTTATGGCCCTTAGGCCTACATTTATACCAAAAATGGGATACAGCCCCTTGGGCTAATTTTTGGAGCCACCCAGGCTAACAAGCTTATCATGCTTTGGGAGACACCCTGGCTAACAAGCTTTTTATGGCCCTTAGGCCTACATTTATACCAAAAATGGGATACAGCCCCTTGGGCTAATTTTTTGAGCCACCCAGGCTAACAAGCTTATCATGCTTTGGGAGACACCCTGGCTAACAAGCTTTTTATGGCCCTTAGGCCTACATTTATACCAAAAATGGGATACAGCCCCTTGGGCTAATTTTTGGAGCCACCCAGGCTAACAAGCTTATCATGCTTTGGGAGACACCCTGGCTAACAAGCTTTTTATGGCCCTTAGGCCTACATTTATACCAAAAATGGGATACAGCCCCTTGGGCTAATTTTTGGAGCCACCCAGGCTAACAAGCTTATCATGCTTTGGGAGACACCCTGGCTAACAAGCTTTTTATGGCCCTTAGGCCTACATTTATACCAAAAATGGGATACAGCCCCTTGGGCTAATTTTTTGAGCCACCCAGGCTAACAAGCTTATCATGCTTTGGGAGACACCCTGGCTAACAAGCTTTTTATGGCCCTTAGGCCTACATTTATACCAAAAATGGGATACAGCCCCTTGGGCTAATTTTTGGAGCCACCCAGGCTAACAAGCTTATCATGCTTTGGGAGACACCCTGGCTAACAAGCTTTTTATGGCCCTTAGGCCTACATTTATACCAAAAATGGGATACAGCCCCTTGGGCTAATTTTTGGAGCCACCCAGGCTAACAAGCTTATCATGCTTTGGGAGACACCCTGGCTAACAAGCTTTTTATGGCCCTTAGGCCTACATTTATACCAAAAATGGGATACAGCCCCTTGGGCTAATTTTTGGAGCCACCCAGGCTAACAAGCTTATCATGCTTTGGGAGACACCCTGGCTAACAAGCTTTTTATGGCCCGTAGGCCTACATTTATACCAAAAATGGGATACAGCCCCTTGGGCTAATTTTTGGAGCCACCCAGGCTAACAAGCTTATCATGCTTTGGGAGACACCCTGGCTAACAAGCTTTTTATGGCCCTTAGGCCTACATTTATACCAAAAATGGGATACAGCCCCTTGGGCTAATTTTTGGAGCCACCCAGGCTAACAAGCTTATCATGCTTTGGGAGACACCCTGGCTAACAAGCTTTTTATGGCCCTTAGGCCTACATTTATACCAAAAATGGGATACAGCCCCTTGGGCTAATTTTTGGAGCCACCCAGGCTAACAAGCTTATCATGCTTTGGGAGACACCCTGGCTAACAAGCTTTTTATGGCCCTTAGGCCTACATTTATACCAAAATGGGATACAGCCCCTTGGGCTAATTTTTGGAGCCACCCAGGCTAACAAGCTTATCATGCTTTGGGAGACACCCTGGCTAACAAGCTTTTTATGGCCCTTAGGCCTACATTTATACCAAAAATGGGATACAGCCCCTTGGGCTAATTTTTGGAGCCACCCAGGCTAACAAGCTTATCATGCTTTGGGAGACACCCTGGCTAACAAGCTTTTTATGGCCCTTAGGCCTACATTTATACCAAAAATGGGATACAGCCCCTTGGGCTAATTTTTGGAGCCACCCAGGCTAACAAGCTTATCATGCTTTGGGAGACACCCTGGCTAACAAGCTTTTTATGGCCCTTAGGCCTACATTTATACCAAAAATGGGATACAGCCCCTTGGGCTAATTTTTGGAGCCACCCAGGCTAACAAGCTTATCATGCTTTGGGAGACACCCTGGCTAACAAGCTTTTTATGGCCCTTAGGCCTACATTTATACCAAAAATGGGAAACAGCCACTTGGGCTAATTTTTCCAGGCACCAATCCTATGCCTGCATCGTGGGCGGTGCTTGGACTATCATCCTGCTGGAGCCTGTTGAAGGGTCCCACTGTACGCTCCATACAAAACGCGTAGACGCGATGTGTAGCATGTAGACGTCCCAGCCTCTCACATGTGTGTTCATAATCTTGTTGCCATAGCAAGGCATAAAGTAACCCCCCAAACACAGGCACTGTTTGTCAGCAACAGTTGTATGTGGAGTCATGATTTGACACTTAGTAACCAAGGTGACTTCATGCGCCATGCGGGCCGTAAAGTACTTGCTAATGATGCTCTCTCCCCTGTCCCCCACGCCAACTGTCTCGGGGTAATCCTTGACTCCTCCCTCTCCTTCAAGCCCCACCTGTAGTCCCTAACCAAGTCCCTGTGACTCCAACTCAAAAATATTTAACCAATTCGGTCGTTCCTCAATCCTGACACTGCTGAAACACTCATAAATGCCCTCATCATCTCCCGCCTTGACTACTGCAACCTCCTTCGCATAGGTCTCCCTGCCAACTCTCTTGCAACTCTCCAATCTATACTAAACTCTGCTGCCCGGCTAATCCATCTGTCCTCACGCTACTCCCCTGCCTACCCCCTCTGCCAAGCCGTTCACTGGCCCCTCCGGCCCACAGAGAGCTCACTTTAAAACACTGACCATGACATTCAAAGCCTTACACAACCTATCCCCACCATACATCTCCGACATGATCTCCCGATACCATCCCTCACGCAACCTGCGTTCATCCCAAGAACTTGTCCTACAGTCCACCCTCATCTCCTCTTCCCACAACCGCATACAGGATTTCTCCCGGTCATCCGCCATGCTATGGAACTCCCTGCCCCACCTCATCAGTCAGTCGCCTACCCTCTGAACCTTAAAGATACTTATAAAGACTCACCTCTTCCTACAGGCCTACAACCTGCCATGAGACCCCGCTACACGCCCCATGACCGACACCTTCCCCACCCTATTGTATCCCCACCCACCCTCGTAGAATGTGAGCCCACGCGTACAGGGTCCTCTACTATTGTACCTGTATGACCTTATTGTCTATGTTTATTGTACTTGTCCTTCTCTACCTTTTCCTCATGTAAAGCGCCATGGAACCTATGGCCGCTATATAAATAAATAATTATAATAATTATGATGACTTGAAGCCCAACCAAAAAAAAAAATCCACATTCATTCCTTGAAAAAAAGACAGACACAAAGCTGGTTTTTAAAACTGTGTTTAAAAAAAAAAATGGCAGCACTGTTTGGACATTCCAACAAATACTACCTTTAATTAAGGTAACTACATCAAAAAAAATAAATGGAGCCCTACAGGTCCTGGTAGGTGGGCTGTCCGTCCTGCAAAAGGTCAAGGGCCCCACGGATGGCCTGGCCGAACCCTTCAGGGTGGATCATCTGAACAGGTGTAGTTAACGGTGGTAGGTCCCTGTTCGCTGGCCACTGGCAGTGAGGCAAAGCCCTGTGGGGTGGGACTTGGCTGTCCCGTGTTGTGGGCCTGCCCAGCCTGTTACATTTTATTTTCCACCCATCCAAATACTGGAACACATCACCGGGGTCGTTTCCTGGCTGACAGGCTTCCAGCACTATCTGTAATGCTGACCTTGCCCGCAGTAGCCTGTCAAATGGAATATTATCCATGAATGGTATAATACTGCGGGCAAAGTCAGCATTACTCTGTTGCACACTTAATTGTGCAGACCCCGGGATGGGACCATAAGCTGGGCCAGCCGCTCGTGGCGTCGGTGGTGGTGCTGGCCCTGCCGCTGGTGGTGGCGGTGGTGGTGCTGGCCCTGCCGCTGGTGGTGGCGGTGGTGGTGCTGGCCCTGCCGCTGGTGGGGGCGGTGGTGGTGCGGACCCTGCAGCTGGTGGCGGTGGTGGTGGTGGTGGCGGGGACGGCGGTGGTGGTGTTGATGGGCCTGCCGCTGGTGGCGGCGGTGGTGGTGCTGGCCCGGCCGCTGGTGGCGGCGGTGGTGGTGCTGGCCCTGGCGCTGCTGGCGGCGATGCTGGTGGTGGTGGTGGTGGCGGCGGCGACGGCGGTGGTGGTGGTGGCGCCGGCCGTGGTGGTGGTGGTGGGTGTTCTCCACGCCGCCTTCTGTTTGGCGGTGGAGGGTTCACAGCACGACGCCCTCTGTAGTAAGCTTCTCTGTGGGTAAAGTAAAAAAAAATTTGGTGAATGCATTGCATTTGGAAACAAAAACATAGGTCAAACATTAAGTTGCACGCTTTTTAGACTCTGTGTATCTGTGTATTATTAATCAGATATTTGTTATTATTATGAAAGAATAACCAACTGTACATAACATAAAGGAATACGTGACTTTCTTTGCTAATTCCATACTAATACATAATTTTTCACCCCCTGATTAACACCCACCCCCCCCCATCCCATCTAATCTAGACGATCAGTAACACCAATGGTTCACATGAAAAAAAAAAGTCCCCCTGACTTCACTTTTTACTTGACATACTTAATTCACAAAACTTTTAGCTTATATCATCTATATAAAGCAGGGAAGGGGTTGAAAGGTATACAATATATATATATATAATCTATTTATATAATCGGGAGTTTGAAATTCCGGCACTGTAGCCTAATCCCAAACTCCTTAGCGTCACTGCGAGCGGAGACGCGTATGCGCCTTCGCGAGCCGCAGACGCTTAACTCACACAGCCGCTATAGCGTTTTCTCGAGCGGCCTCGCGCCCTCCGCTCACAGCAAGACCTGCGCCCCTCACAGCGCCCAATCCGCCCCGGCATGCTGGCATTTGTACTTCCCCCGTCTGTGCACCCACAGGTCTTAGCAGATCACTGATGCTGACAGCGGGGGGGGACAACACAGACAATCAAATCAGGAGGAGGTCAGTGTCAGGAGGAGATGACAGACGCCCGCCGGGGCCTGTGACACTGCAGAGGTCACAGCGGGGCTGTGTGTGCGGACAACGGGGAGGCCGGGGGCTACGGACGTACCGAACACGTCCTCTGCTCCTGGAGATGTGCCGCGGTTCCGCGCTCGCAGCGTATCTGACGCTGGAGCAGCGCTCACCACGCCCACACCACGCCCTCTGCCAAACAACCCACACCTCTCACTAACCTCCTGCAGCTAACCACACCCCATGTTTACCTTTGCCATGATGTCATTTAGCTGCGGCCGCTATCTTTAATAAGGTCAGAAATTATGGCAGTAATCGGATCTCTGCTCCCTCTAGCACGCCCCAACACTGTAGCACCATCTATTAACCCTATTCTCATCACCTATATACTCTGCTACCCACAGAGCCGTCTTTATACTCTGCTACCTCAGACCCGCCTGTATACTCTGCTACTTCAGACCCGCCTGTATACTCTGCTACCCACAGAGACGCCTGTATACTCTGCTACCTCAGACCCGCCTGTATACTCTGCTACCTCAGACCCGCCTGTATACTCTGCTACCCACAGACCCGCCTGTATACTCTGCTACCTCAGACCCGCCTGTATACTCTGCTACCCACAGACCCGCCTGTATACTCTGCTACCTCAGACCCGCCTGTATACTCTGCTACCTCAGACCCGCCTGTATACTCTGCTACCCACAGACCCGCCTGTATACTCTGCTACCCACAGACCCGCCTGTATACTCTGCTACCCACAGAGCCGTCTTTATACTCTGCTACCTCAGACCCGCCTGTATACTCTGCTACCCACAGACCCGCCTGTATACTCTGCTACCTCAGACCCGCCTGTATACTCTGCTACCCACAGAGACGCCTGTATACTCTGCTACCTCAGACCCGCCTGTATACTCTGCTACCCACAGAGACGCCTGTATACTCTGCTACCTCAGACCCGCCTGTATACTCTGCTACCCACAGACCCGCCTGTATACTCTGCTACCTCAGACCCGCCTGTATACTCTGCTACCCACAGAGACGCCTGTATACTCTGCTACCTCAGACCCGCCTGTATACTCTGCTACCTCAGACCCGCCTGTATACTCTGCTACCCACAGACCCGCCTGTATACTCTGCTACCCACAGACCCGCCTGTATACTCTGCTACCCACAGACCCGCCTGTATACTCTGCTACCCACAGAGCCGTCTTTATACTCTGCTACCTCAGACCCGCCTGTATACTCTGCTACCCACAGACCCGCCTGTATACTCTGCTACCCACAGAGCCGTCTTTATACTCTGCTACCCACAGACCCGCCTGTATACTCTGCTACCCACAGAGCCACGTGTATACTCTGCTACCCACAGAGCCGAAATGGAACCTAATGTATATATTAATAAATAATACTAAATGTACACAACAGTGCTGCAGACACATACCTTGGCATACGGGCCACCGGGTGAAGGAAGGACAGCCGGTCATAAAAGTGGTAGTGGTTGAGCAATGGAGCGGCTCCCGGTTGTCTCTCTGAGTACTGCCGGTACTGCTTCTTATGCTGGTCCCGGCAGCTCCTCCACCGTTTTTTAAGATGGTCAACTGTGAAATGATTTGAAACCGGCTTTAGAGATGTGTAATATTTGAAACAACAAAAGTATGTGTACAAATCAACAATAACATTTTATTCATTTTGTGTGTGTAATGTGTATACAAGGCACAGTGACACGACAGTGTGGAACATCATCAACAGCATTACGGACATTGAGCTCACGTGGCCACAATCACAAATGAGGCAGGACACATGTCAACGCATAGAGAATGTAATAGTGCGGGCACCAGACTCTGGTCATTAGTGGTATTTATATACACCCAACCCCTTGGCCGAAAGAGCCAGGAGGATCAGACATTAAACTCATTGTACTGTTGTGACCCCATCCAAATATAGGCAACTATGCGGTGGAGCATGATAACACATTCAGGGTCCTGTATACCCTGCTATGGGGGCCCTGTATTCCCACTGCTGGGGGCCCTGTAAACCCACTGGGCCACTGTCTACCCACTGCTGGGGGCCCTGTATACCCACTGCTGGGGGGGCCTGTACACACACTGAGGGCCCTGTATACAGGGACTGACTGGCACCCTACAGTTTGGGTCGCAACCCTACCTCACTGGCCCGACACAGGTGAGGACGGGGGGTGGGGGGGGGTGATGACTGGCGGCCGCCTCACAGTCACCGCAGCTCCCGCATTATCCTATGGCTCGCTCCCAGCCGCAGCCTCGCGCTCCTCACAGCCGCTCGCTAACAGTCGCAGCCGCACGCCACTCACAGACGCTCACTCCCGGACGCAGCCGCGTGCTGATGACGTCATCGCGCGGCCAGGAGCTTCCGTTTCCGCCTGCTGCTTCAGGGACATGCGGATTATTCATGCTCCTGCAGCCGCATGACCCGTGGCACCTGGGCCAGTCCGCCCCTGCCTGTATACCACAATATGGGGGCATGTATACCCAGCTGGGGGCCTGTATACTCTGCAGGGGGAGGTGTATACTCTGCTGGGGGGCTGTCTACCAGTGATAGCCGCTGTATACCAGGATGGCGGTGAATATGTTTTCATAGTTTTTCGGGGCAAAAATAGGGGGGTCGGCTTATACACGGGTCGGCTTATACACGAGTATATATACAGTAAATGCAATATATAACGTGTGAACTCATTTAACTTACTTAGATTGCTCTGTTCCTCATGGTCACTCCGATGGAACGCAGGGAACATCTCTTGGGCGATCTCTCTCCAGGCTGTATTAATTAGGGTCGTATCCCCATACTCAGGATCTGTAGGGAGCCATAGAAATGGACGAGCCTCCACAAGTGCAATAAGACGCAGTGTGTTCACCATGCCACGTCCTGCTGCCATGATTGCACTGATGAATGGATCGCTCTGTGTGTGCGCCTGTCAGCGCGACTCGCTTCCTGTTTCCTTAAACCATGGTGTGTGCTGGAGAATCCCTTCCCTCGCATCATCGGCTACAAGCCTCAAAATAAGAGAAAAACCAGCGAGTTTGGACTCGCACACTTTCAGAGACACATCAGCGAGTTGTAAATGTCATTATTCGCTATTACTCGGGTCCCTATTCATTAACATTGGACTCGCTGGACTCGCAACGAGTCCCGAGTCCTTGACTCGGACTCGTTGGGGTCTTGCGATTCCGAGTCTTTTCGGACTCGCCCATCTCTAGTGTCAGCCATCTCTGCAGTGGATCTGGTCTTCAGTCTCTTGATAATCAAGTCTTTGGTCCCAGCGTGGATTTTTGGCATGTTGTCAGAGCTCAAGTTGCAGTTCAAGTGAAGGTCTGGGGTGCTGGGTTTCTTTTTATACACACCCACTAATTAATCGATCATTTACTGAGCACAGGTGAGGATGTAAACTAGGATTGGGTGCATTATATGACCAGGCGACAAAACTTTTGTCTTTCCAAAATCTGACCATTCTGTGCTCATTAAATGATCAATATTTCAGCATTGATGCCAATTTATTTTCTTAATGAAAACCAAATTTCGGGGGGTTTCAGCTTTCAAAGAGTAATTTATAAAACCAATGGATGAATTTAACATCAGGTTATAAGCTTTTATTTACATAACATGGATAAGCGACATAACTTCTGTCAGGGGGTGTATATAAGAAGATTCTTGTTCTCTTTTCATAGGTAACCACTGGAGTTGCAAAGTGGCCAGTAACCTAGACAACAAACTGTATGCTATAAAGTTAAAAATCCCTCTAGTCTTGAGAATAGAAAAGATTTTTGGTAAGGAATACATTGCAAATACTTTAATCTTTGTTAAGACTGAAGTTACAGACTCGATAATAGTTAATAACCTTCAAGTGGATTGATTTTATAAGTTGAATGCATTATTTTGGGATCTATATGGAAAAATTTTTAACCTTAGTATTATACACAAAAGGTGCATTAAGAGCTTGAAATATTTTTGAATGTTTGAATTGCATAATTATTTTATGTTGATAATCATTTTTTTTATCCTTGAAGCTGCTCTATATTTTTAGTTATAATTATTTTCAGCTGGTAAACAAGTGGCACAAAATACTTTGCATCATGGCTTGTGATTATGACTACTTAACTCTAGCAACCTTGAAAGACATTCAGCTTGAATTCAGCATGATCTGTAATTACACCCCCAAGGTTTTTATGAGCTTTTCTGCTTGTCACATATGGCCAAATGCAAATCAGCCCCTGCAGATGTTGACTCTACAATTCGGCACTATTGTTTTTTTTTCGTCCTTGACAAAACTCTTTTTTTTAAAGGATTTAATAGAGCTACTACATTCTAGTGTTTTTAAGGAGTTAATATTCATAAAGTTACCGATTGTATATAATTCTTGGTAATGAAGTGACAATATTTAGAAATACATAATTTTATAAATTATAAAATGTTGTTCCTTAGAAACGGCTTTTCTAAAGTTTTTTTCTCTTAAGATTATTGTAGAATTCCACTCAGGAGACAGAGTCTTTAGGAGGATAATGCCTATTACAGACAGCTGGGTGCATTAACACTTTAAATAGGCTTTCAAGAATGCACAATGAACAAAATATTTAGCTTATTTTATACATTTAGACCTTTATTAAGTCTTTACTCAATTGGTTATTTGAAACATGAACATTTCCACTATTGGTTACACCACAGGTCCCAATTTGTGGCTCATGGACCCATGATGTGTGGCTCAAGGCAATCCGCCACTTTTGCACACTAACACATTTACTAGCAACCAGCTATGAAGTGAAGGTCTCCAGTTAATGACTTTTGTGAGTTGCCCCACATAGAAAAGCACTTCTGTATGTACATATACTGATGGGGCAAAGGGAGAGAAATATGATAACTTAGAGATAGATTATATTAGTTAGATGGATGTTGACGTTATATGCGATAATTTGGTGGGAGTGTTTCATGCCAGAATTCTGAATGGGGTAAAGTGGGAACTCCTGAATGTAAGTAAACTGCTTATAAGGTAGGGTGGCATAAGATGCCTTCTCTGGGGAAGCTTTAGCTGCAATTATACTGATAATTGGGACTCTGGGAGACACTACACTAGGGAAGGTGGGCGCACTGGATGTGGCTATCGCCCAGTTCTCTCAGAACTGAATATGGCTCTCTCATGGTTAGAAAGGGGACCACTGGATTACACAGTGCTTCCACAGTCCACATGTCAGGATTCCTTCTACCGCTGTGTCTGAATACAGTGAGTGACAGTTCTGCCTTCCAGTCTTGGGCATGGGTGTGCCGAGCTGTCAGCATGGTAATAGACAGTTTAGCCATCCAAATGGAGGAAGGTATCTGCTGACCTGTTAGCATGGTGATAGACAGCTCAGGCATCCAACTGGAGGCTGGGGCATGCTGGTTTTCTTCATATGTCCTGTTCAGAGTGATTATCTGGCTATTTAGCTTGCTCTCTGCCACCAATTACTGCCAATTGAAGCTTTAAGCTTGTTGATATCTGGTGCCTTGATTTACTGTGCTCAGTATTTGATCTATTGTTAACTGATCTTGGTCCTGTCTTTAGATTTTCCGCTTGTGTAGCCCCTTTGCCTTTATCCACTACTTTCCTGTATTTCAACCCTCTTAATTACCCAGCTTTAGGGCTTGCCCATGAGTAGTGACTAGCATCACATTACAGCTGGCCCAATCTTTTTTTTTTTCTCCAGTGTGGATCCTCTATTTACACTGTGCGATCAGGTGATGCATCTTTCACAGGTAGTTAAGGATCAGGCTAGGGAGCCCCAAAGATTATGAATGTTGCAGTCCCAGTTGCAGGGGCAGTTTTTTAGCATAATGGGTGCTTCTCAGAGCCGTTGATCTCTACCAAACAAGTAAAGGCCATCCTTGAAAACATTTTGGAGGAGAAAAACTAATTAATGGTGTTCAGGGAGAGCTGTAAGCTATTTTTTACCAGTCATCAGGGAATGAGTCCCAATAGTTGGAGTAATCATTTTCCTACTGTGAGGGGTCTTCCAGTTTGGACAATTTCTTTGTCCCCACAAACCCCAGAATAGTCATCTGCTGATGTAGTTTTGGATTCCTTAGGGTTAATCTATGATAAACCTGACAGAATTTAAGCCAAGGATGCAAAGGTCATGAACCTGATACAGTAGTGTTGCACTACTGAGTACTATAGTACCAAGTTCTGGCAATGTTCCACAGAATGCAGTTATGCAGAATAAAGTAGCTTTCAGGTGTCAGTTTCACCAAGGCTTTTTGTATACATTTAAAGATACTCCAGGGTGAGTCCATGACTCTTGCCATTTGATTGGATCACAGGATTCAGGAATCGCCTGATGAGTGAAAGGGGTTCTTGGCTATTTTTCTAGTATTAGTTTACTTACCTGAGACAAAACTGATGGAGTTGCAGCTGTCAGCTTGTCCCTCTATTGTGGTCACCCTGGGCATTTTCTCACGATTACTATGCTCTCAAGCAAGCAAGTTGTTGGGAAATGCCAAACTCGGGCCCGATTTGTTGAGGAGGGCACCAAGACTTCCAGGTACCTTTTTACTTCTCAGATAAAGTACTGGTAAATGTGGAAAAACATTTCCATGATCAGTCATTATCAGCATTCACTTTCATTGACTCCGGGTCTGCAGCAAACTTCATATTCAGGTCTGGTTCAGAGACTAGGATTAGGGACAATAAGGTTGGAAGGATCCATTCAACATATTGCCATTGACAGTTCACAGTTAATCCAAAACCTATTCAAGTAGGTAATGGTGGAATTTACACTTAAAGTGGGAACACTTCACTCTGAGTCCATATCTATTTTTTGTCCAATCGCTATTTTTTGGATAAATTAACTGCAAGTTTTCCACTGGGATTTCCATGTTTTAGTTTTGTACCCGTTTTCACCGCTAGTCTAGATGGTCTGTCGGGGTACTGGAAAGACTTTGGAGATGTGTTCTGTGAAAAAGAGGCATATATATTACCTCCTCATTGTTTTTATGACTGTGCTTATCTCTAATGCCAAATTACCTAAAGTTCACCTGTTTATTGTATTGGGTCCTGACTAGAGATAAGAGAACCCTTTGATGTTTGGGTTCTGCTCTGTTTGCCGAATGGGCATATGTTCACCAAATAGATTGGCAAAGTTTACCAAACTTCCGAACCCCATTCATATCAACAGGAGTCAAAATCTAGGGTCGAAAAAAAACCTTTAAAAACTGTCAAACATAACTCAAACTGATTTACTGCGGGGCTCAGCTGTTTTGGCACAGCCATTAGCTTCCTAGAGTATTACTTAGTAAGCTTTAGTGCCGCTGTCACCCTGCTTCCAAGCTTGCTCATGACCTCAAACATTTTGACTAATTCCCCCCCTTAATTGGTTAAAGTCAGACTTAGCCCTGCCAATCCTCTCTGTTGGCATCTGTGAATAGTTGCCAGTATGGCAACCAAACTGACATCAGATTACTGTAAAAATAATGATAAAAATGGGTGTACGCTTTACTGGATGTTTGATTGACAGCCATGGTAACCCAAAAAATGCATGCGTTAACTCATGGTGCCTATATGTGCCATGCGTTAACGCATGCGTCTCCTATAGGGCCCCATGTTAAAAAATGAATGCATTTTTTTAAAGGACCCCATAAATGCTGCTAGCAGTACACAGGGGGAAGACAGCGTACAGAGGAGAGACAGCACACAGGGGGAGACAGCATACAGAGGAGAGACAGCACACAGGGGAGAGACAGCGTACAGAGGAGAGACAGCACACAGGGGGGAGACGTGTAAAGAGGAGAGACAGCACATGGGGGAGACAGCGCACAAGGGGGTGACAGGCACAGAGAGGGGAGAGACAGCACAAGAGGTAATATATTTATGGGGGTTATACATATAGATATATAATACAATCCACACCCTTTATATTATATATACACAGCCAGTATGTGTTAAAGGGGGCCCACTGAGACTCTTTCACCCGGGGCCCACAAAAACCTGGAGCGGCCCTGGCTACATATGTCACATTCCTTGTGTCAAGCCACTCATGACCAAGAGACAACAAAAGAAGTGTCTTACCTGGGCCAAGGAGAAAAAGAACTGGACTGTTGCTCAATGATTCAAGGTGTTGTTTTCAGATGAAAGAAAATTTAGATAATGTGGCAAAGTCCATTAACGGCACAGTCCATTAACAGCACAGTCCATTAAGGGCTTTGAGGTGTAGCCTGAAGGCTGCATCCCACTAATCCAGCAGGGGGAAGCACAATTGGCACTAAACTTGGGGAGATCAAAAATAAAATTAACAAAAAAACAGGTCTTGCTCATCTCAAAGCTCAAAACAATCCTTATCTGGCCAACAGGGTAACTCCAGGCCTTTTTTAGGGCAGTCCTCTTTAATCAGAGTAAAAACTCTCTACCATTTTTGTCAATGCTGTCCGGGAAGGATGTGGCCATTCCACATTGTAGTCCACTGCCAGATGGCCTAATTGTGTTGCAGAGGCTACTCCTCCAGGGGAATTCTCCCCACCACCTGCCCCCAGCAAAACCACATCATTACAATTGTTAAAGAAAAGGATGGAGGAATTATGGAATGGCCACCACCTCTAGGAGACATGGAAGAAAGTTGTGCACCCCTGACAGGCCCTTCAGGATCTCTGGCCCCTGTGGGTTTCTCTACAGCTTGCTGGCTAACCAGACAAGGCCAGGCAGCAGCTGATGCTCCATCCTCTCCATGTCTACCTCTTGCTGCCAGTCTTGAAATTCCTCTGCGGTGGTGACCTGACTTATGCCTACCGCATATCACCCCTTCCTGTTCTTCACCTTCATGAAGTTGACCACCTCCCCAACATACAGGAAGCAGAGTCAAGAAAGCAGATGGTCACACAACAGGGTGGACAGGTTAATGCAGCACCTGTCACCAGTTCCGTCTTTTGCTAGGAACCCAAATCTCCTCTTCTGAAAGAATGTAGACACCTGTCCCTGGGTGCATTGATCATGAAAGTCCTTAGCCTTAGGCACCTGCAGCCACTCTCGGGCAATGCCATCCAAAAGCCTAATTTTTTACATAAATGAGGCAGGCTGGGTGGTTTAAAGTTATTAGGATACTTGCTGAGAAAGAGTATGGGTCCCCACATGGAGCTCTCCCAGATGACGGCCTCTGGCAGGTTTGTTACATAAAAAATTCACCAAAAAGATAGCCCTGAAAATATCCTATTGCACTTAGCAGGAAGCTGTAAGCTCCACTGATAGGCAACGCAGGTGTCTGAATACCGATGCACAATCTCCTGCAATCAGCCAAAACATTGGGGGTGGTTATGTCACCTGTGACCAACCATGCTATGGGGGAGGTGATTGGTAGTATTTATAGACACAAGCTTACCATAGGGCATCAGTCACACTAGCACATGTAATGCATAGTGTCAGTATACAGCCTTATGGTCATGCCCTTTATAATAGATTGGGTGGGCTGCCCGGACCATGTACATGCATCACACAAATGACATACGCCCCCCAGAAGGCTCAGCCGCACACTGTAAAAGATTAAAAAGTGCAAAAAAACACTAAAGATGATGATGTGAAGTGTTAGTGGATATTGTGGCCACTAAGGGTAGTTACGTAGGGCAGAGAAACAAGGACTTCTGCCACTACTGCTTCCTCCTTCTCATCCTCCTCCTCCTAGATTTGAATATTCACCTGCACCGGCTACAGGTTTAAAAAGGCCAGGCATGCTGCAGGATCGTGACTCTGCCCTGTGGTGGTCCCGGCTGGCATATGGAACAGCTGACCTCCTGTCTCTGAGCTGCGTTCCAGTGGGACCTCTTCAGGTATGTGGGAATAGCAATGTATTCCGATTTCACTGCATTTCAGGCCCAATAAGGGTAGCGCAGTCAAACTCCAGCTCACATATGTAGATGTAGTAATCTCCTCTGTGGGCTGCTCTCAATTCTGTGGAAGCATCCTCGGCCCTTGGAGTGGTGAGAAAGATCACATACTCCATAGCAGGCACCATCTCTTGGGTGGATCCATCACATCTCCAAACTCCGGCTGTAGGCACAAGGTTTCATAGTGTAGCTGCTTTGTACAGCAATCCCAAATTGGTGCTGGCCTCTGTGATGAAACATCTTTCTTTGCCTAGAGGCCCACCTCTTACAGTACCAGGATCTAATCATTTACAGGATATTATTGTTTTCTAAATCTTGTTGCCTAGCTCACTAACCCATCCATGGGGTGGGCTGCAGAAGGCACCTGACGTACAGTACAAATCCCATTCCCTATGCCAGTTGGGAAAATGATCATTGAAGCCTAACATATTTGGAGGAAAATAAGAAAAAGAAAATACTTTTTTCAGTCTCCACCAATTAATCTAGAATGTTGAATAAGGCTAAGACAGGGGGCCCACGCCATCCACACACATTGTGCCTTTATGCCAGATTAATTATTTTCCCCTGCATATTCCATATGCTTCTTAGGCCGCCAACCCTTACTTTTTTGGGGCTTTCACTGTCTAACTTTCTTCAATTTGTGTTCATCCATCCTTGTACATGTGTTCCACAGTGGAACTAATGCTGCCCGGCACCGCCTCTGAAGGTAGTTTGTGGAGCGAGCTGGAGCAGATTGTAATCGTGATAGAATACTCACTTGACCATGATGCTGCTGTGGAAAGCACACCGGCACCAACTTCTGTGTTTTCAGGACTGTAGCATGGCCCCGAATGTTCCTGGTATGTGTATAGCCTCCCCCCCCAGCGTCCCGCAGTCCTTTATATGATCCTAGTGTCCCCAGCAATGTGTATGCCACTCCCAGCATTCCATGGTCTTACATATAATCCAAGTGTCCCCAGCAATGTGTATGAGCCTTCCAGCATCCCCCAGTCCTGCATATGATCCCAACATCTCCAGAAATGTGTATGTCTCCTGGTTTCCACACTAATGTGTATGCCCCCCAGCATCCCCATTAATGTGTATGCCCCCCACGTCTCCAGTAATATGTATACCCCCAACATCCCAGCAATGTGTATGCCCCCCAGGCAGCATCCCTAGTAATGTGTATGTCCACCAGACAGTGTCCCCAGTATGTATATGCCCCCAAGTGTCTACAATAATGTGTATCACCCCCAGCGTTGCCAGCAATGTGTATGCCCCCAAGGGTCCCCAGTTTGTGTATTGTCCCCAATATGTGTATGCCATTAATGTTTATACCCCCCACCGTGCTGTATATGCCCCAGTGATGTCTATGCTCCCACCCTCCCCTGTGTTGTATTTTCCCAGCTCCTACTATGATCCTGTGACATATATACTTTAGCCCTGTGTCCCCTGTGATGTATATATTTCAGTCAGAGTGCACTGTATGGCCTTGTCTGCTAGCAGTGACGGCCATGTGGGGTAGGTAAGTGCGACTGCTGCCGGCTTCCCCATATTAAAAATATCTCTAATGTGTCTGTGTGTGCATATATGATGTGTATGTCTATATATGTCAGTGTATTTGACTGCGTATATAGACATGTCTATTTACATGTATTTTTGTGAATTTGTCTTCAAATATGTAAATGTACATATGCCTCTTTGTGTATGTATCTGTGCGTGTCTGTGTGTGCATGGGGCCCACTGAGACTCTTTCTCCTGGGGCCCACAAAAACCTGGAGCTGGCCCTAGTCCAAGGTTAATGCGATAATATCACTTGGGATGGGCGAATCTACTCGCTAGGACTCGTTACTCGGCGAGTAGTAAGGGACTCGCAGGACTCGGTACTCTGCGAGTTTCCCAGTGATTACTCGCACGAGTCCAATGCAAATCAATATCAATCCTAGTTTTGTCAGAAACGCTGACAAAACTAGGATTGCCATTGTTTGCATTAGACTCGGCTACTGTGCCAGTGATAGCAGGGAAACTCGTAAAGTAACTGCTGTTTCTTTGCGAGCCGAGTCCAGCTGTCTTCTCTGTGCAGCTCCAGGGTCCTAGAGCCCGCCTGCTGCCTGATGTAGCAGTGCTGAGATTGTTCTCAGTCTGCTCATTCCCTGTGCATAGACATCTATATTTATGCACAGGGGATGTAGCAGAGAGGACATCGCGTTTTGAACTGCGTCAGACGGAAGAGGATTTTTTTAATTAAAGATGGAGTCCCTAATGGCTTTTTTTTTTTATTTCAAATAAAATTTTTCTCTGTGTTGTGTTTTTTTAACCCTTTATTGGAGATTCTTAGTGGCTGGGTCAAACGTGGCCTGACATTAAGAATCTCGGGCTTAATACCAGCTTGTATAACAAAGCTGGTATTAACCCCTTTATTACCCAGCGTGCCACCGCCACCAGGGCCGCTGGAAGAGCGGGGTTCAGCGCCAGAGGATGGCGCTTCAATGAACGCGCCATCTTCTGGGGCGGCTGCGGGCTGCAATTTGCAGCGGGGGGTGCCCAGAAAGCTTGGGCATCCCTGTGCTGCGGATTCCAGCCCCCAGCTGCTTAGCTGTACCTGGCTAGACATAGAAATTGCGCGGATCCCCACGCATTTTTTTTTTTATTATTTAATGAATTTCAGAGTCAGAGGCTCAGAGTCAGAGTCTCGGAGTCGGAGTCTCCTCAGAGTCGGAGTCTCAGAGTCGGAGTCGCCTCAGAGTCGGAGTTGCCTCAGAGTCGGAGTCGCCTCAGAGTCGGAGTCGCCTCGGAGTCGGAGTCGTCTCGGAGTCGTCTCGGAGTCGAGTCGGAGTCGGAAGTCGTCTCGGAGTCGGAGTCGTCTCGGAGTCGGAGTCGTCTCGGAGTCGGAGTCGGAGTCGTCTCGGAGTCGTCTCGGAGTCGAGTCAGAGTCGTCTCGGAGTCGAGTCGGAGTCGGAGTCGGAGTCGTCTCGGAGTCGTCTCGGAGTCGAGTCGGAGTCGTCTGAGTCGGAGTCGTCTCGGAGTCGGAGTCGTCTCTGAGTCGGAGTCGTCTCGGAGTCGGAGTCGTCTTGGAGTCGGAGTCATCTCGGAGTCGGAGTCGGAGTCGTCTCGGAGTCGGAGTCGTCTCGGAGTCGGAGTCGGAGTCGTCTCGGAGTCGGAGTCGTCTCGGAGTCGGAGTCGTCTCGGAGTCGAGTCGGAGTCGTCTCGGAGTCGGAGTCGTCTCGGAGTCGGAGTCAAAAAAATGCGTCGGGCTCCGCGCAATTTCTATGTCTAGCCAGGTACAGCTAAGCAGCTGGGGGCTGGAATCCGCAGCGCAGGGATGCCCAAGCTTTCTGGGCACCCCCCGCTGCAAATTGCAGCCCGCAGCCGCCCCAGAAGATGGCGCGTTCATTGAAGCGCCATCCTCTGGCGCTGAACCCCGCTCTTCCAGCGGCCCTGGTGGCGGTGGCACGCTGGGTAATAGAGGTTAGGGCCAGCTTTGTATTATCAGCTGGCCCTAAGCCCGAAATTTATGGCGGTCACGCCAATATTAGACATGACCGCCATGAATTTCTATTAAATTGTTTTAAAAAAAACACAACACAGAGAAATTTTTTTATTAGAAAAAAAAAAAAGGCATTAGGGACTCCATCTTTAATTAAAAAAATCCTCTTCCGTCCGACGCAGTCCAAAACGCGATGTCCTCTCTGCTACATCCCCTGTGTATAGATATAGATGTCTATGCACAGGGAATGAGCAGACTGAGAACAATCTCAGCACTGCTACATCATCTCTGTGCACAGACATTCATGTCTGTACACAGGGAATGAGCAGACTGAGAACAATCTCAGCACTGCTACATCAGGCAGCAGGCAGGCTCTAGGACCCTGGAGCTGCACAGAGCAGACAGGACTCTTCTCTTATCTGTGCGAGTTTCCCAGCGATTACTTACAAAGTAAATGAGTCCAATGCAAATAAATGACAAAACTAGGATTGCTTCAGGCTGAAGCTTCCGAGACACATCTGCGATTTGTAAATCTCACACTACTCGCTATTACTCGCTTCCCCATTCATTAACATTGGACTCGCTAGACTCGCAACGAGTAGCGAGTCCTGGGCTCGGACTCGCTACAGTCAAGCGATTCCGAGTAATTTAGCATTCGCCCATCACTAAATATCACACTTGTGTACATGCTATAAATCAGTATTCTAAACGTATGGGATGAAAGGAAATAAAGTGATTGCACATTTTCGAGAAGCAATATACTTAGTAGGGTGTTTCATGACTGTGAACAGACCTATAAAACCATGTATGTTAAGCATATAATGAACAGATGCTATTTTTATCTGAATTGCTAAAAAATACAGTAAGTGTAGAAGGAGTGACTTTGAATGCTGCTGACGCTCTGCAATAATAAAGGTTTGCTTTGTAAACAAAAAATATATATAAAAAATAAATAATTTAAAATACTTAAAAAAAAAATGAAAAGCTCTCTTAAAAGTATGTTTAATGGAGATTTTAAGGTTCCTGGATTTCACAGTTGTTGACACATCTGGCACTGTTTCAAAAATTCACAGCCTGCAGATGCACCAGCACCTGCAAACTCAAGGAAGCTTAAAAATATTTTTTAAAGCTTCCTTACATTCTACAAGTTGAAACAAACTGGTAGACCCAATGGCTGTGAGCAACGCGTAACCTTACGTTAGACCATAGGGTCTTCTGGCGAGCGTTTTTGACACAAACCTTCAAAGAAATTTTAGGGCCATTTTAACATTTTGAACATTTTTCCTAAACAAAGCTAAATTCCCCATTTTATTAGTCAATTGTCTTGATTCCGATCACGAACCAAATCTGCATTCGTGCTGAATTTAAAATTGGCGAACATGTTTAGGGAAAGTTGCTTATCCCTAGTCCTGATTCCTGAACACACAGTGGCATGTAATGTTTGGACATCCCTGGTAAAAATTGTTGACTGTGTTATTTTGAACAGTTAAGAAAGTTGATGAAATGATCTCTAAAAAGCATAAAGTTAAATATGACACATTTCCTTTGTATTTTAGGCAATATATATTCTCACCCTGTGTGTTACTTATGGTTTTGTAGCCTTGTATGGTTTTAGCCTTGTGGAGGTTTAGGATCTTTTCCCTGAGATCTTTAGAAAGCTCTTTGGTCTTGCCCATGCTGTAGAGGTTAGAGTCTGACTGATTAATTGAGTGTGTGGACTGGAGTCTTTTATACAGATGATAATTTAAGACAGCTGTCTTTAATGCAGGTAACAATTTAATTAGGAGCGTCTAACTAATCTGTAGGAGCCAGAACTCCTAATTGTGGTAAGGGATCAAATACTTATTTCTCTCTTCAAAATGCAAATAACTTTATATAATTTAGACCAGTGTTTCTGAACTCCAGTCCTCAGGACCTACCAACATTACAGGTTTTCAGGATTTCCTTAGTATTGCACAGGTGATCATTTAATTATCTGCATAGATGATGACTCCAATACCTGTCCAATACTGAAGAAATCCTGAAAACATGCACTGTTGGCGGGTCCTGAAAACTGAGTTGAGAGACACTGATTTAGACAATGTGATTTTCTGGATTTTAATTTTGATATTCCATCTCTCATTGTTAAAATTAACCTACCCATAAAATTATACTGTTCATGTCTTTGTCAGTCATACTCTAACCTCTACTACATGGGCAAGACCAAAGTGCTTTCTGAGGATGCCAGGGAAAAGATCCTAGATCTGTATAAGGCTAGAATGGGTCTCCCTACATGGGGAGTAGCGGGGATACAGGCAGATTAGTCAGGCAGCAGAGTTCAGGAAATATTGGAGGGGTGCAAGAGTGCTAGAGGTGAGGCCAGAGAGTAGGAGGTTGCAGTAGTCGAAGTGGGAGATCATGAGGGTATGCACAAGAGTTTTCACAGTTTCTTGGTCAAGGAATGTATGGATCCAAGAATTATTCGACAGGAGGTGGCAAGAGCTTGGATATGGGTCTTGAAAGAGAGGGCAGAGGCGTGGATTATCCTGAGGCATGGAACATACGGGACTGGGGAAAGTGAGCAGCCATTGACTTTCATGGATTGGTCTATTGGTGTGGTAGAGTTAGATGGGGGAAAGGTGATGAATTCTGTTTTGTCCATGTTCAGTTTTAGAAAGAGAGCAGAAAAGAAAGATGAAATAGCAGACAGACATTGTTGGATTTTGATTAGTAGAAAGGTAATATCAGGTCCAGAGAGGTAGATCTATGTGTCATCAGCATAGAGATGATACTGAAAGCTGTGACACTCTATGAGCTGCCCCATGCCAAAGGTGTAGATGAAGAAGAACAGGGGTCCTAGAACTCAACCTTAGCGAACACTGACAGACATGGGACAAGATGAGGAGGTGGTATGGGAGAGGGAGATACTGAATGTCCTCTCTGTTAGATATCAAGAGATCTAGGAGAGGGCCAAGCCTGTGATACCAGAGATGAAAGAATCTGTCACAAGAGGGAATATTCCACTTTGTCAAAAGCAGAAGACAGGTCCAAGAGTAAGAGGACAGGATAGTTTCACCTGCTCTTGGTGGTTAGTAGGTCATTGTCGACATTATCTAGGGCAGTTTCAGTTGAGTGATGCGATCGGAAGCCAGATTGTAACTGGTCAAAGAGAGAGCAGGAGGGGAGATGGGAAGACAGTTCAAGATGGACATGCTGTTCCAGCAGTTTTGAGGCATAAGGGATAAGTGATGTGGGGCCATAGTTAGACTCAGATGATGGCTCGAGGGAGGCTTTTTGAGGATGGGTATAATTGAGGCATGTTTGAAGGAAAAGGGGAAGATATCAGTTGTTAGTTAAAGGTTGAAGAGCTGTGTTAAGGTTGTGATGAAGACTGTGGCGAGGTTGGAGATGAGTTGGGATGGGAGCAGGTTAAGCATGCAGGTGGTGAGGTGTGATCTTGACTGACGAGAGGAGAGCTGATGTTTTGTCATGGTGGAGAAGCTGGTTTTGGAAAAAGATGGCTGAGCAGTTATGAGGAGGGTAGAAGATCATGTTCAACACCCATTATTGTCATTATAAATATCTAGTTATGCTCCTCAGAATATGCAATGCATCAGCTGTGCTCCAGCACTTTTGATAGTGGATTATTTCATGATGTGATTTACTAATATCTCTTAGTCTTACTTGGATACACTACCGTTCAAAAGTTTGGGGTCACACAGAAAATTTTGTGTTTTCCATACTTTTATTTATCAAATGAGTTGCAAAATGAATAGAAAATATAGTCCAGACATTGATAAGGTTAGAAATAATGATTTTTATTTGAAATAATAATTTTCTCCTTAAAACTTTGCTTTCATCATAGAATGCTTCCTTTGCAGCAAATTACAGCGTTGCAGACCTTTGGCTGGCACTATTTAATGAAGATGCCAGATGTCGTGCTGTGAGGCGTCGATTTCTCAAACTAGAGACTCTAATGTACTTGTCTTGTTGCTCAGCTGTGCAAAGAGGCCTCCCACTTCTCTTTCTACTCTGGTTAGAGCCTGTTTGTGCTCTCCTCTGAAGGGACTACACTGCTGTAGGAAATCTTCAGTTTCTTGGCAATCTCTCGCATGGAATAGCCTTCATTTCTAAGAACAAGAATAGACTGTCGCGTTTCACATGAAAGTTCTTTTTTCTGGATTTTGAGAGTTTCATAGAACAAACAAATGTAATGCTCCAGATTCTCAACCTCCTTCTCAAAGGAAGGTCAATTTTATAGCTTTTCTAATCAGCCAAACCATTTTCAGCTGTGCTGACATACTTGTGCAAGGGTTTTCTAGGGTTTTCTAAACATCCATTAGCCTTCATACACAGAAAACACAATGTACCATTAAAACACTGGAGTGATGGTTGTTGGAAATGGCCTCTATACACCTATGTACTGTAGATATTGCATTTAAAACCAGACTAGAATAATCATTTACCACATTAACAATGTATAGAGTGTATTTCTGATTCATTTAATGTTAGCTTCATTGAAAAAAATGTGCTTTCTTTAAAAAATGGGAAACATTTCTAAATGACCTCAAACTTTTAAACAGTAGTATAACATCCTAATCTTCTTCAGAAACCTGGACTAACATCGTCTACATGCCTGTTTATTTTCAAGAGACTGTGATAAAACCACCTTTATTACAAGATGGAAAATTGGCACTTTGAATGTCATTAAATGTCATTTCTTGACTACATTATCTCTTTTGTAGGTTTGCATAATTACCCAGAAACAGTTTCAGCTCTTCTGGATTGGTCACAACCTGTTGATTTTAAAGCTCTCCAAAGATTCCTAGAATTTGCTAACTGGTACAGCCAGTTTAGTTAAAAAAAAAACACTTTGACTAGTAGGTGCATTTTCATCTGTCACTCATAAGGGAGTCACTCATTTTTTGGAGCTGTTCAGATTATAAGCTCAAACCTTCAAGAAACTTAAAGGGAACCAGTCACTTCAGAAAATGTTACTTGCCTACTGATATGGCTTTATTCTCCATGTAAATAGTGTTCTATGCTGTCTGGTCATCTTACTTAAAATGAGAAAACAGATTTATTTACATCTGGGAGCCTCAGGCTTTCAGTCATGGGGACGTGAACAGAGCAAATTCAGTTACTACTCACAGCACCGCTAACTATCACTGTACTGGACTTGGTGCAATCCAATTTGGCAGTAGCACTACCCAAAGTGAAAAACAGATTTGAAAAACAATTGTGATGTTTTCAAATCTTTCCTGGCAATAAAGCTTGGCTTTATACCAAAAAAAAATTATTTATTTGCTGTAAGAAACTGGCACCAAAATTAATTGGTTCTTTCCAGATTACTCAAAAACAAATTTGGTCTATTTTCTTCTGAATTAACGTTTTTTTTTGGTACTGGAAGCCAAATCTTCTGATGGTCTGTCTAACAGTGGCTGTGTAGAGAGAGAAGAGGGCCAAGGACTGAGCCCTGAGGGACTCAAATAGTGAGCGGAAGAGGGGAGGAAGTGGAGCCAGCAAATGATACACTGAAAGAGCGGTCAGAGAGATAGGAAGAGAACCAGGAGAGAGCTGTGTCCTTGAAGCCGATGGAGTGCAGTATAGCGAGTAGGAGATGGTGTCAAAAGCTGCAGAGAGATCAAGAAGAATAGGCAGAGAGTGGTCACCATTATGTTTTGCCATCAGAAGGTCATTGGTCACTTTGATGAGGGCAGTGATCAGAGCCATTGCAACCCAACATGCATTAGAACAGAGAGAGCAAAGCCACATTAAAAGTTAACCTCTAAACTGTATGTACCACCTGATGTTATTTAAAAGTACAGCACAGTCTGCTACCTACAAACTAGCCCTCGTACATCTAGATTGAGAAAAATTGTACTGCAATGCTATTTAAAAAAAAAAGAAAAGAAAATTTGCTTAGTCTTCGAAGCAAAACTCCTGTGTTTTTATATTTCAATGCTGGATTGCTGCTTTAAATGTAGGTCTAAAGCCTCCCTGTCTTATACTCACCTACTGTCATCATCATCGTTTTCCAGCGGCACTTCAGTTAGTCTCTGGTAATTTGTGACCTGTCGGCAATTCCACTGTTTCATGGGCCACATTGGAGATGACAACTCACTGGGATTCTATAAGGGCCTCATTCTGCCTTTCAAAGACTTTTATTGAACACGTGAGACGTAAATTATGTCTTCCGGCCAGTCAGAAGTTACAGACACAAGATGGAGCCGGTCAGAGGGTGAGTATAATATCAGGGACAGCAGACTTACATTTAAAGCGCCTCTCCAGTGCTGAAAAAAAAACACTAGAGTAGTGCTTTGTGTACAAAATATGGTTGTAATGAGTTAAAGGAAAATATTTAAAAAGCTAAAAAATTAACAAGGAAGTAAAAGAAAATTAATTTAAATGTTTTTCTAAGTACTGCACCACAATATTAATATTTGTATGTGACAGTTCTGAGACCTTAATGTTCTAAATATCATTTCCACATGCACCAGAAGCTAATCAGCTTTAAACAGGTGTCTACAATGATTACACAACAGCGGATTATAAGCCTTTCAACAGTCTAATACCAGCTGTAGAAAACAGCACAAATAACAACAGAAACATGCCTTTCTGAATATGAACATCCTTACTTTCAATGTCAGACTGGAGGGCCTATGGTCCATAGGTAGAATTCACACTAGGGTCTTAGACTACATGCAGATACCTGTTAGACCTTATCTTCTGTAGAGGCAAGTGTTGACTGTAATATACAGATGGCTCCTGAGTATTGCCAATATATTGGGCAGCACAGTGGCTCAGTGGGTAGCAAAGAGTTTGCATGTTCTGCCGATGTCATACATCACTATTTCTAAAACTGTGTATGCCTTTTAGCCCAAATATATGCCATTCAGCACAACTATATGTACTTATGTATACTATACAGCACTGGAAGATGTGACATATAAGGTGTTTTCAACTCCATAAATTTAAAACTGTGTGCATAATATTGTGAATCTTATGGTATATGTATACCCTAAAACTGTATCTACTAAGTGCCATTGTATATCTAATTGCCCAGCCCCTCTGTCTGTATAACTCAGTCCTCTTGAATTTGAGTCTAAAGACCCCGTTACATGCAGTGATATTGCTAACGATATTGTTGCAACATCATCGGTTTTGTGACGTTGCAGCGACCATGAAGCGATGCCGCTACGTGTGACATGAACCAACAAACAGCGATCAGATAAATAATTTAAAAAAAATTGTCATGGGCTTCACTGTATTTTTGTTTGCCAACTAAAGTAACCAAGGCAGTTGGGGGCTGGAATTTTCAGCGTGGTGAGGCCCAAACATTCGGGCCCCCACACCCCTGCAGCCACCCCTGAATTGTTGCCTCCATGAGAAACACCAAAACTGGCGGTTACCCCATTCTTTCAACTGCCTGGTGGCGGTGGCAGACTGGGTAATAGAAGGGTTGATGTCAGCTTTTTTTGGCAGCTGACATAAAACCCTATTGCTAATGTCATCTTTCAGTATGGCAGCCGGCCATTAGCAATACTTTCAGTAAAGTGAAAAAAAAAACATGCAGAGAGAAATCCTTTATTGCATACAAAATAGACAGAGACACTTCATTATCCTTTTTATTAGCCACCAAGTAACCCTCCAACAAAATCCTGCAATTATTGTAATCTTGCAGTGGAAGCGGTAAGGCGGTCTGATGCGTCATGCGGCCACCGTATTTGTTAACCCAAGTGTCCAAAGATGGTGGCTACACAAGTAAGTGCGCATGCATTTTCTCTGCCGCCTCTGTGCTCTCTCTGCCCTCTGTGCACTCTCTCTGCCTCCTGTGTGCTCTCTCTGCACCCTCTGCACTCTCACTACCCCCTGTGTGCTTTCTCTGTCCCCCTGTGCACTCTCTCTGTCCCCCTGTGCACTTTTTCTGCCCCCCATATGCTCTCTCTGTTACCCTGTGCGCACTCACTGGTCCCTCTGCACTTTCTCTGCCCCCCTGCATGCGCTCTGTTCTCCACTATACATGTTCTCTTGCCTCCCCTGTGTACTCTCTCTGCCCCTATGCACACTCTGTGCCCCCCTGTGTGTGCATTTTCTGCCCCCCAGTGCACACTTTGTGCCCTCCCAGTGTGTACTTTTGGCAATTCCTGTGCTTGCCATCTGACCTCACCTTCTGTGCACTTCCGGCCCCCCTGTGCGTGCTCCTTGCTCCCACATGCTCATTCTCCGACCCCTGTGCTTACTCTCTGCTTGCTCTCTTCCCATTCCTTGTACTCGCTCTCGGCCCCTCTGTGTGTGCTATTATGTTCTGAATACTGAGCCCCATACAATAACTATAATGTCTCTTATTCTGACTACATTAATATCCGTCATTGTGGCACTTTTTCCCTATACCTTCGAAGACCAGCTATTTTTTCTCCTTCTAAGGGTGCCTTCACACTTGCGTTTGTGACCGCTGCGTATGTTGCGCATGAGTATACGCATGTGAAAATGCATGCAAATGCATGCGAACGCTGCGTATTTTGTCCGCAGACACATGCGCAATCCTTAATACAAACGCACCATTTGCTTGCGTTTGCATGCGTTTTCAGCCCAAGGGTTAATGTGCCGCAGAAACATCAACACGTGTTTACTCCCCACACAACACTACACTAGAAAGTGGGAGGAGCTTAGGTGGCACCTGCAAGAGTGGGAGGAGCTAATGTTGTTTACCTCAGAGCAGGAGTGACACTTAGTCGGTTTAGTCTGGAGTCTGGGTTGGAGTTAGTGAAGAAAGGCTGAAGAAAGACTGGTGGTGTAAAAGGGGCGACCTTAAGCCTCTCCACAGCTTGCTACCCACTCCCAAGCCTAGCCAGGGTTCGAGGGAAGGAATCAGAGAAACAGAGGAACTCACCCGGGACAAGGAGTTACCCTAAACTCACCCGGAGAAGCGCATAGGACGGATACCGGATCCGATGCTGCGCCAGAAACAGACAGCACAGTGAATACCGGAATAGTGAAGGTCCAACATCTTCACTGTACCACAGCAAAGCAACACGGAGGGGTCATCGACACGGAAGACTCAAGTTGCCTAGCAGATTGGTACCTGTGAGAGGAGACAGGGCCAGCAGTTTAGCAAAAGGGCAGCAGGGCCACAAACAAAGTGCAGAAGTAGGAAGCCAAGGACCCGGTCAGGGTGGGAGCAACTCGGCCCCGGTACAGACTCTTTGGACAATACTCTGCTTTACCATCTGCACAGTAAAGACTTGGAAAACGACAAAAAACGTGAGTGTGTGTCACCCTTGTGCTGAAACCCTATTTTCCCTCATAAACTGCCATTGCCTCCACTCTCATCATCTCTACTACTACCCCTATTATCCTGCAACATCTGTAACAACCATCACAGACTTTAATTACCACTGCCCCGGGGAACCAGGCTCTACCTGCGGAGAGCCGTTCCATCTAAAGCTGCCAAAACATCATCCCCGGAGGTTCTGCCGCAGCGGTGATCCCCTAACTGACCACAACCCGTGGGTGGCATCACGACAAACCTAATCCCTTGTAAATATCCCCCATTTTATTGTGCGAACCCGGGACACGTCCGGACCAGGACCGCCGTGACATCCCCAGCAGTACCCCGGTCCGGTACCGAGTACCCGGTCCCAGTGGGCTCCACACATACGCGTTTTTCGTCCGCATGCGTTCAAGAAATGTTTAGCATTTTTTAACTTTCAAGCTTCTTTTGTTTACTAGGCACGCCCATGGGGAGTGGCTTAAAGGCAAGGTATAAATAGACCCTGCCCAGTGTCAAAACTCTTTCTATGCAGCTGTGCATATCTATCTATCTATGCAGTGGCAAGATGGATCTCGGCTTTGAGAGCTTCTATGCAAATCTGGATTTATGCAGTTTCGTTTGCTATTGCTTGTGAAGAAGAACGTCGAAGAGAAAGACGGAGAAGAAGACGTCATCGTCGTAGTTTCTGGCAACACCCCATCTTGGACCTTCGAGAGACCCGCAGAGTCTACCACTCGTTGTACCATGAACTTCGAGAGGACCCGGAAAAGTTCTACGACTTCACCAGGATGTCCCCAGACAGCTTCGATGATTTGCTGCGATGTGTCCAAGGATCGATCACCAGGCAGGACACACAGCTTCACCGATCCATTCCTGCAGAGGAACGTCTTTTGGTGACCCTGCGGTACGTATCTTTTTAAAACCAAACACCTGTAAAATGTGTCAATCTTATTTATTGTTTGCAAAGAGCAATATAATTGACCTTTTTGTACCTTTTTTTGTCAGATTCCTGGCGACCGGAGATGCTTTATCTTCTCTTCATTTTCAGTTCTGGATTGGATTGTCTACGCTGTCTGGGATAGTTGAAGAGACCTGTCAGGCAATTTGTGATGACCTCCGCGAAGAATTCCTCCTTCACTCTACAACCCAACTATGGCTTGAGAAAGCAGCAAGATTTATGGACATTTGTCAATTTCCCAACTGCGTGGGGGCCGTGGATGGCAAACATGTTCGGATCCTGAAGCCGTCTGGAAGTGGATCCGAGTACTTCAACTATAAAAAAATTTTTTTGATTGTACTGATGGCGATTGCGAATTGCGGACGCTGACTGTTGTTTTGTTGCTGTGGATGTTGGCCAATTCGAACAATCTAATGACTCCAAATCTTTTAAAGACTCTGACATGGGACAAAATCTTTATGGGAACAATTTCAACATTCCATCGCCACGACCCCTGCCAAACTGTGATGGACCACCAATGCCTTTTGTTGTTGTTGCTGATGAGGCATTTCAGATGTGTGCCAACCTTGTCAAGCCCTACTCTAGCCGTGACTTAACTCAGACCAAAAGGATTTTCAATTACAGATTGACACGGGCCAGACGCACAGTGGAGTGTGCATTCGGATTGCTGGTATCCAAATGGTGGATTCTTGGAACTACCATCAATTTGAAAACAGACACAATTGATCAGGTTGTGAACGCATGCGTTGTCCTTCACAATTTTAAACAAGTCAGAGAAAAACACCGCGTTGACTTAGAGGAACATCTTGCAAGCAACTTGGAAGAATACCAAGAGTACAACCTGAGGACAAGTGTTGAAGTCGGCAACATGAGGGACAGGTTTGCATCATATTTCGTTTCGGAAAATGGACGTCTAGCCTGGCAGGACGATATGGTGTAATTATGTTTGTTTCTATTAAAGGTTTGAGTAACTGTAAACTTTTGGTTACATAAATATTATTGTACAATACGTTGATTTGGGAGTAATAAAGCTTTAGGCCCTTAAATTATATCCCTACCCTAAATGTATTACTATACCTATCTGTTTTGGATAATTAACTTGCTTGTTTCTTTGTGTAATGTTATTGATATCTGTATATAGTACAATGTTTTGTGGTTATTATTGAAGTTTCTATAGAAGTTATTATTGTTGAAATTCAAGTTGGTTATGTTTTTCTAATTGTATTAAATTCGTAGTTCAGTTTGATCCAGGATCAGTATCAGACTGTAAAAATGAAGTCTAGGAACAATTTTTTTTATCCAACGTCCTCAATTGGCAAGCCTTTGGCCTTGCTTTTTTTTTTTTTTAAATTTCCTCTGGATCAAACTTGTTAAAGTTCCTTAAAAATAAAACGTATAAAACTATCAATGTTGTCTTCCCTTCATTAATTAACTAGATGCTGTTCCGATTGCAACATATCGGTTATTATACAATATGTTTATTGTTTGGATGTATACAGGATATACAACAAATTGAGTAGGTGGAGAATCTTGTGCTCCACAGGTAATATTGTATAGCTGCTACTCTGCTGCTCTCTAGGTGGTGTCACATGCCACTGGTGGCCCGCTCCCTGCTAAAAACTTTCAATGACGTTACAGCCTCTGACGCGGTCCCTGGTAACCCTTCTCCGTCTGCTATGCTTTAGCACTAGAAGTCCCGGGAATTTCAAGATCCCCCCTGAAGTCCTGAGAGAGGGTCAAATGACCCTCAGTCCATATTGACACCTCAATTAGCATCCTTTCATTTGTAAATGTGCTCTTGCCTGAGGAATCTGCAGGGAGGATTATCTGAGATAAGAGTGTGTAAACAGAAGAATGCAAGCTATTCCTGAGTGTGGGGGATGCTGCTCACAAGAAGGAGATACTGGCTTCACAGTGCCTTTTTTTGTCTGTTTGTTTGCATCCTGTGTTTTGCAGGGGTTGGTGCAGAGAAGATACAGTCATCCAGAGAATGGCAGCAACTCACCGGGCACGTTTCAGCAGTATTTCTTATTGTTTATTCCATAAAAACAGGTGGTTATGCAGGGGTGGTGGAGGGAGGATGGGGGTCGCAACAACTGGCCGTTTTGACCCCAATCCTCCCTCCACCACCCCTGCATAACTGCCTGCTTTTATGGAATAAACAATAAAGAAATACTGCGACATCGCCTGAGCGTCGCATTGTGTAATAGGGCGATCGTTCGGCGATGATTCAGTGTTTCTCAGTTCAGAGATTTCCCAACTAACCTGGGATGCATGTGTGATGCGGCAATAGTAATGTCTCAGGTGACGGGAGCTTTAGAAAGTATAGCTCCCTGCATCGCCCGGGAATCGCCTCTGAACTACAGGCTGGTTCTGAGGCGATCCTTCACAGACGTTCGCCGGTGACATGTCCGCGTGTGTCACGTGATCGCCCGCACATCGCCAGGAATCATCTCCCCGTGTGACGGCCCCATTAGGGCTGATTCACACATCTGTGCCTCCGGCACATGTGGGGTCTGTGCTGACACATGCCGTAGGCACGGACATACGGGACACATGTTCCCCAATGGCCCCATTCACACGTCCATATTTCCGCACGAACTTTGTCTCTGTGTGGAGCACATGCGTGTCCGTCTGCTCCACACAGAGACATGTCCGTTGTTTTGCAGAAGCACAGACCGCTTTTTTCCGAAATCTTGAAAGATTGACACCTGCTCTGGGTTTTAGAGTCACTCCTGGTTTTGGCACACAAACTGGATGGACACTGATCAGGAAAACTGATCAGGAACTGAAGTGTGTCCCTACCCAAAGAATGTGAGCTGCTCCTGAGTGTCTCCCCCCCCCCCAGCTGCATTGCATTAGCAAATTTGCATGCAGCTTTATGTGCTGTGGGGGAGAAACCTATTTTGTTCACAGGAAAGAAAATGAAGAGAAGGCACACCATTGAAGAGGCATTGGAACTAATTCTGAGCAACACAAACCATTCTGACTCAGATGGAGAAGACATAGTCCTTCAACCGGATTCGGACTCTGAGCTGTCTTCAGGTTAGGCTGGCTTCACACTCCCTTTTTTGCCTGTTCATTTGGATCCTGTGTTTTGCAGGGGTTGGTGCAGATAAGGGTCGGTGCGGGGCAGGTGTGGTGTGTGGGCAGTACGCTGCGGTGCAGGGTCGGTGTAGTGCGGGGTCAGTGCTGTGCGGGGTCGGTGTGGTGCTGGGTTAATGTATTTTACTCTGTGGCTCTCTTTTTCTGTCTCTCCCCTGTGTCTCTCTCTTCTGTGTCTTCCCTGTCTTATCTGTCTTCTCTGGCTGTCTCATCCCCAGTTCTCCCTCTTAGGGCTGATTCACACATCTGTGCCTCGGGTACATTGGGGGCTCGGCTGACACATACCGTAGGCACGGACATACGGGACACATGTTCCCCAATGGCCCCATTCCGCACAAACTGTGTCTCTGTGTGGAGAACATGCGTGTCCGTCTGCTCCACACAGAGACTTGTCCGTTGTTTTGCGGAAGCACGGACCGCTTTTTGGCGAAAACGTCCATGAACACAAATGTCATCCCTGTGACTTCCGTGTGCACGGACCACGGAGGAAAGTGAAAAGCCTAAAAATAAAGAATTTCATATTCACCTCAGTGCAGCGCTGACAGTTCCTCTCACTCCGGTGCCGCTCATTAGGCTTATGAATATTCACTTCACTGAGCCCAAGAGCGAACCGTAAGTGAGAGGAGCAGCAGCGCTGGAGGGAGGTGAGTATGTGGTGACAGCGAACAGTGCTATCTGTGGATTCACGGATAGCACACGGACATCACCCACGGTGCAATGGGGGCCAAAAGGGATCCTGTTCTGCTCGTTTCAAAAACGGACAGAACAGGATGCCAAAAAAGGCAGTGTGAATTACCGATTTTTCTTTCCTGACTATCTTTTTTATTTAGAACCAAAACAAAATGTTAATTTGAAATTATTTATCTTGCAGATGAGGAGACTCCGCCTCTACCAAAAAAGAGAGCTCGGTTGGCGAGTGAGCCGACAGAGACCGCAAAAGATGGCACAGTGTGGCATGAAGTACAAGTGGGGAAACGTCTTCATTTCACCCCAATAGAACCGTACCCTACAGATGGAGAGCCAAGTGCTAAGGCCAGACGAAGTGTCCGGAGTCGCCTTCAGAGCTTCCTCTGTTTTATCACTCTTGACATGCTTCGTAGCATTGAAGAATGGACTACTAAACATGCACGTCACACGGAGCAGGTGGATTGGTTCATGGGTCTCCCGGAACTAATGGCATTTATTTCAGTCATTATCTTGCAGGGGGTGACCAAGGTTCCATCACTATGTGACAGCTGGTCAGCAAACCTGGTTAACCCAAGGATCATTGCAACTATGACCCGAAACCGCTTCCAAGACATCATGCAACACCTGCGCTGTGATGACCTGTTCACACGCAGTGAGCGAGTGGAGACCGATAAGTTTGCTGCAATCTCCGATGTGTGGAGATCGTTTGTCACCAACTGCATCGCATCCTACAATCCTGGTCGACACATCACTATTGATGAACAGCTTTTCCTGTCAAAGACTCGCTGCTGTTTTCTGCAATACATTGCAACAAAACCAGACAAGTTTGGCATCAAGTTTTGGGTGGCTTGCGAGTTGAAATCAAAGTACATCTGTAATGTCTTCCCATATCTTGGAAAGGACCCCAGTCATCCCAGCGGGGAGAGACTGTCCGAAACTGTAGTGATGAGGCTGATGGAACCATTCATGGACAAGGGCAGAACTGTAACCACGGACAATTTCTTTACATCATTGTCACTTGCACAACGACTGCTTAGCTGGAAATCCACTATCCTCGGCACAGTCAATAAGAGTCACCAGGAAATTCCTCAATCCGCTAGACAGATGGACTGCACTGAATTCACCACTCAGGTGTTTTCAACCACTGGCGCCACACTGACAGTGTATGCACCCAAACGAAAGAAGGCCGTCTACAGTCTCAGCAGCATGCACAGCGTGGTTGAGACTGAGGATACCAACAAAAGGAAGCCAAACACGGTCACACAATACAACCACACAAAGTGCGGTGTGGATGTAATGGACCAAATGGTGCGGGAGTACAGTGTGCGTGCAGGAACGATGTGAAACAGATTGCACGAAGATGTGATCACGTGACATTTCTTACTATATCGTCGACGATATCGTAACGTGTAGCGGTACCTTTAGACACAAATGCTTCTGGTTATTACTCACAGCTGTGCCTTACTCTAAAATGTCTAATTCTTTATTTAAAATATATAAAAAATGATTCATTGTTTCAGTGCTTTTTCGCTCAAATTAAACTAAACTAAATACAATATGTATAGTCTTTATATTATCAAATACAATAGACTGAATAGAAATACTTAAACTAGATGGAAAACAGCAAACAACCTCCTGTGGTGTGACAGTAATGGCCATAATAACAGAACAAAAGACAGTGATTAGAGATAAGATAAGATGTAGGTAAAATCCTTTAGGTCATTTGACCCTTCTCTGGGTTTCAAAGGTAGAGATGTCAAATGACCCGTCTCTGGTACTTCTAGTGTTAGCGGACACTGGGACGCAATTGGCCTGACTGCTAACCACCATCAACATTGGCTTACCATGGACCACGTCAAAGTGAAGCGGCAGCCGTAACAGCTCTCCGATTGTGCAGTAATTCAAAGTTTAGCGGTGCGCGGGTCACCAGAGGAGTGTGACCCGAGGCCTCTCTCACTCACTTGATGTGTGTTGGATCACTGTCCTCAAACGGGGAGCAGAATGGTGGCTGATGGACCTCTGCCTCTGTCGTATGTGGGGCCGGTATAACAGTGCCGCTCTAGTGATCACCTTACGTTGCCGTTTCGCTTTTGCGTCAGACTGGTGAGCTGTCCAACAGGCAGAGTCACAAACAACACATCAAAATGTTGCTGAGCACGCTAAAGAGCGGGTCACTAACCATAGCCCTGAGATTCATCAACCTTTCATTTGTGGGCCACTTTAGAGTTGTTTTTACCATACAGCGAGATTTGTTAGGGTAGCCTAACAGCCATTGTGTACATTAAAAGGCACACCATTGACCCAACAATTCTGAGTCTGTATTGAAATGTCAGCTTGGACTACCACTCTTTAGCTGTATGTACTATTTTTGGGTTTGTTTATGGGTGTACCTGGAGTCCATAGCCAACCAATAGAGGCATAGTCTGTACATTTGATGTACGGTAATAAAAAATTAAATAGTTGTTAATTAATTTTTATTAATTAACCCTTGTTTAATATATCAGAAAAATTCTGAATAGCAAAAGTGAGTGAACACCTTAAATAAAACCAAAACCGGACTATTAAACTTTATGTAAAATCAGTAATAAAAACCCCTTCAAACTGTATAAAATCTTTCCAGTTAACATACCATATGCTACAAGACTTATGAATACCCTACTATTTATAGAGGCAAGAAATCACCACATTTTTGATAAACCAAAAAATTTTATTGACACAATCATGCATGTAAGCAAACTTTTCAAAGTACATGAAAAATTCTTTTATTATAAACCTGTAAACATATTTTACAAAGTCTTTGTGCTCACGCTCCTCGTGTTGCTGTTGGTTCTGGAGTTGGGTACATGTTGATGTTCGTGAACAACGGTTGGTAAAATAGTGGGATGAGGACTTTGCGCATGAACACCAAAAGTAGAAACAGAGTGACTGATACTAGAGTCCAGTTGTGGGAGTAGACTGAATGTAGGAGATCTAACTAACATTTTCCAATCTCAAAGCAGTACATACTGTAAGAGTTGAGGCAAGACTATCATTTGACGATAGACCAAGATTATCCAAGAAACCAGAAGGGACATTCGAAGGTAAAGATACATTGGATAGGAGGGAGATATTGGAAGGGACAGACAGAGCTGAAGGTGTAGAGACATGAAGTAGCGAGACATTAGCTGGTGAAGTTGAAGGTGGTAATAGTGGTGCAGGTTTCTTTATTTTTTTTGGGCAACCAACTTTTTTTGCAGAAACTTCAGCAGGAACTGGCTGTGCTGATTTGTTTGTGAAAAAACATTGTTATCTGATGCACTAGTTTGGACAGTTCGCTTTCGCTTCACTTTTAAGGGCCCCATTGGTGTGCTGGTTTCTGCTCCTTGTGTTTCCTATGTCCGAGCTGGAATTTTGGTGTTCTTTGCAGCCGTGGTACTACCGCCATGAGTGACAGAAGGGACAGCTGTTGATGCTGAAGTAGATGTTACCGTTGCCAATGTGTGGGTGGATTGGTCAAAGATACCATGCAGTACAGAGGAAGCTGAAGTTAACGCTGCACGTGATTCTTGTAGAGACGTTTCTGAATTGCTAGTACCCTGAGGCAGCTGCGATGATGAAGTGTGCAGCGCTGTGTAGCTTGGTACCTCAGGTACAATGTCCATTTGTGGTGGTGGCGGCAAGTTGGTGTGTGTTGGGAAACTTGTTCCTTGATGTCGTTGTGTTATGGATTCCGTTTGCCACTGAGTCTGAGTTGGGGCGGATTGGGAGACTTGCACATTATTACGTGGCTGGTTGTAGAAGCCGTGTTGCTGGGTCTGGTAAGGCAGCTGTTGTAGCTGTTGCTGCTGTTGTTGTTGCTGTTGTTGTTGCTGATGCTGGACTGCCAGTCTAAAGGCATCCTGACAGGCAGTCATGACATCAATCTGGAGCTCAGATGATAAGGTATCCATCATGCACTGTTCCACATAAGAAAAAAAAATGTCGTGCTGGTCTTGTTAGGTCGGCTTCCAGGCGGTCGAGTCGGCTGTTAACTTCGCAGAAGTTCATATTCTGAAGCCCTTTTTCTATGCAGTTACCAAGGTGACTCAAACCTTCCTGGAAGTTCGAGCTTAAGTGCAAAAACTCTGGCATGACTGTCCTATCCCAGGCCCTCTGTCGCTGGTGTGAAATGCCCACCAAAGTAGAACCGGAGGCATGGGATAGGGGATAACTTGGAGTGCCGGCAACCTGAGTTCCAGATTGTGTCAAGTCAGTCGTTGCTTCCTCTATTCTGGCGGTCTGTAACGAGAGTTCAGTGGCGCTCCCAACTCCTTGGGACGGTATGGCTGCTGCTGCAGGCTCAGCAGTGCTGCTCCAAGTCCTGGAGGTACACAAACAAAAATAAAAATTAGGCAACAAGTCTAACAAAAATTTCTATTTAACATTTTTTTTTTCAAAAACTAACTGAAATTAAAAAAAATTAAAAAATAAACAATCTTTGTATTTTTAAACAATTGTAATTCACAATTAATGGAGCAAAAAGCAACATACAATTAAACAACTATATACTCACACTCGATGCCCTACAGCTGGCCTCAGGTAAGAAAGTTGCTGATGGTAAATGTAGCGTTTCAATGTCTGCTCGGATCCGCTACGAATTTTCATTTTTTCCCGAAGATCCTTGTTATATCGATCTTTCATCGATCACCACTGAACGTTCAAGCTCCTGATTAAAGTGGGACAGACAAACAAGAGATAGTCATTAATTATCAAAAAAAAAAATTTAATTCAACCATTTATTTAAAAAAAAAAAAAAAAAGATGCATTAGCAAACTTACCAAACAACCTTCTGTCCTTTGGTGTTGCACTGTCCCAGCCTCGCAACATAGATTGTCCAATTTCATCCCAAAGTCTTCGCAACACTTGTGTATCCGAATGCTTACGGTCTCGTGGGTCCCATACAACAACTCGTTCTTGTATGAGGGGTATGAACTGGTCAATATCGATAAATGGTTTCCCTCCTTTTCCTCTTTGAACCTATAGTTAAAATGAACAGTTTTTTAAAAATGGACATGCTAATGTTTATGATAACCAACAAAGTATGCTTAAAAACATACACTTACATTTGGACTTTTGGCATTGTCAAGTTCATCGCGAACACTCTGGGATGAATCAGTATCTTCTTGATCACCTTCAGCGGAGGAGTCCTTGTCCAAAAGAAACATAATCCATAAAAAACTGTATTCCTCCACCTTGCCAGAAATTGCAATTTATAAATGTGTACTATATCCTTACATGTTCACTTTCTTGGCCAAGCTGTTCAGGGGGCACATATTCACTTTGATTGGACATTTTTGATAGGTCAGCACAAACAAAAGGCAGCAGCAGCAGACAGCTCCAACAAACTATGCCCAGAACAACAGTGAAACCAGGAACCAGCAACTTGAGCACCAACAAGACACAGCAGGTGACAGCTACAGCACCGCAGAGTATGACACTTGACAGAGCACCTTCAAAAACTGTCAAGGGAGACAAAAAAAAACACAATGCTATGCATTAGAAGTTTCAAGGTGGTGAAGACCTATGCAAAAGAAATGGTTATAAATATAACAGTTTGCAATTGCACACAGTAGCGTCACTTTGACACTCTGGGGCCCTCAGCGTGCCAAGGTGAGACTACGAAGTGCAATAGCCGTTCCAACAATGTACCTTCTACTAGAGGAAGGAAAAACATTTCATCAGCAGTGTCTCATCTTAGTAGTTTATTGGCCACTTTAGTGAAATCATGGAGACATTATTCCATTTTACACAGGAACAAGATAGAACCATGTCTCCATGATTTCACTGCAGCCAGTAAGTTACCTGTGGATAAGCTAGAAATGTAGCCGTGTGTAAAGGGGCCATATGAGGGCAAGGTGAGCAGAATAGTTTTTTAAGTCCCCTGAGTACCCATTTAAGCAATGATAGGAAAAGATATTTCTTAGTGAATAGTTTTGTATATTGGTTGAAGGCTTATCCCAGGTGGTCATTTGCAATTCAGCTTTTATAAAAAAAAAAGTATAAAAAGGATATCTAGTAAATGAGCAATAGATAATATGATCTCAAGGGTCACAAGTGTCAACTCCATTACAGTTTAACCTCCCTGGCGGTCTGTTTAGTTCTAGAATTTTTTGCTAAAAGCGGGCTACCCGCGTTCGCGGTAGATGCGGTTAAAAAACCGCATCTGCCGCACTTGCCGCATAGCTGCCGCACTTGCGCCACACTTGCGGCGCGGTTGCGGTAATCTGCATAGGAACCAACCACCTCTGATGACCCTCATACATTGTTAATATGTGCCCCTGCAGCCTAGTAAACCATTAGCAGCACTGTTGTTGTGTGCAAAGTGGCTGCAGTAGAAGTGAGATAATGATTTTATACACTTACATGCCTGCGTACTTGAGGCCGTCTCCCTGTGTGTGCTGGGACTTGTGGGCTGTGCTCATCATGTCTGCTCTCCCCCTCCCTTATGCACGCCCCCTCTCAGCCTGCTATAGTGATGTGAGGCTGATTGCGTCATAAAGGGGCGGGGCTACCGAAATGCCGCGATTTAGCCCCGCCCCTTTATGACACAATCAGCCTCACATCACTATAGCAGGCTGAGAGGGGGCGTGCATAAGGGAGGGGGAGAGCAGACATGATGAGCACAGCCCACAAGTCCCAGCACACACAGGGAGACGGCCTCAAGTACGCAGGCATGTAAGTGTATAAAATCATTATCTCACTTCTACTGCAGCCACTTTGCACACAACAACAGTGCTGCTAATGGTTTACTAGGCTGCAGGGGCACATATTAACAATGTATGAGGGTCATCAGAGGTGGTTGGTTCCTATGCAGATTACCGCAACCGCGCCGCAACCGCGCCGCAAGTGCGGCGCAAGTGCGGCAAGTGCGGCAAGTGCGGCAGATGCGGCAGATGCGGTTTTCTCACCGCATCTGCCGCGAACGCGGGTAAGCCCGAGCCTGACTCGGGGTTAACGCTTCTGGTAGTGAATGTTAACCCCGAGTCAGGCTCGGGAATAACGCTAGGAAGGTTAAGCCTGCCACTTTTAAAAACAAGTATTTATTACTGTATAATGTTAGACTAGATTTCTATTCTGTTAATTTTATGAATATTTTAAGCATACTTTTGCATCTGAAATACTCTTCTGTTTAACAATAATCATTGCTTATTCTGTAAATAATTCAGCTGACCAAGGCTCTTATCACTTACAACTTCTTCATTTTTTTATCAGCTGTTGTGAGAATGACTAAGGTATTAAATATTTAATAATTCAGAGTGTGTTACAGAAGACATACGTTCCATACCAAGCAGCCATGTCCTTTACATGACCCCTAGATTCCACTACGGTGTGTTAAATGGATTGGATTATCAACTTGTAATCCATTGCAACGATTATTTACAACTGCCGTCTTATTCTATTTCTGATTATTATTAGACTTGCGTTTTAATGCAAGGACAAATTTGTGTCTTGCATGATAACATAAAGGAAACTAAAACATATATATATATATATATATACTAAACAGAGAGATAGATAGATAGATAGATAGATATAGATAGATAGATATAGATAGATAGATCGATAGATAGATAGATAGATAGATAGATAGATAGATGATAGATAGAAAGAATGGATAGACAGACAGACAGACAGACAGACAGACAGATAGATAGATAGATAGATAGATAGATAGATAGATAGATAGATAGATAGATAGATAGATAGATAGATATAATTCCAAGTAAAAAATGGAGGCAGCACTTCCTTCAGTTAAGTTATATGGGCTTTATTCCCAGGACAGCAACGTTCGATTCAGTGGTCTTTCTCAAGCAGTGGATTTATATCATCTGTATGGTAGGGGGGCTTTGCACCCGTCAAACAACAGTTGTGCTGTTTTGTTTTTGTTTTTCTAGATAGATAGATAGATAGATAGATAGATAGATAGATACCAAATTAATAGCAGCACACTGGTTAAGCCAATACATGCAAACAATGATGTTTGTAGGTGTTACTAGATATTTTTTGAAAAAAATTAAAACTATAAAGTTTTTTCCAAAAAAACTCAGATAAAAATTTTTTTTGTTGTTTTTTGTGGTTCTTAGGCTGGGTTCAAATTTGCGGACCCCTCCGCAGCGTTCTGCGGAGGGGATCCGCAATGTGACCGCAGCGGCCGCGAGTTCCTATCTTTATAATGGGAGCGCACGGTGCTGCGCTTGACTGCGCATGACCGTGCACTCCCATTCTAAACATAGGGGCTTGCGGTGCTGCGTTCACATTGCGGATCCCCTCCGCAGAACGCTGCGGAGGGGAACGCTAATGTGAAGCCACCTTAGCGCATGCATTGGCCAATATATGCCAGCCCTTCAACCACTTCTCGGTGACCATAATTCTGAAGGGTCCCTGTCTACAGTAAAAACCTCTCTCGTACCCTAGGTGTCTCTGTTAAATGGGCAGTAGCAGGAGACATACCTCTTCAGTTGGACCCTATGGTAGGGAGGCAGATAGATTATTTTCATCTTCATTAGATAGATAGATAGAGATAGTGATAGATAGATAGATAGATAGATAGATAGATAGATTGCTTGAAAAAAGTCTTTTTGACTGAAACGTCACATCACATGGCCTAATAAAGGGTCCAGAAAACATATTTGTGCCTGGAGTGCTGCCTGTTTTTTTTTCCATAGATAGATAGATAGATTGTATAAAATGCCTATTTGTTGCAGCTTCATCCCCACTTTTTTTGTGACCCTTATTAGCCAGTTGTTACATGTGCAGCTATTTTTGTAACCCTCTTAGATCTCAAGCTATGGAGCTCTGTACAGCCACAGGTCCAATGGTTATATGAAAACTTGTGATTGTAAGAAAAAAGTTATTTTTCTAGATAGGGTCAACCATAAATATTCTGTCAACTTCTCAAGGCCATCAAGAATGGGTTATAGTAGTAACAAAGTTTAAAATTTATCGTTAACAATAGCCAAAATTGAAAAACCTCCTTATACAACAACCATTTTGCAATTTTTCTTAAAAAAATCACAAAGATAGAGAAAAGTTGTTCATTAAAAAAAAAAAGAAAAAAAAAATAGCATTTTGTGACAATATCACTATATAATTTAATTAAGGATACACATTAGTGATATTACTCCCTTTACCTTCTTTACAGCACCAGGATAGTTGTAATATTAATATTTTTTTCCTTATTATCTGTTTTCAAACCTGGATGCGTTTTATAGTTACACTAGCTGTACTACCCAGCTGTACGCCGGGGTTAATAAATAACTGATGTTAGCTATAACAAAATAGAATTTGAATATGTCATATTAATGACCTGTAAGAAAATAGAAGCTGAGCTGTGATTGGTTGTTATAGGCAGCCTAATAAATCTCCAGCCAACAGTAAACCCTCCCCCCGGCCGGGCAGTATATGTTACCTCACACATACACATAATAGACAGCTCATGTGACTGACATCTGCCTTAATTCCCTATATGGCACATGTGTTGCACATTGGCTGTTTTTACTCAGATGTTTATTTTTGGAAATTAAAGATAGCACACGTATGAGGCGAGTTGTGTGAGGCGATTTGTGCACATCTGTGTCTGTCTGTCTGGTGTGTGTGTCCCTAGGGTGTGTGTGTCCCTGGGGTGTGTGTGTCCCTGTGGGGTGAGAGCATGTGTACCTATAGGGTGTGTATGTGTGTGTGTCCCAGTGGAGGGGTATGTGTGGTGTGTGTGTCTCTGTGTTGTGTGTGTCTCTTTTTGGTGTGTGTGTGTGTACCTGTGGGGTGTGTGCATGTGTCCCTATAGGGTGTATATGTGTGTGTCCCTGTGGGGGGTCTGTGTTGTGTGTGTGTCTCTGTGTTGTGTGTGTCTCCTTGTGGTGTGTGTGTCCCTGTGAGGTGAGTTCATGGGTCCCTCTAGGGTGTGTATGTGTGTGTGTGTCTGTGGGGGGGTCTGTGTGGTGTGTGTGTGTCTCTGTATTGTGTGTGTCTCTTTGTGGTGTGTGTGTCCCTGTGGGGTGAGTGCATGTGTCGCTATAGGGTGTGTGTGTTTGTGTCCATGGGGTGTGTGTGCGTGTCTCTGTGTTGTGTGTGTCTCTTTGTGGTGTGTGTGTGTTCAGGTGCGTGGTGAGTATCCAATGTTGGGGCTGCATCTTAGCGACTATACACTTGCTGTTACTCTTTGTGTGCGTGTGATGTGTATACATGTCCCCGTGCGTGGTGAATATCCCATGTTGGGGCCCCACCTTAGTGACTATATGCTGGTATATGCTGTTAGTCTTTGGCACTGACATTAAGCCCCTCTCATTCACAACTGTCAACTGGTAACTGTCACTTTTTCCCCATTATGTAGATAGGGGCAAAATTGTTTGGTGAATTGGAACGCGCGGGGTTAAAATTTCGCCTCACAACATAGCCTATGACGCTCTCGGGGTCCAGATGTGTGACTGTGCAAAATTTTGTGGCTATAGTTGCGATGGTGTAGATGCCAATCCCGGATATACACACATACACACATACATACACACATTCAGCTTTATATATTAGATGTGTCTTATAGCCCAAAAAAGTATGGTAACCCACCCTGGTTGAAACTTAAAGGGATCCTGTCTATATTCGTTTGTCACCAGGGTGGGCTGTATTGCAGGCTCCAGGATCCACCCTCTATCTGTCTGTGTGCTCTGCTTGTGCAGGCTTTGCCCTCCCCCCTCTCTATCACTCACAGAATGCAAATCATTCATCCTGCCTTCAGCTACACTTCACAGCAGCACAGACAGACAGAGGGTGGATCTTTCAGGCTGAAAACAACACACCCTAGGGGCTAAAGAATATAGCCCCTGCTAATTATAATCACTAATGAGTAAGTATTAAAACGGTTTTATCCACTTTCACAGGATGCTTTTAGGAGACAAAAGAAGTGTGAGATTAGTGATATTATGCTGCAGGGACATGTTTTGCTAGCTTAGGTGGCATTTTGGAGGTGACAGGATCCCTTTAAGTTGGGAAAAAATGCAAGACACTGTTTTTATATGTTAAACAAAAAAATAACTGTAATAAAAATTTCTATACATGAAAAGTGTAGGGACATATTCATGTTAAAAAATGATAGACGTAATGAATAAAATGGCCAGTTTATGAGAACCCAACAGCCAATAACAAGGCGTATCTCTTTGTGAGTTCATAAACTAATATGCCTCTATCCAAAAATTTGTAGGCTTTTTATGCTTTCATTCCTTAAAACTTACTTCGAACAGCAGTAACGCAGTTCCACAATTCCTATATTCAATGATTACACAGCTTAGTGAGGGAACGTAGGGTTTGAGCACAAGGATCACACAGACTCACGGTTTTGTAGTTTTCCACATCTTTACTGCAGTTGTTATTAAGCAGAGTACTCTCCACAGAGTCTGTACCGGGGCCGGGTCACTCCCACCCTGACTGGGTCCTTAGCTTCCCACTCCTGCGCTGTGTGTGTGGCCCTGCTGCCGCTTTAGCTAGGCTGCCGGCCCTGTCTCTCCTCATGGGTAACCCTTGCTAGGCAACTTGAGTCTTTCCGTGTGTTTCTGACCCCGTCGTGTTTCTTCGCTGAGGTATAGTGTAGATCTATAACCTCCACTAGTCCGGTGTTTACTGTGCTGCTTGTCTCAGTCACAGTTTCGGATCCGGTATCCGGTCTTTGCGCTCCTCTGGGGCGAGTTATGAGGTAACTCAATCTCCCAGATGTGTTCTTCTGTTCTCTAAACTCCTCTCCTCAGACCCTGGCTATGCCTGGAATTGAGCAGCAGACTGTGAAGAAGCCTAAGGCAGCCCCTTTACAAAAGAGTCCTTCCTCAGTACTGCACCGCACTGAACTACTCACTTCCTCTCTACACCAGAATATATATGGGAGCTGCTTTAGCTCCCCTTCTGGCCTAGAGGTGCTAGTGTAGTGTAGTGGGTTGTGTGGGGAGTTAACGCTTGGTGTTGTTACTGTGGCACATTAACCCCTGGGGTGCCACATTCCCCCTTAGTGAAATACAGTACTCCGGGACTGTAGAAAAACAAACAAACAAACAGTTGACATATCAAACAATTAATATTTACAGAGCCTTAAAAATATAAGTACAAAAACCACTAAAAGCTCAAAAAGAGTCCAAAAAGTTCAAAATAGCAGTCCTTCCGGGGGTTTAGTCTATTGCCTCCAGGCTGATAGAAATTTACAAGTAAGTCTATTCCACAACCAGTTCCGTAGTAATATGGTCCATAAATAAATAATAAAAGTTCAAAGTTCAAGAATATGCAAGAAGTTCGTACAGTATAGTATCTGTAGGTACTGGGCTTTTTAACGTTGCAAACAAATAACTAATCAAGTTCCTTACAGGTGTCTCTGGTTACAAGTGCAGTAAAGACATGGAAAACTACAAAACTGTGAGTCTGTGTGATCCTTGTGCTCAAACCCTACGTTCCCTCACAAGCAGCTATCATCTCCACCACTACCGCTACTCAGCATCAATCATAGACTATTACTACCACTGCCCCGGGGAATCAGGCTCTGCCCGTGGATAGCCGTTACATCACTAGCTGCCATCCATCATCCCCGGAGGTTCTGCAGCAGCGGTGGTCACACTGACCCCATACCATGGGTGGCGTCACGACTTCATCCTTGTAAATACCCCCCCCCAACCTTTATTGTGGGCTCGGGACACGGTCCGGACCAAGGCTGCCGTGATACCCCCAGCGATACTCCCGGTCCGGTACTGAGTACCCCGTCCCAGTGGGCTCCACAACTTGGCGTCTACGAACAGGATCTACCGTGCCCAGTAAACCGGGCATTGTGTGCTGTGATTTGTAACTGTTTTGAACCTTCCGCCGTTGCGCCATTCTGCAGCAGGCAGAATTGGAACTGCACCACAAGGACTGTAGTTTTGAATTTCCGCCATTACACAGCGCGTGACGCGTGGGAAGAAAAGGGGGTGTGTCATTGTGGGCGGAACTCTGCAAAGCGCTCTGACGTCATCCAGAGGGGAAGAGAATCACTGTTGCACATCAGAACCTTAAGAAGACATCCAGACAGAAGCGGAAGACAGGAGGGTTGACCTTAACTAAGGGGGTACAGGATGTCGCAAGCAGGAGATGCTGTAGCGTCGAGCAACGGCACAAGCGATAACAGAGGAGCACCCAGTGGGGCAGCGGCGCAAGGAGCAGCACCTATCATGCTGTTCCTGATGCCGTATACCCCAGGAGCAATGTGGCAACCACAATACTCCGGTAAGCCCAACACCCTTAATGACTTTATAACTAAAATAAAAGCGTACTATGTGATATATACCCCTCACTGAAGCCCAGCGTGTCGGTATGATTATGGGGCAGTTAACCGGCAATGCACAGCGTGAAGTGACAGTCTGGCCCGACATAGACAAGGACATGTAGAGCATCTTGTGGCTGGACTGAAATCAGCATTTGAATCCAGTGCTGACACCCGGGCTAAAATAAGGTTCTTTGGATGTCAACAAAAGCCTAAGGAGAGCGCAAGAGACTATGCCTTTAACTTGCATGAAGCGCTTAAAGCACTTAAAGTAGCAGAACCTGCCTTAGCCCCGGGAGCTCACAAAATGCTAATTGATCAATTCATACAGGGCCTCCTATCCCCTTCACACAGAGGACAGTTGAGTATGATGATTATTCAGAATCCTGAAATGACCTTTGCTGAGTTAAAAGATAGAGCCATCCATCTTCAGCAGATAGAGGAGCCCTGAGATCTAAACTTCACCCCACAGCAGCACCCCAGCAGCCAGGAGTATCAGCAAGATCTGCCATGTTAGCGACTACTGCTGAACACAGAGAGCTCATCTCTAATGAGGCCTGTGAGGCACCGCTGGCATGGTCCCCATGGCCGGGGCGCATCACATGCAGGATCAGGTATGATCCTGTTCACATTGGCCGGTTTTGTAGTGAGTGACGCTGTGTGAACCTATCCTGTACACAAGGAGTTAAATGTGGTTGTGAGTCCTGTGAAGCTGAAACAGTCATGAGACTAGTGAGTGGCTCCTGAGATCGATGAGGCCCTGAGGAAAGGATTGGGTGTTGATTGCTGACAGCCCCGGTAGGGTGTGTCAGGTGGGTGTGTCCTGAGGAATAGCAGCCCAGCTGGATGAGTCAGTGTGGTAGTGGCAGGCACGATAAGAGCCTGCCAGCTGAGTGACTGGGAGATTCATTCTGAACACAAACTTGTGTGAGATCAGCTCATCCAGAGAGAGAGGCAGATCCAGTCTGTGTGAGGGACTGGGAGTGACAGTCCAGACCACCATAATGAGAGATGGTGAAGGGAGCATGCTAGCTCCATACCAGTAGCCAGGACCAGGTTCGTTACAGCACCTGGTGTGGGGAAGCCGTGGCTGACCTGGCGGACGCTGGACTGGCCGTGGGGTGAAACATGTCAGGATGGAGCCCGTGGGGAGGCTTGGCCAACTCGTTACCCAGGTAGCGAGACCCGGATCCATGCCCGGTAAGACAGCAGTTCCCGTGTGATGGAGTGCTGTGTGTGATTAATGCCAGGCGGGCATAACCGCCATTGGGTCTGACTATGTAGTCGGTAAAGGACCCGTTGATGTATGTGAGGGCTTCGGCAATTGCCCTGAATGTGAGATGATGGCCTATGTAAGATCAATGTATAATAATGTGGGGAGAGAGTGACCCAGCTAGTATGGATGATATTGGAGGCGTTCCGTCCCTATGGGACAAGAGGGAGGCTTGCCCGGCTGCTTGCAGCGGGTACCTGTCCCTCAACCGCGACCTCTGATGGTGTGGGTGTGCCTGTGGCCAGAGACAGGGTCACAAAGGCTCCTAGAAGGGTAACCATGGTTGATCCGATAGGGTGCTACTCAGACGCAGGGTACAGTCGTCGACCTGGAGACCTGCCATGAGATGGAGGTTTGGTGGCGACTGGTGGTCCGTACCGTGGTGAGTAGGCCAAGGTGACGCATGGTTAGCCCGGATTCTACGGTTCACCAGGTCCCTGTTATGGTCATGGAGGAGCCACAGTCCATGGATGTGTTATGATTGGCTGTGAGCGGGTGTACGAAATGTATGTGATCCATGGATGTATTATGATGGGTCACATACGGTATGTAAGGTCCCGGTCAGGCAGGAATCCAGACTACGGGTTAATGTTATGTCATCGAGCTGGGTGACTAAAGCCAGGCGGCCGGTACAGCCATTGGGACCCACAGGGCCCGTTGAGGCGTAGGTAACGAAGGTCAGAAGCAGGGATTAAAAAGGGCTCCTAGAGTGGGGACACCATGGTTGAACCAGGTGGACTCTGACCGGGACGTAGGTTGAGATGCGTCCAGGAAGGAGCCCCTTGGGGATACATGACATACCCGGTACTCAGGTTGCTCAATCCCTGTTATGAACCCAGAGGGGTCATTGTTGAAAAGGTGGATACTTATGGGAGATATTTATTATAAATGTATGTGTAAGGTATAGATTGGCCGGAGACTGTAGCCACCAACGGAGCGGTTGTTAGAGCTCCAATGGGGACAGAGATGTGGTTACAGGTCCCGGGTTACTGTAAATGTATATGTGTAATATTTGATGTACTGTATTATGTAAAGTAATGTATTATGTGACGTGTTTGTGTTAAATGTTAAATGTACTACCCCGGTTATTGATGTTGGTGAGAAATAAACGGGTAGACATTTGCAATATTATACACATGTGTTGGCGTCATTACGCAGCAAACGAGTCCCCCGGCTCGCTACCTCACAGGCCCTCAATCAAAAGTTAGATGCTCTGACAGACACTGTTGTTTCCATGGCTAAAGTCATCAAGGAGATGCGTGGATCCAAGCCTGCACCCAAGATTAAGTTGGCAACCAGCAAGGAGGATTTCCCGTGGATGAGGCCCAGGAAGTACCGAGCGACGAGAGGACGACCCAGCGACCGCTATCAGCCGGATGGACAGCCCATTTACCGCCGTTGCAAGGAGCCAGGCCACTTTGCCCGGGAATGTGCTTTAAACGAGGATCCCTTGGGAAGGTGGGCCGCTTCTCAGGTATGAACTCCCAAGGTCCTTCAGCCTGGTATGACAAGTTCGAGGGAGGAAGTCCGGTCATCCTTATTGAGTTGGATGGCATTCCCTTCAGCGCCTTGTTGGATACCGGGTCCCAGATAACATCAATTTCACATGTTCTATACAAAAAGTACTGGGCTGATTCAGAAATTAGTAGTGGTCCAACTGACATTGCAGTGAACTTATGGGCAGGCAATGGTGAACTAATACCACAAGTTGGGTTCAGAGAAATGACCATTCAGATAGGGAAGGTAGAATTGCAGAACCAGGGTATTATTATTGTAGATGTTGACTGGCGAGAACTTGAATCAGTAATGTTACTAGGAATTAATGTAATTGAAAATTGTTTTTCCGAGGTGATTACTGTCTTACAGCAGATCGCCGAGACTGCCAGAGCCAGGCAGCAGAGACTTCTGCAAAAAGAAGTAACAGCCCTGATGTTGAAACAACAGGTAGAAATATCAGGAGGTGAAATTGGCAGTGTAAGGGTATGTGACCCGATACCCATTGTAATACCTCCCAAAACTGAAATGTTGGTCTGGTGTAGAGCCGCAATAGTCATTAAAGGGCAAGACTATCAAGCTCTGGTAGAACCTGTGTACTCAGATAGTAGGCCCACTATATTGACAGCCAGAGGAGTAGTTGAGGTACACCGGGGAAGAGTACCATTACGCCTTCTAAATTGCGGGGAAGATGAGGTCACAGTACCAAAGTATGCTACCATGGCTAAATTGTTTACGGTTGATAACAATGCCATCACAGCCGTCGAGCCCTTGAACCCGTCAAGTCAGGCGAATGACAATGGCTCAGGGGAAAAGCTGGAGGTTTGGTGCCAAAAGCTACATGTAGGTACCAGTTCTACACCTCCCCATCAAAAGCATGAAGTATACTGGGTAGTAAAAGAATATGAGCAGATATTCAGCAAACACCCATTAGACTTTGGGCAAATTAAAGGGGTAGAGCACACTATACCCACAGGTAACCATCAGCCTATAAAAGAGAGGTATGGACCATTACAACCCGCTCACTACTAAACCACCAAAGACATGCTCAAAGAGATGAAAAGAGCAGGGGTAATAAGAGACAGTTGTAGCCCCTGGGCAGTGCCTCTAGTGTTGGTTAGAAAGAAGGACGGGACCATGAGAATGTGCATAGACTACTGGCAGATGAACCGCATTACACACAAGGATGCATACCCGTTACCTAGGATTGAGGAGTCATTAGCCGCATTAAAATCTGCTAACTACTTTTCCACCCTAAATCTGACTAGTGGGTATTGGCAAGTTCCTGTGGCAGAGGCTGACAAGGAGAAGACAGCGTTTACTACGCCGATGGGCCTCAGTGAGTTCAACTGTATGCCGTTTGGACTCTGCATCGCACCCGGTACCTTCCAGCGCCTGATGGAGAGCTGCAAGGGCCATAAGAACTTTGAAACTGTCCTCCTGTACCTAGATGACGTCATATTCTACTCCAAGACATACGAGCAACATCTACAAGACCTAGCAGAAGTGTTTGAAGCCTTGTCCAGATACAGCATGAAGATCAAGCCATCCAAGTGCCACCTTCTCAAGCCAAAGGTGCAGTACCTAGGACATGTCATGAGTACAGAGGGAGTAGCACCAGATCCTGATAAAGTCACAGTGATAAGGGATTGGCCAAGACCCACCAACGTGAAAGAGGTGAGGCAATTCCTGGGCCTGGTAGGCTATTACAGAAGATTTATCAGAGGGTTCACAAAGTTAGCAGCTCCCCTACAAGACATCCTGGTAGGACAGTCGAAAAGGTCTTCAACCCGTAATCCCCCTTTCCAGTGGAGTGACGAGAGGAAGAGTCCTTCAAAGAGCTAAAGTGGGCGCTGACAGGAGAAGAGATCCTGGCGTATCCGGATTACCATCAACCCTTCATTCTGTACACGGATGCCAGCAACGTGGGACTATGATTTTGTCATGAAATATAGGGCAGGCCACAAGAACGGGAACGCAGATGCCTTATCCCAGATGCCACACCTAAAAGACGTGGAAGAGGAACCGGAGGAGCTGGAATAAATTGAGCTACCGGCCTTTCACCGTTCTAAGGTAAAAAAGTATCAACCCGGCATCTACCAAAAACAACAGGAGGCAAATCTCAACCTGTTAGCGCACCATGGATGGGCTGACACCCGGGATAGCGATCCAGTGGTGAAGCTAGTGAAAGAACTACTTACACAACAAGGTGCATACCCTAATCAGAACGCTCCAGTTGAGACCCAAAAACTCTGGAAAGAGAAAGGCAAGTTGTTCCTGTATCAAGGGAAGCTATGCAGAAGGCACACCAACCCTAAAACACATGAGTTGGTCTGGCAGATTATCATACCCCAGAGAGATGTCAAAATGGTCTTAGAAGCCTGCCACGACGGTGCAGGTCATTTTGGATGGTAGAAGTTGGAAGTACTCTTAAGAGAGAGATTCTACTGGGTTGGCATGAGAAAATCAATTGAAGATTGGTGTAGAAAGTGTGGCATGTGCAACCTCAGAAGAAAAGTTCAACAGAGAGCCCCAGTCCAGTCTATAGTAACCAAGCAACCACTTGAGTTAGTTGCGTTAGACCACGTCAAGATGTCACCAAGCTAGTCAGGCTATGTTTATGCCTTAACCATCGTGGACCATTACTCCCGCTTCTTAGTGGTGGTACCTGTCAAGGACCTGACAGCGAAGAGAGCTGCAAGAGCATTTCAGACACATTTCTGTAGACCTCATGGCTACCAGGAATAAGTCCTTGCAGATCAAGGTCCAGCTTTCGAATCAGAGATTTTCCAGGAATTCTGCAACATGTACGGCTGTAAGAAGATCTGCACGACAGCCTATCATCCCCAAACCAATGGTTTATGCGAAAAGATGAACCATATTGTGATCGACCTGTTGAAAGCATTACCAGAGTCTTACAGAAATCAATGGCCAGAGAAATTACCCGACTTGGTAGACTTGTACAACTATGTCCCGGTGAGTTCTGCAAACTGCACCCCAGCCTACCTTATGCGTGCAAGACCCGGTAAGCTGTCAATTGATTTAGATATGGGAATTCTAAAACCAGACGCAGAAGTTAAAGAATCCAATTGAGATACCCTACGTCAACAGCAGTATCGCCAAGTACAGGAGTGCGTAGAGAAAAGTCTCCAGCAAGCTAGAGAAAGACAAGAGAGAACCTTTAACCAACGTGCTCTAGCAATCCCATTACAACCTGGTGAGCAAGTTCTCAAGAGAAAGAGATGCACCAACAAATTGGATAATCAGTGGGAAACTACCCCATATACCGTCTTACCATTAAATTTAGACAATGCCAAAGTGTGTCTAATCAGCAAAGATGAAGGAAGAATGTCAGCAGTTGTGTCAAGAGAGCGTCCTGATACCCCCAGTGATACCCCCGGTCCGGTACTGAGTACCTCGTGCCAGTGGGCTCCACATATGTCGCACCCCAGGGCCGTAGGGCACTCGGAACTTGACTGTTAAGCAGTTTTGGGGAGACACAGGAATTGAGACCCGGCTTCCGTGACCGGTCAGTTGTAAAAGAGTGTTCTTGGCTATTGGGGTGATTGATAAGGGAGTTATCCGTGATGCCAACCGTGGTTTGAGGCTATGAGTGGCCACCGCTGCTGCAGAACCTCTGGAGACAGTGGATGGGCAGCTGAGATGTAGTGGCTCCCCACGGATGGAGCAGGTCCCTAGGGCAGTGGATGTTGAAGGATATGGGTACAGGATGGAGGGTGTGCAAATAACTGGAGTCCACAGCAAAGAATGTTTCCTTTACCTTTACTTGTCCATCACAGATACAGTCTGGGGCACCGGTTTAGATGTTACTGTGGACCCGGGCCGCCTGGAAGCAATCAAGAGGGATCCACATACGTAGGTGTGTTGGAGGCCTCCCTTCTGCGCTTTCACTTGCGAGTTCTTGCTACTGCATGAAGCTGTGCTGCGGCTGTCTCTCCCTACCTCCTTTAGTCTGTACCTGTATAGCAGGCAGTGCGAGCCCTAATCCAGGGGTTGCTCCTCAGTGGGGACCCTGCGCTCCAGTATGCTACTGTGCTCCAGGCGTTAGGTAGGCCAGGGAACCTGGAATCTTCTGCCCCTCCGGATTTCTGCTGCCGCGCCATTAGTACTTGAACAGCCTCGGAATTCAGTGTCTGGTTTTTCTTTGCGCTTTCTCCTCTGGGGTGAGATTAACACCACTCTTCTCCCCATGCTCTCCTCTCCTTCCTCCTTAGATTCACTCCATCACTGTTCTCTTCGTTCTTCCTACCGTGTTTCCCCGAAAATAAGGCGCCCCCCGAAAGTAAGGCATGCTAGGGGGTTCAATGTGCCTGTAAATATAAGGCACCCACCCGAAAATAAGGCATACCTGTTTTTTTCACAAGAACGGGGCATGCAGCTGTGGCCCATCCGGTGCCCGCTGCTGCATTCATCTGCCATACATGTATATTTTTCAAAATTGGTCCAACAGTTGCACCGCTCACCGCCCAGGAGCCCTGCACCAATCACCGCTCTAGAGCTGTGAGCCAATCATAGCCCAAGAACCACGAGCCAATCCGAGGCGAGCTGACGTTAGTTCATGGCCTCTGATTGGCTCGCGGTACCTGGGCTGTGATTGGCTCACGGTTCCTGCGCTGTGCTTGGCGCATGGATCCTGGACTGTGATTCGCTTACCACCGGAGCTGGAGAATACCAAAGAGGAGTGATAAAGAACCGGTAAGAAGCAGCTTGTGTATGGCTATGGGTTTGTGTGTGTGTGTGTGTGTGCGTGCGTGTGTGTGTATGGTATGGATTTGTGTGTCTTTTTTGTTTTTTTTGCAGGTACACTACCGTATGGTACTGGTAGGCTGCAATGGGGTAATTGGAGGCTGCAATGGGGTAATGGGGACGATGGGAGGCTGCAATGGGGTAATGGGGACAATGAGAGGCTGCAATGGGGTACTGGGGATGATGGGAGGCTGCAATGGGATGATGGGAGGCTGCAGTGGCATGATGGGAGGCTTAAATGGGATGATGGGAGGCTGAAATGGGATGATGGGAGGCTGAAATGGGATGATGGGAGGCTGCAGTTTGATGATGGGAGGCTGCAGTGGAATAAGACACCACCTGAAAATAAGACATGGCGCATCTTTGGGACCAAAAATTAATATAAGACGGTGCCTTATTTTCGGGGAAACACGGTAGCTGTTCTGCCTAACCCCACCTCCAGGCTAGAACTTTTATAGGAAATCTCCTCTTAAGCCGGATTCTAGAGCTCCCTCTTCTGGTCTGGAGATAGGAAAGTGTTGGATGCTGTGTCACCTGGATAGGGAACTTGCCCTTCTTGCTTCCAGGCGGGAGGCAATGCCATTGCTTCAACCAGACCACTGGGGTGCTACAAATATTTTATATTTTATTGCATTTTCCTGTTACATCTGTTCACATTTGTCTGTTTGGATGTGCTGGTCAATTTTTTATTTCATATTGTAGTTCATTATGTTCTGACTGAGCACCTGTGACGTGATCGTGGGGGGCCAAAAGGTTACTTTGACAGCTGAGGGTCTACGGAATACCCACATGCCTGTCATTATGATACTCCTATGAAAGGTAATCAAAATCAGGAGTGGGTGTGCACCAATCATCATAAAAGGACCTAAATGGAAAAAAGGTGTACTGGTAATATGGTGCAAAACCTTATAATTTAAGTGATATCAAAAAGAATCAACATTAAAACTTTTTTTGTCTTAACATAATCCTATGAAAAGCCAGTGTTATCTTATGCATTGCTTTGTATAGCCCAAGCGATTAGACAATCATAGTTTCAAGTTCCCTACAGGTATAATGAAATATATTAAAAAGTAAAAAAATGTTTTAAAAAATATGAAAGCAAGGTAAAGAAAGTACAAACTTTTCAATCACCTACCGTTTGCCCCATTAAAAATAAAACAATTGAAAAATAACTAAATAAACATACACATATTTGGTATTGCTGCGTTCGTAAAAGTCAGTTCTATCAAAAGATAAAACAAATTATTCAGATTAGTAAATAGTACATATATTGAGAAAAAAAAGAAATGCCAGATTTAGGTTTTTTGGCTACCACGACATTGAAGTAATCTGAAATAAGAAAAAATCAAAACATCATATCTACCCCAAAATGGTATCAGTAAAAACATCAGCTCAGTGCACAAAAAATAAGCCCTCACACAGCCCCATATACCAAAACCTGGGAGTGCTATTGGTTTTGAAAAATAGCAACAAAAGCAACATATTTTTTTGCCAAATTCCTGAACTTTTTTCCCCAAATAAATAAATAAATAATAATAATTAAAAAAAAAAACTACACATGTTTAGGGTTTGTGCAGTCATACTGACCTGGAGAATCATATTGCCAGATCAGTTATACCATTTAGTGAACATTGCAAAAAAACGACCCCCTCCAAAAAATTGTGGAATCACACTTTGCATTTTTTTTTTGCACGTTCCATACACTTGGATTATTTTTCGACTTTCCAGTGTATCACATGAAAAAATCAATGTGTCATTCAAAAGTACAACTCATCCCACAAAAATTAAGCCCTCATATGACTATATGGGCCGAAAACTAAAAATAGTATAGCTTCTGTAAGAAAGGGAGACATAAACGAAAGCGCAAAAGACAAAAAAATTGCACAGTTGTGAAGCAACATGTGTGAGCTTCAACAACAGGGCTTTTGTGAGATATCTCAATATAAGAAACAAGATAACTTTGCAGAATTACAGAAGAATACCTGTGCACCCAAGTGGGCATCGCTGGAATGACCTTGGTGCTGGAGGTGTCTCGCAGGGGTCATTAAATATGAAAATCTATATTTCAGTTGCATTGCTGTTATTGCATTTAAAAATATTGCCATGCAGAGCCCAAATCAGGAAGATTTGGTCACTGTGCAAATATGGCTAGGGTCACACATCAGGTTTTTTTTTGAAAACCTGATCCGGTTTTGAGCTTTCAAAAAGCTCCTTATAGGAGCCTATGATAAAAACCGGATTGCTTCACAAGCAATCCGGTTTCCGTTTCCGGCTCTGCAGCCTGTGTGAAAAATCATGCAGGCTGCAGTTTTCAGAGCGGTTCTGGTATCTGCGGGAACCGGATTGCTCAGGATGTGTAATCCTGAGGAAAGCGGTTCCCGCATATACTTTGCTTGTCCCGGCTGCCACCGGGATAAGCAAGGTGCTCTGTGTTTAGTCAAACTATTTCTTTTATTAATAAACTAGCTGTGAGCCCGATGCAAATGCATCGGGATTCTAGAACGTGGCAATATTATTTGCATTAATAGCATTATTATTACCATTAATAGCATAATTATTAGCATTAACAGCATTATTATTAGCATTAATAGCATTATTAATAGCAATAATAGTACTAATAATAGTATTGTTATTAGTATTAATAGCATTATTACCATAAATAGCATTAATAATAGTGTTAATAGCATTATTATGAGGAGTAATACCATTATTAGCATTAATAAAATTATTAATAGCATTAATAGAATTAAAAATAGCATTATTAATAGGATTAATAGCATGATTATTAGCCTTAATAGCATTAATAGCATTAATATTAGCATGAATAGCATTATTAATAACATTAATAGCATTATTAATAGCATTAATAGCCTAAATAATAGAATTAATAGCATAAATAATCGCATTAATAGCATGAGTATTAGCATAAAGAGCATTAATAGCAATATTATTAGCATTAATAGAATTTTGAATAACATAAATAGCATGATTATTAGCCTTAATAGCATTATTATTAGCAGTAATAGCATTATTAATAGCATTAATAGCATTAATAATACAATTAATAGCATTAATATTATCATTAATAGTATTATTAATAGCATGAATAGCATTATTAATAGCATTAATAGCATTATTAATAGCATTAATACCATTATTAATAGCATTAATAGCATAAATCATAGAATTAATAGCATAAATAATCGCATTAATAGCATCACTATGAGCATAAAGAGCATTAATAGCAATATTATTAGCATTAATAGCATTTTAATATCATAAATATCATGATTATTAGCCTTAATAGCATTATTAATAGCGTTAATATGATTATTATTAGCATTATTAGCATTAATATTAGCATTAATAGCATAATTATTAGCATTAATAGCATTATTATTAGCAGTAATAGCATTATTATTAGCATTAATAGCATTATTAATAGCATTAATAGCATTAATAATACAATTAATAGCATTAATATTAGCATTAATAGCATTAATAGTGTTATTAATAGCATGAATAGCATTATTAATAGCATTAATAGCATTAATAGCATTATTAATAGCATTAATAGCATAAATCATAGAATTAATAGCATAAATAATCGTATTAATAGCATTACTATGAGCATAAAGAGCATTAATAGCAATATTATTAGCATTAATAGCATTTTGAATATCATAAATAGCATGATTATTAGCCTTAATAAGCATTATTAATACCGTTAATATGATTATTATTAGCATTAATAGCATTAATATTAGCAATTAATATCATAATTATTAGCATTAATTAGCATATAATTATTAGCATTAATAGCAATTATTATATTAGCAAATTTAATAGCATTAATAGCAATATTATTTGCATTAATAGCATTATTATTACCATTAATAGCATAATTATTAGCATTAATAGCATAATTATTAACATTAATAAGCAGTAATAATAGCATTAATAGCAATATTATTTGCATAATATAGCATAATATATATTACCATTAATAGCATAATTATTAGACATTAATAGCATAATTATTAACATTAATAGCATAATTATTAGCATTAATAGCAATTAATAGCAATATTATTTGCATTAATACCATTATGATTACCATTAATAGCATAATTATTAGCATTAATAGTATTAATATTAGCATTAATAGCATAATTATTAGAATTAATAGCATAAATAATTAGCATTAATAGCATAATATATTAACATTAATAGCATTAAATAATAGCATTAATAGCAATATTATTTGCATTAATAGCATTATTATTACCATTAATAGCATAATTATTAGCATTAATAGCATAAATTATTAACATTAATAGCATAATTATTAGCATTAATAGCATTAATAGCAATATTATTTGCATTAATACCATTATGATTACCATTATTAGCATAATATTAGCATTAATAGCATAAATATTAGCATTAATAGCAATATTATTTGCATTAATAGCATTATTATTACCATTAATAGCATAATTATTAGCATGAATAGCATAATTATTAATATTAATAGCATTAATAATAGCATTAATAGCAATATTATTTGCATTAATAGCATTCTTATTACCGTTAATAGCCTAATTATTAGCATTAATAGCATAATAATTACCATTAATAGCATTAATATAGAATTAATAGCAATATTATTTGCATTAATAGCATTATTATTACCATTAATACCATAATTATTAGCATTAATAGCATAATTATTAGCATTAATAACATAAATATTAGCATTAATAGCATAATTATTAGCATTAATAGCATTATTATTAGCAGTAATAGCATTATTAATAGCATTAATAAAATTAATAATACAATTAATAGCATTTATTTATTTTTTTTATTATATATTTTTTATTTAATTATTTATTATTTTTTATTTTATTTTTTATTATTTTTTAATTATTTTTTAATTATTTTTTTTATTATTAAATTTATTATTTATTTAAAGTGAGCCTGAGGCAGAGACCCAGTTCTCTTTCAGGTCCGCTGAAAGGGCTGATATTATTAGCATATATTTATTTTTTTTATTATTATATTTTTTTAATTATTTATTATTTTTTATTTATTTTTTTATTATTTTTTTATTATTTTTTAATTATTTTTTTTATTATTAAATTTATTATTTATTTAAAGTGAGCCTGAGGCAGAGACCCAGTTCTCTTTCAGGTCCGCTGAAAGGGCTGATATTATTAGCATATATTTTTTTTTTTATTATTATATTTTTTTAATTATTTATTATTTTTTATTTATTTTTTTATTATTTTTTAATTATTTTTTAATTATTTTTTTTATTATTAAATTTATTATTTATTTAAAGTGAGCCTGAGGCAGAGACCCAGTTCTCTTTCAGGTCCGCTGAAAGGGCTGATATTATTAGCATATATTTATTTTTTTTATTATTATTTTTTTTTTAATTATTTATTATTTTTTATTTATTTTTTTATTATTTTTTAATTATTTTTTAATTATTTTTTTTATTATTAAATTTATTATTTATTTAAAGTGAGCCTGAGGCAGAGACCCAGTTCTCTTTCAGGTCCGCTGAAAGGGCTGATATTATTAGCATATATTTATTTTTTTTATTATTATTTTTATTTAATTATTAATTATTTTTTATTTATTTTTTTATTATTTTTTTTATTATTTTTTAATTATTTTTTTATTATTAAATTTATTATTTATTTAACGTGAGCCTGAGGCAGAGACCCAGTTCTCTTTCAGGTCCGCTGAAAGGGCTGATATTATTAGCATATATTTATTTTTTTTATTATTATTTTTATTTAATTATTAATTATTTTTTATTTATTTTTTTATTATTTTTTTATTATTTTTTAATTATTTTTTTATTATTAAATTTATTATTTATTTAAAGTGAGCCTGAGGCAGAGACCCAGTTCTCTTTCAGGTCCGCTGAAAGGGCTGATATTATTAGCATATATTTTTTTTTTTATTATTATTTTTTTTAAATATTTATTATTTTTTATTTATTTTTTTATTATTTTTTAATTATTTTTTAATTATTTTTTTTTATTATTAAATTTATTTGTTGAGGCGCTCTTCTGATTGGTCGGTGTCTACTGCCCTCAGCCAATCAGAAGAGCCCTTCATTTCCCATTGACATACATTAGCGGTGTGTCGGCGATTTTATGGCCGGCCACCAGGTTCTATTTGTCGGCCCTAAAATCGCGGACACACCGCTAATGCATGTCTATGGGCAGTCAGCCCGATTTCTGATTGGTCGCTCTCTGCTGACGCTGACCAATCAGAATTCGAGCTCACTGCCCATAGACATGCATTAGCGGTGTGTCCGCGATTTTAGGGCCGACAAATAGAACCAGGTGGGCGGCCATAAAATCGCCTACACACTGCTAATGTATTTCAATGGGAAATGAGGGGCTCTTCTGATTGGCTGAGGGCAGTAGACAGCGACCAATCAGAAGAGCCCCTCACATCTCATTGAGGTAGAATGGTGGATTTGTCGTCCATTCTATCTTAATGATAAGTGAAGAGGACGTCGGAGCTGGAAGTTGGCGGAAAGAAGACAGAAGACCCCCGGGGCCGGACGAAGAGGCGGAGATGGCGGAAAGAAGAGAGAAGACCCCCGGGGCCGGAGGAAGAGGACGCCTGGCCAGACGGAGGACTTGTGGATCGGACGGACGATCAGATGACTAAGAAGGCATGTAAGTAATCGACGGGGATGTTAGGTTAGGGGACGGCGGGGGCTTCGGGTGTAGGGCTTTAGGTGTTAGCGACAGCGGCGGGGGAAAGCGGCGGGGGAAAGCGGCGGGAGCTTAGGAGGCGGCGGGCTTAGGGGGTAGGGGCTTAGGTACGGCGGGGAGGCGGCGGACGGTAGGGGCTTAGGTGTGGCGGGGCTTAGGGGGTAGGGGCTTAGGTGCGGCGAGCTTTTAGGTGCGGCGGGGCTTAGGGGGTAGGGGCTTAGGTGTGGCGGGTCGGGGCTTAGGTGCGGCGGGGCTTAGGGGGTAGGGGCTTAGGTGCGGCGGGCTTTTAGGTGCGGCGCGGCTTAGGAGGTAGGGGCTTAGGTGCGGCGGGGCTTTTAGGTGCGGCGGGGCTTAGGGGGTAGGGGATTAGGTGCGGCGGGTCGGGGCTTAGGGGGTAGGGGCTTAGGTGCGGCGGGGCTTTTAGGTGCGGCGGGGCTTAGGGGGTAGGGGATTAGGTGCGGCGGGTCGGGGCTTAGGTGCGGCGGGTCTTAGGGGGTAGGGGCTTAGGTGCGTCGGGTCGGGGCTTAGGTGCAGCGGGTCTTAGGGAGTAGGGGCTTAGGTGCGGCGGGGCTTAGAGGGTAGGGGCTTAGGTGCGGCGGGGCTTTTAGGTGCGGCGGGGCTTAGGGGGTAGGGGCTTAGGTGCGGCGGGGCTTAGGGGGTAGGGTGTTAGGTGCGGTGGGGCTTAGGGGGTAGGGGCTTAGGTGACGCGGGGCTTTTAGGTGCGGTGGGGCTTAGGGGGTAGGGGATTAGGTGCGTCTGGTCGGGGCTTAGGTGCGGCGGGGCTTAGGGTGTAGGGGCTTATGTGCGGCGGTGCTTAGGGGGTAGGGGCTTAGGTGCGGCGGGTTGGGGCTTAGGATGCGGCGGGGCTTAGAGGGTAGGGACTTAGGGGCGGCGAAGTTAGGGGGTAGGAGCTTAGGTGCGGGGTGGCTGTGCGGACATTGCGGGGTGGGTGTGCGGACATGGTGTGGCTGTGCGGACATGGGGGGGCTGTGTGGACGACATGTGGGTGGCTGTGCGGACATGGGGGTGGCTGTGTGGACATGGGGGTGGCTGTGCGGAGATGGGGGGGGCTGTGCGGAGATGGGGGGGGCTGTGCGGAGATGGGGGGGCTGTGCGGACATGGGGGGGGCTTTGCGGACATGGGGGGGCTGTGCGGACATGGGGGGGGCTGTGCGGACATGGGGGGGGCTGGGCGGACAGGGGGGGGGCGAATTGTGGGTAGCGGGGAGCGGAGGCGGCTGTGCCGCCTCCGCTCCATGGTCCCCGGGGAGCGAGTTGCGGCTCAGGCAGCGACTCGCAATGGCCTCGCGGCCATTGCTCGCGCTACCTGAGCGGTAAATCGCTAAGGTTGTGGCCAAGCCTCTGGTTCGATTTTCGGCCAGCGACTCGCAATGGCCGCTTCGCGGCCATTGCTCGCACTCAGCCAGCGACTCGCAATGGCCTCGCGGCCATTGCTCGCGCAGCATTGGGTGCTTCGCGCCCAATGTTAAATTCGTATCCACATGACCACGCCGGAAGTAGCGCGCAGAGGGGCGCTTTTCCGATTCGCGATTATATAATAGATGTTTGTACAATGTCTCTAGGGGGTGGCTAGTCCCCCTAGAGACCTTCCACCCACTCAGGTGGGCATATAATGGTCTAATCACCTCTGTACAGCAGCTGCCTCCTGACAGCTGCTGTACAGTTTTATGAATGAAAGCGCCAGGCTCCTCAGAGCGGCGCGCCTACTATTGCTATTGGTATAGTATGTGCGCCGCTGTCTGAGGTCCTGAAGCCACTTACAGTAAGATCTATGGGCAGCGACAATTGCGTTCACCGCATCCGGATCTGGATGCGGTGAGCGCAGTTCCAGATTTAAGTGTGACCCTAGCCTTTGTCTGCTGTGCAAATATTTCTGGACTTATGTGCACATATAATTCTGGGTCATTACACTTCTTCAGTGTAGTAGGATGCCTCTGTGATTTCTTACTTGATCTGCTTTGTACAGTCTTTGCTCTTGGGAACAACAGAGAAATGCGCTAAGAGTTGCTAAAGTGAATTCCTAGTTGCAGCTGTCTTTTATTGAATTGAAATCTTCGGATGTGCCACAAAAACCTTCTCCCATAAACCACTTCTCCACTTGTTGTGCCATCTTCTCGGGATCACCCTGACAGCGGCGGACTGGACCAGCACACAGTTCCCGCTGCTGATAAGTCAGGATCGCGGCGCCGCTGTCCTGACCTGTCAGCGGCTTCAGCTGCGTGCGCTGCACACCGGACCGGAGGGCATATTAGCCCTCCAGTCCTGTGTGCTGGTCCAGTCCACGGCTTTCAGGGTCATCCCAGACAGCCCCGGACCGGATCACGCCGCAGTTTGAAGCCGCCCTCACATGATCATTATTAGATTTATCTACAACTAGTGATGTGCTTGAGAAAGGCTTCTGTGAAAGCCGAAAAGTTGTGCCACTTGGGGCTGAATTAAAGTCCACTTTTTAATTATTTGGACTGGTGCCTGACATAATTTTCTAAATACTTACCTGCGTTAAACATCATATTTTCAGGACTTATTGCATCGACGTTTGTCTTAAAGAGGACCTGTCACCAAACCAGGCATGGTGATCTAATTACAGCACTGGATGCAGCATGTCTGCAGCATGCAGGCAAGGGGTCCCCCAGCACTTGAGCAGCCCTGTACCCCGAGATAATACACTTAGAAAACTTACATCCTGCAGCCAGAAAGGAGGTGGCTAGGGGAAGAGAGAATGATTGGCAGCGGTGGGCAGATTACACAGGCAGGGGGTGTGAATCTGCCCTTGGCTGCAGCCCCTAGCCACCTCCTTTCTGGCTGTAGCATGTAAGTTTTTTAAGTGTATTATCTCGGGGTACAGGGGGCTCAAGTGCTGGGGGACCCCTTGTCTGCATGCTGCAGACATGCTGCACCCAGTGCTGTAATTAGATCACCATGTCTGGTTTGGTGACAGGTCCTCTTTAAGTTTGTGCTGTTCCATTTATTTTTATATAACTAGGGATGAGCAAACTTGTTTGAAACATGTTCACCAATTTCAAATTCAGCAGGAACATGGCCAATTCAGTTCGGATTCGACACTCACAAGCAATTTCCCAAAAATTCGGCAAACGTGAATTTCTTTGAGTCATCAGATTAAAAAAATCATTAATGCATTTAAATGATGCTTTTCTCCTACATTCTGACATTGCAGAATATCTGGTGGGACGTCTTTTATGAGAGGATGGGGTGGGGAGAGGTCAGAGTGGTGTCGAACTCCATTTTTTCTCCGGCATTTTCTGTGTGGATGTTCCTGGTCTGCAGATAAAACATCCACATGTTTAAAACACAAAGGCTTGTGTCATTGGCTGGCTTCTTTCGTTAGCTGCCAAAGTCACGTCCCTAGGGATATAAGAAGTGGCCATTTGCCGTTGTCGCAATTTTCAGAGTGTTACTGGTTACAGACAGTGCTGCTGCTACTCTGTGCTGCTCAGTCCATGTTACGCAATAAGATAGCTAGCTACTCCATCACTTTATAGCTAGAATAGGAGGGAAAGGGTGTCCATCCGGACATAGCCATTTTGTACTGAGAAGTGAGAACGAGTGTAATTCTTAAACCTTTGTGAGTTGCCAAAGCTGCTTTTTATGCATACAGGAAGGGATTGCCAAATTCTTCAGTTTCAATAAAAAGGCACTTTTTTGCCTGTAAACTGTGAATCTGAAATCCTTCAGTTTCCCCTAAAAAGGCACTCTTTTGACTGTAAGGCCCCCTTCACATCACGTTTTTTTCACATCTGTGGTGATCCTTGAATTTCAAGGATCACACGAACAGGCACGGATCTGTGCCAACAGATGCCACTGATGCCCACTGTGTTTTCCACGGATCTATCATCAGTTAGCAGAAAGAGGGCTGTACCTTGCTTCTGAGCATGCGCAGTACAGCAAATCGGATCCATTTTATGGATACGATTTTTTTGTTGTATCCATTTTGATCCGACACCATAGAGCTCCATGGTATTTGGAACGGACAGCAATTAATCCGTTTCTTTCCGTTTCTGTCCGATTTTTTCAAGACAGGCCAAAATCAGAGCAGGCTCCAATTTTTGGGATGGGAAGAAAGCTGACACAAACTGATCCATCACATGACTGACACAATTGGATGCCAATAAGGAGCAATCCGTGCACATCCATGCTCATAGAGGTACATGGAGACCAAAATGGATCCATGGTTATCAGTTTTACAATGGATAGACACAGATCTACAAAAAACGTGAAGTGAAGGGGTCCTAACTTGTGAATCTCAAATCCTTGAGTTCTTGCTAAAAAGGCTGAGCTTGGCCTCAAAAATGTGCTTTCCAAATCTGTGTGCATAAAAGATGAGTGGGAAATTCTGAAGTCATGGTGGAAAGGGGAAGGGGGAAAGGTTTGCTGTAAAGGGGAGTAGGCTTGCACTTGGAGGTGTATTTGGGGTAGGTGCTACTGCTAATAGTACTGAAAGCTGTAGTAACCAAACATTGCCTTGTCGTCCTATCCCAAGCAAAGTGACAACTTCTGTTACTGGACAGTCTCTTTGTTTTTCAGCAGCAGAACGATATGAGTTGTGGATGAGGCCCAGCTTTTACAACTGGTTAACTGTTTAATATCCAATGTACCAATGTGGTAGAATTCCACTCTGCACATGTTGCAGCAACTGTGGCAGCAGTGAAAAGACCTGGTGCAGTATTTAATCATGTGTACAGTGACTCAAAGTGAGCCGACTGTGGTGCAAATGCTGTTCCAGAGTGGGCACAGATCAAGGACCTCTGCACCCTTCTTCACAGTTTTGAAATGGCTGCTAAGATGGTTATTGCTGACAATGCCATCATCAACATCAGTATTCCGCTCATCTACATGCTAGAGCAAACTTTGATTGCTCTCAGTGTGAGAAACAAGATACAAATCTTGTAGTTGTGATACCTTTGAAATGCCTGTGGGATGAGGTGGTAGTATCACAGGAAGAGGAGGATGAAAAACATGATGATGAGGAAAGGAGATCAAGATATTAAATGTCCAGACTCTTATCACACAACCGGGCGGCATGTCAGTGTGGGGTAGAGTGACAGAGAGGAGCTCATGGTAACAGACAAACTGCAAGATGCAAGAGCCGAGGAACAAATGGAGGAGGATGAGGATAACAAGATGATGTTCATAAAACAGTCAGGAGAAGAGGATTCCCCTTTCTGTTGTCTGAGGTTGGTAAGAGAAGAAGGAGAAAATAAGTGGAATGTTATCTTGTTGCCACAAAAACAACAAGTACACAGGCCTCATGGACGCGTCAGAGATATGAGCGCCATCTTGCTGCATTCAAAGAAAACTATAAGGAAGGAAAGAAAGCGCAATAGGGTCTTATCCTTGGATAATTATGTGAAGGTATTATGTCGGCTCCCTGAGGAAGGAGTGGGGATACAGCTCTGAAACGCATTGGAATAAAGCCATCACTTTCTGACTACTGTGATTCTTTCATCATATGAGCAGTGCAGATCTAGGAAACACTGTCATTTTTGGGTTTGTTCTTGCTGCATTATCTGCAACATAATGCCCATATCATTAGTATTCAAATTAGCAGGGACTAATGGGTTGCCACACTGTTGGATCTGCGGTACAAGAGTAAATTTAGCCAGATGCTTCCAACCATGGACAGGGACACACGCGCGCTGGAGTATCAAAAAATGCTTGTAGACAAGCTTAGGAATGGCTTTCCCCAACACATCAGGGAGGGACACCTCAGGTGACATTGAGTTCTCAGCGTAGAAACATTAGCAGCAATGCAGATGTCAGAAGTAATTTCTTTGAGTCCTTTGACCAATTTTTGTCAACCAGCCCATCCACCGGTAGAAATGAGTACAAGTATGACACATAGTAAATGACTGGAGAGCATGGTGGAGGAGTATGTAGAACTAAATATCCATGTCATTAGGGGGAATTTGGACCTTTTTACATTTTGACCTTAAAAAGTGGAGGACTGCCAGTCATGGAGGTTTTGTCATGCCTAGCAGTCAGCGCTCTCTCAGAATTCACCTTCAGCGCTGCTGGTGGTGTCCTGACAGATAAGTGCATCTGGCTGTCTCCTGAAAATGTAAACCACCTAATTTTCATTACGATGAACAAGTCATGGATCGCCAAGGACTTCTGCACCCCAGTGGCAGACTGCTCAAAATAGGTGATGTTGTTTTTTTCAGTGTGCTGCATTGATCTCGCTATTCTCTAATTTTTATTTTGGACCAATTGATGCCACTTTGGTTATATCTAGCCCTAATGGCCACATTTTCTAGCTTATCCACAGGTAACTTACTGGCTGCAGTGAAATCATGGAGACATTATTCCATTTGTACACAGCAACAAGATAGAACCATGTCTCCATGATTTCACTGAAGCCAGTAAGTTACCTGTGGATAAGCTAGAAATGTAGCCGCGTGCAAAGTGGCCATAATGTTTTGAAATGTGGAGACTCTTTTTGAGTCTCTTTGTCTGTTTCCTGAATTTAGCAGAGCTACAGTATGTCAGTACGATGACTACACATGTCACTCACTCCCTGTTACTGTAATAAATGTTTAACCTTGAAATGTTAGGCCAGGCCCCGCGCCAGATCCTATGCCATGCCTACAGACTGTACAATTCTCAAATTTTTGTTGTTGACCAATTTATGGCACTCTGATGATATCTAGCCCTATTTTTTTTTTAATGTGGAGACTTTTTGGGAGTCTCCTTGTCTGTTTCCTGAATTTATCAGGGCTATGTGAACATCATGCGTACACCTGAAGCTTGAAATACTGGGCTAGGCATTGTTCTATGCATCCATTATGCACAATAATGTAAATTTAAACTTAGGGAAATACATGGCACTTTTCCTGCTGTCTGTTCCTAATTTGAGATCTATGGCAGCTTTTATTTCCCTTTAAGGTGTTTTGTAGGCCCTTGATTTTGCCTCCCATTGTTTTCAATGGTGTTAGGAAGTTTGACGAACTGTTCAACAAACTGTACGTCGAGCAGTGCAAGTTCGATGAACTGAATAAAATTTGAAGTTCCAAAGGGTGACTGAAAAGATGGTAAACATAGCAAGCAGGTACCAGCCTGACGAAGGGACCACAGTGTCCCGAAAGCTTGCTATGTTTACCATCTTTTCAGTTAGCCATTAAAAGGTATCAACCACTGAGGACTCTCAGATTGCAATATATTTTTCTATCTACTGGCTAACACGGTATAAATATTCTTTACCTTAACTTCCAAAGGTTCACTCATCTCTATCTATTACCTCGTCACAACCTTTGATGTAGGTTGGATCCGTAGAAGCATGGATGTGTAAAACAGTTGTGTCCTGGGGTGCGCACTGCAGCTCACTCTTTCTTTGCAAACTTTACTTGTGCATCAAACTTTTATGTTATTGTGAATAAAAGAAGATTTTAATCCTGGATATGTGCCACTTGATGTCTCTTGTTATAGGTCTCTGCTTTCACCTGACTCTGGGTTTAACAGCTGTGCACCACTGAAGGGCTTTATTTGCACGGACTGCTAGGAAACACAGTAGGTCTTCTGATATTACGTTACAATTACGGTGATGCCAATAACTCTTGCACAAATTTTGACATAAGTTTACATCATAGATGGCTAAGGGTTCATGACCTATTATGTAAACTTACATTATGGCACTCACGTGGGCACAGGAGCTGTGCACGCGTGATCGCCGCTGAGAGTCTGGCATAAGTGATAGCTAAGTTCTGGCTGTAACACACAGGGATGGTGCCTACACCGTCTTAGATTGTATAGCCCTCTAAATGCCACGATCAATAGCGCTTACAGCATTTAGGCATCTGGAAGAGAGAGTGTGCTCCCTCTCCCACCCGATCGCGATAATGTAACATGATTATGGAGTCACGACCATTGCAATGATAACACAAGAGGAAATTATTTATCTGGGTTATCTGGGTACGCAAGCCTGTTAAGACCATACCAGCAGGATGGTTTAACAAATGATCTGTCAGTATAGCACAGACAGGTAAGATTCATTGCAATACATGTGCATCTCAATGGATTATACCAGATATTAGAGTAATAAAATCTAAAATCCCATATAGGCCTAAGTACAAAAGTGAACAAAAAATAAAAATACCAAAAAAAACTGAAAATGAAAGCAAGAAAATGAAAAAAATATTATACCATTACACATATATCTACATATATCTATAAATATCTATATATATATAAACTCAATTTCAATCTTTAAAACTCTTACACTAGTTAACCCTTTCAGTCAGAGCTAGCTCCAGGTTTTTGTGGGCCCCGGGAGAAACAGTCTCAGTGGGCCCCTTTAACACAGACCATGATTTATGAATATAATATAGAAGTTGCGGGTTGTGTATAATATAGAGGCTACTGGGTGGGCTGTATATATAATATAAAAGCTGTTAAGGCTCTATATATAATATGGAGACTCCTAGACTGTATATAGAATATGGAGACTGCTGGGCTGTATATAAAATATAGAAGTTGCGGGCTGTATATATTTGGAGGCTGTACTGGACTGTATATATTATTTGAAGGTTGTGCTATGCTATATATATATTATTTGGAGGCTGTGGCTGAAGGGCATCTGTATATTATTTGGAGTCAGGCAAATTGCCAGACAGTCTATTATATATTATTTGCGAAGCTTCCAGCAGCCTAGAGCACAGTATACATTTATATACAGTAGCTCCATATCAAATTTAGCAGCAGGCTATGCAGCAGCTCATAGTAATTATATACAGCCAGCCTAGACCTGTCACTATATACTCACAGCCTAATCAGCCAACCTACATATATGCCTTGCACAGCCTCATATACCCAGCACAGCTTCATATACCCAGCACACCTCAATATACAGCACAGCTCCATAACCCGTACAGCTCTATATACAGCCTACAGCCTCATATACAGCAGCACGCCTCAATACAGCACAGCTCATATAGCACACAGTCACAGCCTCCATATACCCCAGCACAGCCTCTATATACCCCAGTCACAGCCTCCATATACCCAGCACAGCCTCATATACAGCCAGCACAGCCTCCATATACACAGTACAGCCTAATACCACAAGCCTCTATACCGCACACCCATATACCCCATACAGCCTATAACCCACAGATCCATATACCGCACGCCCATATCCATACAGCTCTATAACCCATACAGCCTCATTACCAGTACCTCATATACCCAGCACAGCCCATATACAGCAGTAGTCATATACCAGCAACAGCTCATATACCCACAACCTCAAAACCATACTATAATACCAGTACAATCATTACAAGCTCATAATCTACTCTATAAAACCATACAGCCTCATATACCCCAGTACAGCCTCCTATACCCCAGCACAGCATCCATATACAGGCAGCATAGCCTCCATATACCCCAGCAACAGCCTTCATATACCCAGCACAACCTCAATATACCCCAGCACAGCCTCCATATACCCCGGTACAGCCTCTATATACCCCAGTACAGCCTACAGCTACATATACAGCCAGCACTGCCTCTAAATACCCCAGCACAGCCTCTATATACCTGTCACAGCCACTATATACCCCATCACAGCCTCTATATACCCCATCACAGCCTCTATATACCCCAGTACAGCCTCCATATACCCCAGCACAGACTCCATATACAGCCAGCACAGCCTCCATATACCACAGTACAGCCTCAATAAACCCCATCACAGCCTCTATATACCCTGTCACATCCACTATATACCCCATCACAGCCTATATATACCCCAGTACAGAATCCATATACCCCCGCACAGCCTCCATATATCCCATTACAGCCTCTATAAACACCAATACAGCCTCCATATACCCCAGTACAGCCTCCATATACCCCAGCACAGCCTCCATATACAGGCAGCATAGCCTCCATATACCCCAGCAACAGCCTTCATATACCCAGCACAACCTCATATACCGCACAGCCTCCATATACCCCGGTACAGCCTCTATATACCCCAGTACAGCCTACAGCTACATATATACAGCCAGCACTGCCTCTAAATACCCCAGCACAGCCTCTATATACCTGTCACAGCCACTATATACCCCATCACAGCCTCTATATACCCCATCACAGCCTCTATATACCCCAGTACAGCCTCCATATACCCCAGCACAGCCTCCATATACAGCCAGCACAGCCTCCATATACCACAGTACAGCCTCAATAAACCCCATCACAGCCTCTATATACCCTGTCACATCCACTATATACCCCATTACAGCCTATATATATACCCCAGTACAGAATCCATATACCCCAGCACAGCCTCCATATATCCCATTACAGCCTCTATAAACACCAATACAGCCTCCATATACCCCAGTACAGCCTCCATATACCCCAGCACAGCCTCCATATACAGGCAGCATAGCCTCCATATACCCCAGCAACAGCCTTCATATACCCAGCACAACCTCAATATACCCCAGCACAGCCTCCATATACCCCTACACAGCCTCTATATACCCCAGTACAGCCTACAGCTACATATACAGCCAGCACTGCCTCTAAATACCCCAGCACAGCCTCCATATGAAGCCAGCACAGCCTCCATATACAGTTAGCACAGCCTCTATATACCCCAGCAGCAGCCTCCAGATAATATATAATATGGTTGTTCTCCTGCTAGTATATATGTCCCTCATCATGGCCTCACAGCAAAAAAAAAGAAACAAAAAAAACGATTATGCTCACCTTCCCTCCACTCCCCAGCACTGTGTCCTTCTCTGCCGGTGCTGTCCCCATAGCATTCTTGCAGCAGGCTCCTGTCTGTGCTTTTTCCTTATTGCCTGCTGCAGTGTGCCTAAGGAAATGCCTAATAATTAAGCACACCTTACATAGTGTATTGATGTCATTACACCGCACCCCTCCTCATTACAGAGATGCACATCACCTGATTTACTTAATTGGTAGTTGGCTCTCAAGCCTATACAGCTTCCCTCCGACTTCCCTCATCTCTGCTGAGGAGTTCCCCACAAACTTCAAAAATAAGATCGACCAAACAAGGCAATACCAAAGAATTTGTGATTGCAATCATTTTCAGGAAGAAACTGAGTATTATCTGACAGAATTGCAGGGGTGTTAATACTTTTGGCCAACACTGTAGGGAGAAGTGTACCTCATCCTGTACGGGAATATGTCCATTGTGAGAGATAAATGGACTACTCATTATATGGACATTTATGTTGAAGGTAAAGGAAAGCATCGTGTTTATGTTATGGACCATGGTTTATGAAGTTTGGAATAAACCTGATGAACTTTTGTATAGAATCCATTGCTGTGAGCATCAATTCCACTGTCAAGTGAGTATCCTCTAATACCCTCAGCTAGCGCTACCTCACAATATTCAAACGATCATAAGAAACAGTTATCAGAAAATACAATACAATACAAAATGCAATACAATACAATGAAGAATATAATACAAAACAAATATAATAATTAAAGCAAAATTGTGACAGCCCTGCTCATAAGAGCTTACAATCTAACAATGAGGTGGAGTGATACAAAGTACAGGTGCTTATTTACAATATTTGTGATGCATTTAGGACTGGTGGAGCGGATAGGCTATGTCTAAATGACTTTGGCTAGGGATCATGATAGGCCGCCCTAAAAAAAATTATATGAAATAAAATGGTATGATAGTCTGAGCGCTGGGAACAGATTACAAGCGTGAGAACGCGTGAGGACCTGTAACATCCACTGTTCGTATTAAATTTGAAGGTAATAAATTATAGGATCCAGTGCTTGTAATCTGTTCCCAGCGCTCAGACTATCATACCATTTTATTTCATATCGTGTTCAATTCCTCCCTTTGGGGAGTGTGGTTTGAGAGCAGCTCAGGAACAGAACCAGACCTACACAATAAGATCTACCCTTCTTAAGGGTTGAGAGAGCCGATGCAGCTCCATTAGGATCAAGCTGAAGGGAACTTCATTTCTGGAATAAAGAGTCTCCGTCTGCTATTAATCTCACCATAAACGCAAAACCTAGTTGTGCAGGAAGCACAACTGGTAAAGGTGAGTGAAAACATCTTTTAACAATTACCTCAGCTTGATAGATGCACAGCGTGGCGTAACAATATATTTTGTTTGTTTTTTGCCCTAAAAAAAATTTGTTTTTCGGGATCACCTGAAACTATGTAAGTGGATAGACATAATTTCTTGGGGTAGAGCATTCCAAAGAATCGGAGCAGTTCGGGAGAAGTTTTGGAGCTGGGAGTGGGAAGTTCAGATTAATGCAGATGTTAGTCTAAAGTCACTACCAGAGTGAAGAGGTGGGGTGATAGACAGAGATGAGGGTAGAGAGGTAGGGAGGTGCTGCTCTCTGAATAGCTTTGTGGGTTGAGAACAAGCAGTTTGAATTGAAGTATATTGAAGTAATTTAAGTATATAGGTAGCCAGTGCAATGGCTGGTATAGAGCGGATAAGTCCGAGTAACGGTTAGCCAGATAGGTGATCCTAGCTGCTGCATTAAGGATTGACTGGGGACAGGAGAGTCTTGTGGGGGAAAAGAACAATTAAAAGAGAATTACAATAGTCAAGGTGGGAGTGAATCAGGGCAACAGTGAGGGTTTTTGTGGTTTGCCAGGTGAGAAAGGGGCAAATTCTAGAGACATTCTTCAGGTGCAAGCTGCAAGAGCAGGCGGGAGATTGTATATATGGGGTGAAGAAAAGATCAGAGTCAAACATAACACCCAGACAGCGAGCCTGCTGCCTAGGAATTATCGTGGTGCCACACACTGAGAGAGAGATGTCAGGCTTAGGGAGGTTTGTGGAGGGCGGGAGCTGAAGAAGTTCAGTTTTGGAAGGGTTGGGTTTCAGATAAAGAGGGAACATGATATTGGAGACTGTGGTTAGACAGTCATTAGTGTTCGTTATTAGAGCGGGAGTACGGTTAGGGAAAGAAGTGTATAGTTGTGTGTCATCAGCATAAAGATTGTACTGAAAGCCAAATCTGCTGATGGTCTGTCCAATGGTGGCGCCCCTGGGACCAGGGTGGCCACAGGTTGAAACTGCAGCCAGGCAGGTGGAGACAGTTTCCGCACCAAACACCATCAACACACACACCCACAAGACACAACACCCAACCCGGAGCCCGGGACTCTAGGCGGGCAAGGGGTGGTAGGGTTTAGAGGGAAGTGGGTGGAACATAGGTCAGGTGAAAAACTAGGTACAAAAGTGAGAACACAAGGAGGAGTTAGGCAGTAGGCCAGAGTGAGCCGACCAGAAAAGACCAAGAGTAGAAAGTGACTTTCCTGAGGGTCTGGTAGTTACATGGGTCGGATCCCATGCAAGATAGGGACACCCAAGGCTAGGCTGGGACCAGAGTGTCGGCTCTGAGGGGGACCGCAGCTATATGCCGGATCCCAGACAAACCGACGGGGGACTCTGATTCCAGGTCAGAGTTCCTAACACATGGGCTGCAGGCATAGCAATACCATAGGACCCAGTCTTGCCACCCACACACACAGGGGGAAGCTACACAAAGGGACAGAGTTGCCGCCATACAGCCCACAGGGAAGAACAGATGAGAGAAAAGCCGGAAAGGTTACATAGAAAGTGAAGAGTCTCAGGGAGGAAACCTGGCTGCAGAGGGTTCAGAGTGTAACCAGAGTTAACTGTGTGAAGGAACTAGACTGTGAACTGTTGAATTGTACCGTGAACTGGTTAAATTGCACTAAGAACTTGCAAGTAAAACCTGGTGAACCCTGTTTAAGTCTCCCGTGTGTGATTCCCTACATACAGAACTTTATTTCACCTTCTCACCCTGTCAGGAGCAACCCCGACTGACGGCAGGGTCATCCTTCTAGCTGCAGCACCATCCATCCTCCTGGCGTGAATAGCAGCAGCGGTGGTCCCCTCACTGACCACAACCTGTGGGTGGCATCATGACAAACCCCTGTAAATATCCCCTTTTATTTGTGGGCTCGGGACACTGTCCGGACCAAGGACCGCTGTGATAATCCCAGTGATACCCCGGTCCAGTACCGAGTACCCCGTCCCAGTGGGCTCCACACAATCAGGGCCGTGTAGAGAGAGAATAGAAGAGGTCCAAGGACTGGAGTCCCCAATAGTTAGAGGATGAGGGGAGAAAGTGGAGGCAGCAAATGATACACTGAAAGAGTGATCAGAAAGATAGGATGAGAACCAGCAGAGACCAGCTCTCTTGATGCCAATGGAGTGCAGCATGGAGGATAGGAGATGGTGGTCAACAATGTCAAAGGCTGCAGAGAGAACAAAAAGAATCAGCGTAGAGTGGTCACTATTAAGTTTTGCTGTCAGAAGGTCATTGATCACTTTGGTGAGGGCAGTTTCTTTAGAATGTAAGGGGCGGAAACCAAACTGTATTGGGTCTAGAAGAGAGTGAGTGGAGAGGTAACGGGTGAGGTGGGAGTAGACCAGGCACTCCAGGAGTTTAGAGATAAAGGGGAGATTGGAGACTGGTCTGTAGTTGATTGTGCAAGATGGGTCAAGAGACATTTTCTTTATTAATGGAGTAATGATAGAGTGTTTGAAGGAGGGGGAAAGAAGCCAGAAGAGAGGGAGAGATTGAAGATTTTGGTTAGGTGAGTGGTGACAACAGGAGAGTGAGACTGGAGAAGGTATGAGGAGTTGGGGTCAGCAGTGCATGTGGTGTGACAAGAGGAAGAGAGGAGCCTGGAGACTTCTTCTTCTATGACTGGGTCTAATGTGGAGATTGAGCCAGAGGAAATGTGGGGAGAGATAGGGGTAACAGCGATTTGAGTTGGAGAGTTGATTTCCTGATTGTTGGTTTCTATTTTCTTAGTGAAGTAAGAAGCCAAATCATAAGCACAGACGTCAGTGATAGGGGCCTGCACTTTAGGACTGAGGAAAGAGTGAAAGGTGTCAAAGAGTTTCTTTGGGTTGTTGGATAGTGATACCTTTCCAACTGCACATTTACGATTTCCCACTTCCACACTACCTCCTCATCCCGCCCTCTCTCTGTTGGAGTCCCACAAGTCCTGGGGCCCCTACTTTTCTCCATCTATACCGTTGGCGTAGGACAACTCAAAGTCCCATGGCTTCCAATAATACCTGTATGCTGATGACACTCAGATCTATCTCTCTGACCCACATGTCAACTCTCTGCTGTCCAGAATCCCGGAATGTCTGTCAGCTATATCCTCCTTCTTCTCCTCTCACTTCCTAAAACTCAACATAGACAAAACCGAACTCATCATCTTTAATCCATCCCATCTTTCTTCTTCACTACCTGATCTATCTATTATGGTAAATGGCACCATGCTCTCTCCCACACCTCAAATTCACTGCCTCGGAGTAACTCTCGACTCTGCATCCTGCAAGTGCAGTGTTGGTTTTTGATTTTGGCATTGATGGTAAGTTTTTCTGATGCTGCTTTCTCTGTAGTTTTTGTACATAATTTGTTACGACTCATGAGCATGGGGATCCGTGGATCATGAGCTTAAGTTTCTTGGCTAATGCATGAACCAATACCCCATCTTTAAGGTTTTTTATTTATCACATAAAAAACTTTTTTGCACTTTTTTCTCATTTTCGGGGTGCAGTTGGGCCCCATGGGGCGCCGTTCATCTAGTAGTGCAGAAGCATCTTACTGGGCGGCCCATTGGTTAGGTGGCAGAGCCGGTGGGTAGCTTTCAGACACTGCATCATTTGTATCAGTGTGAATGGTGTCCTAAGCAAGCCCATTATGTGCATGGCAGGTCGCCTCCCACATTTTGTTGCAGGTAGAGGTGATTTTTATCAGCCTGCACCGTATGCTTGCTTTACTTAGTGGGGTCTGACTGCATCCTGCAAGTGCAGTGTTGTATTTTGATTTTGGCATTGATGGTAAGTTTTTCTGATGCTGCTTTTTCTCAGTAGTTTTTGTAACTCTAGACTCTGCCATGTCCTTCAAAACCACACATCAAAACTCTGGCCACCTCCCGTTGCCTCCAGTTCAAAAATATTTCCTGAATCCGTCCTTTCCTCAGCCCTCAATCTACTAAAATTCTTGTACATGCCCTCTTTATCTCACGCCTTGACTACTGCAACATCCTCCTCTGTGACTTCCCAGTTTGTCCTCAACTCCGTTGCCCGACTAATCCACCTCTATCATCACTACTCCCCTGTTTCTCCCCTCTGAAAATCCCTCCACTGGCTCCCAATTCCCCAACGAATCTAGTTCATGCTACTAACACTGACCTACAAAGCCATCCATAACCTGTCTCCCCCATATCTCTCTGAACTAATTTCCCACTATCTTCCCTCACATAATCTTCGATCCTCCCAAGACCTCCTCCTCTCCACCACACTTATCCGTTCCTCACACAACCGCCTCCAATATTTCTCCCGAATATCCCCCGTCCTCTGGAATTCTGCGCACCACGCTCGGATCCTTCAGATGGAACCTGAAAACCCATCTCTTCAGTAAAGCTTACAGCCTGCAATAACCGACCTGCCGCCCCACCAGAGCCGCTGCCCCACCGCCACCGGAGCTGCCGCCTCATCGCTACCAGATCTGCTGTACCCCTGACCTACTATCTCTCTCCCCATTGCCCTGTGTAATGTAATCCCACAAGGGCAGGGTCCTCTCCCCTCAGTACCAGTCTGTCATTGTTAATTTGCTTACTGTAGACTATATCTATAATTTTTTATGTAACCCCTTCCACCACCCTGGAATTAATGGTGCTATATAAATAAATAATAATAATAACAATAATAATTGGTAGGATAAAGACTCTTGAAAAGCGCAGTTGTTTCCTCACTCAAAAAGAAATTCAGCAAAATTTGCACTCCCTCCCTCATCTGAGCACCACAATTTGTCTAAAAAATAGTTAAAGTTCACATGTTTGGCATTTTTATGGTGGGGTGACCCACTTTACTTACAGGGTGTGTCTTTCCAGTAGCACAAACTGGTCACAATTTATGGGCAATAAATCAATAAATAAATCATTATTAGTCATTATAGGTTCTTATTTGCAATTTTTATTTCTACAACATTATTTGATTCCTTGAGACAAAATCATCACTGCACAACACGAGTAGATGAATTCCCAGAGGGGTGTAAATTCTAAAAATGTGGTCACTTGAGGGGATTTCTTCTGTTCTGGCACTGAAAAGCTCTGCAAATGGATTCTGCAAACTATTGTAGGAAAATCTATTCTTTAAAGCGTTCCTTCCAAGGTAAGCCCTGTTGTGTGGCCAATTAGTAATGTACAGTCATGTTCTTGAGAAATTGTGTAACCCATTATAGGGCCTTTTTTAGCTACTCCCCTTGGGAAAATTGGAAATACCGTGTTTCCCCGAATATAAGACAGTGTCTTATATTAATTTTACCCCCAAAAGTCCCACCCTGACTTATATTCGGGGTATGACTTATATTAAAAAAAAAAAAAGACAAAAATGAAAAGTCCCAGCCCCATACAGTATGCCACTGCAGCCCCCAGCACAGTACCGTTAAAACCGCAATTCCGCCGCACAGCCGACTTGCGGCACACTTGCGGCAGGTCCCCATACAATGTACGGTACTGTATGGGACACTTGCGGCAAGGTGCGGCAAAGGTGCGGTAACCGCACCTTGCCGCAAGTGTCCCATACAGTACCGAACATTGTATGGAGACCTGCCGCAAATGTGCCGCAAGTCGGCTGTGCGGCGGAATTGCGGTTTTAATGGGCAAGTCGGCAAGGAAACATCCTTACTTTTTAGGGTAATGGCGGCCTCGGGCTATGGATTCCTCCGCGGTGCAGGGCGTTGTCCAGATGCTTCTTCATGCAGGAGCTTCTGGCCAATCAGCACTCGAGCCGCTGAGCCAATCAGCGATCGAGATGCTGGGGAGCCGCTGGCCAATCAGAAGCTCCTGCCGGCAGCGGTGACGTCAGGCCGGGGCGACAGGCGCACAAGATTAACACTATGCCCTCGGGGTTACCTGCGGCACCTGAGGGCAGAGGGGAGCCCACGGGGGACAGCGGACCTGCGGCTGCACCTGAGGGCAGAGGGGAGCCCACGGAGGACAGCAGGGCCAGTGGGACAGCGGGGACACAGGTAAAACATGCAATGGGCAAAAATGGCACTTTAGCGGTACCCTGTCTTATATTCCCTGAAAATAAGTCACCCTGTCTTATAATCGGGGTATGACTTATATTGGAAAATTCTGCACCAGCTCTGCCCTGACTTAAATTCGGGGGTGACTTATTTTCGGGGAAACAGGGTATTGGGCTAAAGAAACATTTTAGTAATAAAAATGTTATTATTTTTTCATTACCCTCCAATACTATAACATTTTGTGACACATCTGTGCTGTCAATACACTCACTGCACCCCAAGATGACTTCCTTGAGGGGTGCAGTTTGTAAAATGGATTCACTTGTCTGTGATTTTTGTTGTTCTGGCACCTCAGGGGCTCTGCCAATGTGACATAACAGACGTAAACATTTCCAGCATATTCAGAAGTCCAATATGGGGCACCTTCCCTTCTCGGCTCTGCACTGTACCTTAAAACTGGCAGCTGCTGCAAAGGCAAATAAAATACTGGGATGCATTAAAAGAGGCATAGATGCTCATGAGGAGAACATAATTTTACCTCTATACAAGTCACTAGTGCGACCATACTTAGAATACTGTGTACAATTCTGGTCTCCGATGTATAAGAAAGACATAGCTGAACTAGAACGGGTCCAGAGAAGAGCGACCAAGGTTATTAGAGGACTAAGGGGTCTGCAATACCAAGAGAGGTTTATAAACTTGGGGTTATTTAGTTTGAAAAGAGGTGATCTTATAATCTTATATATAAAACCCGAAGGCCACATCCGGAAAAGGCGACCCCTACTTCCGTGATGGTCTTCGCCCAGGGCTGGTGACGTCATCCAGTGCACTGTAGCCGCGCGCAGCCCGGCTACAGGCAGCGGCACAGGAACGTTCTGATCTCGGAAGTTCCGTGTGCCCTCCAGCCACTCCCCTCCACCCTCTGCCCTCCAGACACTAGCGCACATACCGGGGGGGGCAGGGGGGGCCCATTGCCCGCCACCTCGGGGGGCCACACACACCATCGGGGTACCCGTGCTCCCTGCCGCGCGCCTAGAGAGGAGGGAGGGCGGGACTTCCTCTCCTGCAGCTCTGCCCGCCCCTCCTCTCCTCCTACAGTACACCTGATGCCCGGCCCGCGGTGAGTCTGCAGCCCCACACGCTGCTCTGTCCTCCAGCCTGTGTGCCTCCCTCTGACCCCTCCAGCCTGTGTGCCTCCCTCTGACCCCTCCAGCCTGTGTGCCTCCCTCTGAACCCTCCAGCCTGTGTGCCTCCCTCTGACCCCTCCAGCCTGTGTGCCTCCCTCTGACCCCTCCAGCCTGTGTGCCTCCCTCTGACCCCTCCAGCCTGTGTGCCTCCCTCTGACCCCTCCAGCCTGTGTGCCTCCCTCTGACCCCTCCAGCCTGTGTGGCTCCCTCTGACCCCTCCAGCCTGTGTGCCTCCCTCTGACCCCTCCAGCCTGTGTGCCTCCCTCTGACCCCTCCAGCCTGTGTGCCTCCCTCTACCCCTCCAGCCTGTGCCCCTCTGACCCCTCCAGCCTGTGTGCCTCCCTCTGACCCCTCCAGCCTGTGTGCCTCCCTCTGACCCCTCCAGCCTGTGTGCCTCCCTCTGACCCCTCCAGCCTGTGTGGCCTCCCTCTGACCCCTCCAGCCTGTGTGCTCCCTCTGACCCCTCCAGCCTGTGTGCTCCCTCTGACCCCTCCAGCCGTGTGCTCCCTCTGACCTCAGCCTGTGTGCTCCCTCTGACCCCTCCAGCCTGTGTGGGCTCCCTCTGACCCCTCCAGCCTGTGTGCCTCCCTCTGACCCCTCCAGCCTGTGTGCCTCCCTCTGACCCCTCCACCTGTGTGCCTCCCTCTGACCCCTCCAGCCTGTGTGCCTCCCTCTGACCCCTCCAGCCTGTGTTGCCTCCCTCTGACCCCTCCAGCCTGTGTGCCTCCCTCTGACCCCTCCAGCCTGTGTGCCTCCCTCTGACCCCTCCAGCCTGTGTGCCTCCCTCTGACCCCTCCAGCCTGTGTGCCTCCTCTGACCCCTCCAGCTGTGTGCCTCCCTCTGACCCCTCCAGCCTGTGTGCCTCCCTCTGACCCCTCCAGCCTGTGTGCCTCCCTCTGACCCCTCCAGCCTGTGTGCTCCTGACCTCAGCCTTTGTCCTCTGACCCCTCCAGCCTTTGTGCCTCACCGCGCGCAGTGCTAGCCAGTGAGCCACCATATATACTGCTACCACAGAGCCGCCTGTATACACACAATTAATTTCACCGCACTACCCTAACTATTAGTAAATAAACTATACATGGATTCTAGACTACCCGATTCTTTAGAATCGGGCTGCCATCTAGTAATGTATAAATAGATGAGGGGACAGTACCGAGACCTTTTTAATGATCTTTTTACTCTTAGGCCTGAGACTGGGACAAGGGGGCATCCTCTACGTCTGGAGGAAAGAAGGTTTAACCCACTATCTACTAATGTCCTTTTTTTGGGACGCCTAATCTTTTGCTTCTAGCAACTAAGATATTATAAGTAGGTCCAATTTTTGTGTTGTTTTGTAAAATGAATGTTTTCAAAACAGGAAATCATGTCATTGTCATTTTTAATTATTTAGTGTGTCAAATGTATCTGGTTTAGGAGCAATCAAAAAACAAATTTAAAGTTCGAAAATGGTGAAATTTTAAATTTTTTTGTAAAATTTCTATATTTCCATAAATAAACGAAAATCATGTCACCCTAAATTTACTAGTATTATGAAGTGCAATGTGTCCAGAATAAAATATTAGAATCAGTAGGATTTGTTGAAGCGTTCCAGAGTTATTACCACATAGGCTCGGGTCACACGAGCATATGCTGCATGGGAGTGCAATGCGAGAAAATTCCGCATTGCACTCAGCCTAATGTTAGGAAATGAAACAGCTCATATTCGCTATGCTTTCCTCAGCCTTAATTGGGCTGAGGAAAAAAATTGCACCATGCTGCGATTGTCAGCGAGTCTTGGTTCACTCGCATTTATACAAGTCTAAGGCTGAAAACACACTGTCCGAGTGACATGTGAGTTACTCGCATGAGTCTCAGATCATTCACCCGGCACAACCCCTGCCTCTTTGGATACTGTAAGTGGTATGCTTTTCTATGTAGCTCCAATGATCCGAGACACTCGGACAGTGTGTTTCCAGACTAAGGGTGCTAGTGAAACATCGGACTGCACTCAGACATCATCCGAATGCAGCATAAAATACAGTGGAAAGGTGGAAAGATTAATCTCTCTTCTCAGCATCTATGATCTGATTGCAGGATTGGATCATTGTTGCATGACATTCAGATTATGCTCGCAGCAGAGCCTGACCTGAGGGCCATCAGCATATCACATCCTATGCTCTTGCATTGGATGTTATATGCTTGTATAACCATGGCTATAAAGTGACACTGGGCAGAGCTGAAAAAAATTGCCTGGTTGGAAAGTGAAAGCAGAAAAAGCGGGTTAAAAAATATACCGTAGTTGCTCAAACACTTCATCCTTGACTTGTGTCAGTATACAGTTCTATAATACAGCCAATACAATCTTTTAACCTGTAATTCTTTCATGTAGTAACTTGAAATCTTAATAGCTCAATTTAAAGAAATGCTTATAAAATGGATGTTCTGTGATGAACTCTTTAATTTTAGGTAGCCCAAACCATGGGATGAGAGTTTTTTTAATGAATATGCCTTTAGTTATTCAATGCATTACTATTTGCAAAATTGCACCCAGAATGTTTGTGCATTAGAAGACATTGACTTCAATGATTGCCTAATTAAGTAGAAGGAAGCCAACGAATTTATACACAGCGGGAGAGTCTGGATCAAATCAGGTAAAAAGAAGAGATTGCATTTTAAGGGCTTTATTGCTGCAGGACCCACTGAGCAGTAATTACATTGTAATTAGATGTACATCATATAGCAAATTAAATAGATATACTGTACACAACTAAATACTTAAACAAGAAAATCATGCTTGAATATTTTCTGCCTTATGAGCTTATTGCAAAAGAAAAAAATATTAGATGTAGTGCCTTGTTGTATAAAATGGAATTGCTCTCACACCACTCAAAACAAACAGCATAAATTAATAAATAGATCTCATAGAATTCGGGATTGCGGGTGTCCGGGGCTCAGACTTGAACATGGCCAGAAAAAAGTATGTGTCCTAGTTTTGGGATCGGGTACTGTTTGTATGTTAATAAGGTTTGTTGAAAGGCTGTATCAGCCAATCAACAAGCTTTATTGCATACAAAGCTGACAGTAGACTGCTGTGAACAAAAAAGATTTAAAAAAATTGGTGCCTTTTTTCATCACAATCGCAGGTAAAATCAATGGTGAACCAACGGAGAAGATGGAGAGACAGCTACTGGCTGCAACCCCCAGGTGTCTGTTTTACCTTAGCTTGTTATCAAAAATAGAGAGGATCCCATTCAGGTTTTTAAATTTTTTTATTTACATTTTTTTAATAAATAGCTTGGGCTCCACTCAATTTTTAATAACCATCCAAAGTAAAGCAAACAGCTGGGACCTGGTAATATCAGGGCAGGAATGTCCATGGTTATTTGGCCCTTCCCAGCCTAAAAATACCAGCCTACAGCCACTCCAAAAGTGGTGAATCCATTAGATATGCCAATTCTGGCACTTTACCCAGCTCTTCCCGATTGCCCCTGGTGTGGTGGCAATTAGATTAATTAGATTAATGGGGTTGATGTCACTGTGAATTGCATCCATCAGGCATGTCCATTACTGACCTGGCAAATATAGTGTTAACAAAGACACCAAAAAAACGTTTATTTAAATAAAGACTTCCCATATGCCCTCATTCATCAATTTATTAACTTAAAGATATCCCTGGAAGATCCGAGAGAATCCAAAGAGTAATGTCCCACAACAACAATTGATTCTTATGGAGCATCGCTCTGAGAGCTTTTTCAGAGCAAGGCTCCAGAGGTCACTGTTAGTAATATCACTGACTGCCAGTGACCTCTGGAGCCTCATTCTGAGAAAGTTCTGAGAATCTGAGAATATTCTCAGAACAAGGCTCATGATGCTGGTGAGAAATTCCATATGTGCCACTAACTAGGAGTGACCTCAGAAGCCTCGTTCTGAGAAAGATTCAAGGCCGGTTACGCATCACGATTTAGTGCCTGTCCGTGGGATCCACACAGATCCCTGTAATCAGATGGCAAATAGCCATCTGATCCGATTCTATGCAGGATCCGTGTGGATCCTGTTCTCCCTGCCTGTCCCTGTCTGTCCCTGCTTCTTCTCTATCTGTCCCTGTCTGTCCCTCCTCTATCTCTGCTCTATTACTGCTCTCCCTCTCCTCTATCCTCCCCCCTGTCCTCCCCCCTGTCCTCTCCCCCTCCAGTATGTTAAAAATAAAAAAATCCCTCCCTGAGGATACATTACCCTCTGACGGCTTCATGCGACAGTCTCCATCTGGTGGCTGAAGGACCTGTGATGATGTCACAGACCCGGTCACCTGACATGTCAGCTGACCGGCTCTCTAACATCACCACAGGATCTTCTGCACAGATGGTGATAGTCCCTGAAGGTGCCGGAAGGTAATGTATCCTCAGGGAGGGTTTTTTTTTTTTAAGCAAACAGAGGGAATAGAATAGAGAAAAGGATAGGGAATAAGACAGGGAAGAGGTTAGAATAGCGGGGGGACAGCATAGAATAGTGGGGGACAGGATGGAATAGTGGGAGACAGGATAGAGAAGTGGAGGGGGGGGAAGATGCAGGGAGGCAGGAGCAGGGAGGACACGGAGGTGACATCAGATCAGAGTTCAACTCGGATCCGATGTCCATGAGCTCCCATGTCATCGGGGCTCGGATCAGCTCGGATCCGAGGCTGTCTGATTTCATTCTCGGACAGAAAAACGCAGCAGGCTGCGTTTTTGTGTCCGTGCTGAAATCGGACAGGATCGGATGGTGCCAGATCGGATGGCAAAAGGCACACATACATGATACATGGGAACCGATTTTGGATCCGAGTGTATCCATTTTGAAACGGATACACTCGGAAGCTCCAAAATCGTGATGTCAACCCGGCCTAAGAACGAAGCTCCATGGGAATCAATGGAAGTCTGAGAGCTTCCTAATGAGCACTGTGAGTCTTGTTCTAAGAACTTTCTCAGATGCCCAAAGAATCCTATGAAGCTTTAATCTGAGAACCTTCTCAGAACATGGTGGCTCCAGAGGTCACTGCTGGTCAGCAGTATGATTGGCAGTGACCTCTGGAGCCCCGTTCTGAAAAAGTTCTCAGAATTATGCTCCTTTGGATTTAATGGACGTTATGGGACATTACTATTTGGATTACATTGGAACTTCCAGGATTTAATTTGAAGTGATAAATTAGTGAACCAGGATGTGTGGGGGAGTCTTTATTCAAATAAACTTTCTTTCCCTGTGACTGTGTTTTTTTTTTTTAATGCTTGCAATGTTAGTAATGAAGGAGTCTGATAGACCCCACTCCATTACTAGCACCAGGGATTGATGCCAGCTGTCAAATCAGAGGTGACATCAACCTCATTAACCATGACCCTGATTGCCACTGCGTCAGGGCATTAAAAAAACCTCATAAAGCACCAGAAATAATGCATCTAATGCAGTTCTCCACTTCTGTGTCGGCTGTGGGCTGGTATATTTAGGCTGGGAAGGGCAAAATAACCTTGGCACTTCCCACCCTGATAAAACCAGCCCCCAGCTGCCTGCTTTACCTTGGCTGAATATCACAAATGGGTAGAGCCCACACCATTTTTAAAAAAAAATAATTTATGTATATAATTAAAAATTAATGGATAGGGAATAATTAAAAAAAAGCATGTGGTATCCCATCAGCTTTTGATAAACATCCAAGGTAAAGCAAACAGCTGACTGTTGTAGCCTGCAGCTGTCTATTTTACTGGTGCTGGTTATCAAAAATCTCTTGCAGCCCATGCCATGATATTTTTCATTTATTCCATATCCACAGGTTTACAGTTGCTCCCATTATGCTTAAAGTCCTGCCGAATCTGAACATCCATGGGTCCACTCATCAATACTTATACTTAATAATGATGCTGTATGTATTCCATATGCCATTTACAAATGTTTACCTCCAGCTCTGCCCACCTGGCCCAATTAATAGCTCCTTAGTGTCTCATTCCCCTCTGCTGCTGAGCTCTAACACTGCTTAGTGCAAGCTACGACTTCTCAGTCTTGCTGGGCAAATGGACGACAGAAATTTATTATATTAGTAAATTCAACAGCGTTTTCATTCTGTAATTGTTCTCATAAAATGTGCATTCCAATATTATCATAAATTTGACATGGATACCGTAAATGCACCAGACTCATCAGGTCTAGAAGACCAATTCATCTTAGATTGTGAAATCTGCTGAAAGATTTTCTTTAATGCCCAGTCACACACACAGATAATTGTGCAGAGATTGTTCGCAGATCTCTGGTTGCAGTGAAATCATGGACACATTGTTCCATTTGTTCCATTTGTACACGGCCACAAAATGGAACAATGTGTCCATGATTTCACTGCAACCAGAGATCTGCAAACAATCTCTGCACAATTATCTGTGTGTGTAACTGGGCCTGTAGAGAGGACGTTTTTCATTTTGTAGCCTTATTACCTATATATTCCATCACATAGTAGCAGGAATGTAGATAAAAAAAGTTTTGTTTGTTTTTCCAGTTTTTATTTTCTCCACTCCACTGTGAAGATACAGGGTGCCAAAATTACTGATGATTAATCATGATGTAAATGGGATTCTTTTAACCCCTCTATGTGCCCAGACATTCTCCTCATACCTGAGAAATCAACTTTTATTCTCTGCCTCGCTGCATCCTAAAAGGTCCGGTAGGTATGTTCTCTGGTCTCCATGTATAAGGTCCTCACCGACCCTTGCCAGCAAAACCTGCCTTGCATTTTCAAAATTGCCGCCCCCTCCTGTGGATGGCCACTGAGTGACATGTGCACTTGCGCATGCGCAGTGGAGCAGGTCACCGTGCTGCTTTTCAGATAGTGCCGAAGTCTCTCGAGACTTCACAAATCTCACCAGACTTTGGCACTATCTTCAATGGAGCATGGGGACCTGCTCCACTGTGCAGGCATGAGTGCTTCTGTCACTCACTGGCCATTCACAGGAGGGGGCGGCAATTTTGAAAATGCAAGGAGGGTTTTGCCAGCAAGGGTCGGTGAAGACATTATAAACCAGGACCAGAGAGCATACCTCCCGGACCTTTTAGGATGCAGTGAGGCAGAGAATAAAAGTTGATTTCTCAGGTATGAGGAGAACGTCTGGGCAAATAGAGGGGTTACAAGAATCCCATTTACATCATGTTTAAGCTGGTGGGCACAGTTTAAAATGCCCAAAGGGGGTGACAGGTTCCCTTTAATGTGTTACTTTTTTATCATTCAACTGGGTGTTTAATAACGTAAAGCTTTGTGGGCATATACTTTCAACCCACTATGATGGTGAAGTGGAAAAATAAAAATGAAAAAAATGTTTGTATCTACATTTCTGCTTCTTTGTGCAGCAATGTACACTTTATAATGTCAAAAAGTGTGATAGGTATCCTATACGTAGCTAATTATGTGAAATATAATCAGGTTTTTATTCCAGTACTTTAAGGATCCTGTCACACCTGGCCATATCGGCGGAGACATCACCGGCGAAGCACGGGGGCGCGCGGCGATACCTCCGGCGATGCACCAGCGATGTTACAGGCGCCATTGCCGCTGGGGTGTCCACAAACCCCAGCGGCGATCCTGTAACATAGGAGCCTATGGCTCCCATCGCCTGTAACATCGGCGATCGCCATGTTACATGGGGCGATGTGTACACATCTCCCCAGAGTGCTTGCCTGGTTTCAGAGCACTGCTGAGAGATCAGGCGACCACTCTAAGGCGATTTTTAGCGCCGACATCGCCTCTTTACACTTTACACGCACCGGCATCACCTATGAGATCGCCGCCGATAAGGCCAGGTGTGACAGTACCCTTAGATAAAACCAAAAGTGAATTCAATATGCGAACACATGCAATTTCTTTACTGTTTTCTAGGAATAGGAAAAAGTCAACATTTTCTAGTTCATCATTGTTTTGAGGATTTTTTTTTTACTTGAGTGAATATGGTTTTAATAATGACTCATTTAATAGCTTCATATTCAATATTTAATCTGCATTTTTTTCAGTGACCTGTAAAATGACCCATTCTTGCACAAATGTCTGTAGACTGAACAGCCAGGGGCTGAATTTTATATACCTTCGGCGTTAGGACTGAATTGAAAGACAGAATTTAATTTCCTATATGAAATTCGTTTTATCATAGTTAGCAAAAGACTCACGGAATTAATGCCTTCAAATGTCTGAAAACTTCACAACTTTATGTCTATAAAGTCTTTTTTATTTTTTGTACCAAAATGTTTTTTTTGTTTTTTTAATTTCTTAATTACATGGACCACTTTTGTGTTTTTGAAAGATTTCAAAGCGTGTTGGAAGCGTGCCTGGAAATTCAGTCACACTTTTTCTCCTTAAGAAATTAAAATTGCTATCCTATGTGTGTAATTTAGCATGATTTCCATGTCAAGTCAAGGACAGGAAAAAAAGGCTGTACTCTCTAGGGAAGAAACAGAAGAAACTTTTTCCGAACATTAACTTTTCCTTACAGGGATAGTCTGATATAGAACATAATTTTCATCCTTAAACCTTATCCAGCTAATTCAATAATCTAAACTACTTTCTAATATATTTTAATTAAAAAAATCCCTCTCCTTCCCTAACTGGCTTTCATTTTTTTTTAACTAATTCTTTTTTTTGACGAAGCTTTGTTTGAAAATCGCAATGCATATTGGGATATTCAAATGAAGCTGAGGTACTCAAATTTCTAATATACTTTAATTAAAAGAAACCCCTCTCCTTCCCTAACTAACTAGTTTTCTTTTTTATTTACTTTACTACTTCTTTTTTTGATAACACTTTGTTTGAAAATACCAGTGCATGCTGAGATACTCAAATAAAGTGCATTCGGGGGCAGAAGCTGCGGTTACTTCTATAGTAAACTGCCGCCTCACAAAAATGAAGCATAGTCAGTGATGCTTATTTCAATGGCTGGTCTGGCACCTGTGCATTGTGAAATGTGCACAATGACAGCGCACTCTCTGTTGCTGGCTCGTATCAGTAGTGTAAAGTTGGTCCCAGAGAAGTGTTCACTTTTAATGTGCATTCTAAGAATGCAGAGAACTGTGCTGCCCCCATATTTTTTCCATAAACTTTTACTACTTCTAGCATTTCGTTGTAAAAGGGCTCACAATGGTTTTATTCATCAGATAATATTGTCTAGAAGGACCCTATTTAAAGTTTACTCATGAGAACAAGAAATGCTAGTTTATAGTGGTTGACAGAAATATTTTAAAGCCTTAAACCAGGCATAAGGTCAACAAAAATCTTTTTGTTTTCCCATGTTAAAATAACGAGTGCTAAAACAGGACCAAAATATTAGCGTCATTATGCTGCAATAGCGATTTATAGTAAAATGAACCATAATTTTTAGATATCATCTGATAACTCTTTTAAGGCTTCTTTATTGTAGTTAAAGGGATTATCCAGGATGTAGCAGAAAAAAAATCTGCCTAAGCACTAAGGCCGGCTTCACACTGCGTTTTTGAGGCATCCAAGTGTATCCATTTAAAAACGGATACACTCGGATCCAAAATCGGATCCAATGTATCCCTATGGGGCTCGGATCGGATGTGTGCCTTTTGCCATCCGATTTTGGCACCATCCGATCCTGTCTGATTTAAGCATGGACACAAAATCATAGCATGCTGCGATTTTGTATCCAAGAATGAAATCGGACAGCATCGGATCCGAGCCGATCCAAGCCCCGATGACATGGGAGCCTATGGACATCGGATCCGATGTCGGCTCCACAGTCCCTGTCCTCCCTGCTCCTGCCTCCCTGCATCTTCCTCTCCTCCACTTCTCTATCCTCTATCTATTCTAACCTCTTCCCTATCTTATTCCCTATTCTTTTCCCTATTATATTCACTCTGTTTGTTAAAAAATAAAAAAAATCCCTCTATGAGGATACATTACCTTCCGGTGCCTCCAGGGACTGTCATTATCTGTGCAGCAGAAGGGCCTGTGGTAATGTCAGAGAGCCGGTCACCTGACATGTGACTGGCGAAAGACAAAGGCATTGAACATCTAGAGACTCCATAAGGGGGACCCTGAGCTGGCAACATCCACCCTGTAAACCAAACTGTACTGTGTCTTGTTTATGCCATCAGCCGGTACCGAGTAAAGTGGAGTTAAACTTGAATTGGTTTCCGTTAGTCTTCCCGCTGCAGCTTGGAGGGCTCAGCATCAGCAGCAGCTCAGCAGAGGGGTAAGAACTGCAGCACCATCTTCATCACTGCCCTCCCTCAACATCTTCCTTTATTGCTGCCCTGAGGTAGAGCTCCACCTGTGGGGAGCTGTACCACACTTTGCGGCCCCAACCATCACCTCAGCGGCCGGCTGGCAGAGCCGGTACCTTATTACCGGGAACTACAGGTGGCGTCATGATCCCCTGTAAATAAACCCTTTATCCCTTCTCCCATCATAAACGCCCTGTTCAAATGATCACCAGGGCACGGCACCGAGATCCTGTCCACCTGTGACTCCCTATTCAGCAGACTCGGTGGCCGAGAACCCCCTTAGCCCTGGCCCCATCATTTTCTGGTGTCTAGGAACAGGATTGAACCAGCCTGGTATTTACCAGGTAAAGTGTGCCTTAAGACTTTATTTTATTGACTGTTACTGTGCCTTACAAAATAGAGCCGCCATTATATTGCCTCACAATTTAAGCTGCGTCACTACAGCAAGAGGAAAGAGCGGGAAGATAAGTCCTGCCCCTCCGCTCTGCTGAGGAGTGACGAAGTGTAGTGGTGGGCTCCGGAAAAGCCGAAAGGACTCACCTATAAGACTTTTGTGGTGTGCGGGCCTAAAAATGTAAAAAGAACTATGTGCTGGCCCAGGGGCGTGCCTCGGCCCCTCAGCATACATGGGCCATCCAAGAGGCACCAAAAGGTTTCCCCGCCCCCATTGCTCTCAATCAACCAAGGGGGCGGGTCGAACACCAGCCCACACCGGTTCGGGACTATAAGATCTAAGCAGGGTGCGGCCGGAAGGTGACTCGAGATACCTGGTCAGGCTCCGGACCTGTTACCAGAAACTGGGTGTGAGGCAATGGCTGTTCCCAATTTTTAACAGTTGGTGCGTGAGATCGAGCAGGACATCTTGATCGACCGTGCCGAACCGGGTGCGTTGCTGCGGGAGATGGACGGCGAGGACGGTGCTTTCTGGAGGACGGCCCTGGACAATCTACAGGCTCAGATCCGGGAAGTCACCGAGTGGACCGTCCGACGCTGGGGAGCAGAGTTGGTTGGTGCTCCAGCTGAACTGTCGGCAGAGGGCTGCAGTTGAAAGGGAACAAGAGCTCCGGGTTGCTACACTGACTGACCGCCCGGTAACCCCTGAATTGCTGGCTGATCCCCTGGAACCGGTTTACGCACCCCTTGTGGAGTCTGGAGAGGAGGAAGTCGCCGAAGTGGGAGACCTCATACAGTTCTCGTGGAGCCCAGCTGACCGTGGAAGAACTGGAGGAGTATACGAGTGGCCAGGTCAGTGTCGAGGAGGAGGAGGAGAGTCTGGAAGAGGAAGGAGCAGTCGGCGGCGCAAAGGAGGCCGGACCCCACGAGCAATGGAGAGTCGCGGTACCAGCACCAATAGCACTGGCCGGAGAAAAGAGAGCAGCACTCTGCACCGACGATAGTGGACACACATGGCAACTGGTAGGTCACCCTGGTTTACCCGCCCCGAACCGGATGACGAGGCTGATCGACATCAGCGGCGCTAGGCTTGGTATGCGAATGAACTAGAGACTTGCCAAGCCCGCGTCATGACCCGCAATCAGCCCCCACTGCCCCTAGACCAACATAAGTGGGGGGTGGTCACTACTTTCAATCTCAGCACCGGGTACGGGTTCGCCAAAGAAGAGGGCCTCTACCAGGAAGTTCATGTCGGGCGGAGGAATGTGGAGGAACACCTACCGCAGGGCCGCCCGGACCGGTACCTGTACCGTGGGGATGTAATTACCTACGAACGCCATGCAGGTCCCCGCGGGTGGTTTGCAATCTGGGCCAGTAAAGTTGAGTAATAAAGAGTTAACCCGGTATTACACTGTTCAAAGTGTGAGCAGAATTTGTTTGAAATGCATATTTTCCTTGCATTGCACTGTTTTTTTTTCTTTTTCAGCACTTGATGGACAGTAATCAAGGAACTTGTTACTTGGTCCCAGTTGGGCCAGTATGGACTAGAATATAGCCAAGTTAACGTAACATTAAAAGTAATGCACCTCCCGCAAGGGAAGAATCACAAATATTCTTATAGTTTACATGTTTAAAGTTATCCGGTTTATTTATTAATAAAACTCCCATTTATTCCAGGTTTGGTTTAACACCCGAGTACGGGTGTGTTTCACCAAGGGGGTTTGTGGCGCCCCTGAGGCTGGGCACCACAGGGAAGTATTACAGTATGACAACAAAATGTGATATCCTGTGTAAGTTGCTAGTTCAGGGTTAAACCTGTGGAGTCTGAAAGTGCACACACCTAGAAATAGACCACTAGAATAGGGGGGACCAGTACTTTGGTAGGACCCAAAAGGGGGTAGAGCCTAGGGGTAGATGCAGAAAAGAGTGACAGTTGACAGTTAGTTAGTGCTGGGAAGGCAGTCAGGAAGGACAGGCCTGACAGCACTGCCAACAGGAGGGAGCCCCATCTCTAAGTGGGAGCCCAGGACAGAAGGCAACGGCCCAGGACTGGTAGCAGCCATCTGGTCACTTTGAGGGGGTACCGGCAACACGGAAAGCCGAGGCGGCCAGGAGTTTCGCCCTGACCACAAACTGATAAGCTGCAGGCCCATAAAGACTGGGTTGGTGACAGCACCACAGAGGCACCTCACCCCTCAGGACCAAAAGACGGTTATACACTGGAGGTGGAGGACTGAATCCCAGTGGCGGGTGGGAAAATTGTGCGTTCCTGCTGTTCTCATCTATACCGGTACAGGTCCAGTTGAGCCTACTAGATACAGACTGCAGGACTGGCGGGAGAGCTATGCAAGGGTGGGAAAGACTGACAAGGAAGGAAGGAGACTCTGAAAGACAAAGGCAGTGAACATCTAGAGACTTCATAAGGGGGACCCTGAGCTGGCAACATCCACCCTGTAAACCAAACTGTACTGTGTCTTGTTTATGCCATCAGCCGGTACCGAGTAAAGTGGAGTTAAACTTGAACTGGTTTCCGTTATTCTTACCGCTGCAGCTTAGAGGGCTCAGCATCAGCAGCAGCTCAGCAGAGGGGTAAGAACTGCAGCACCATCTTCATCACTGCCATCCCTCACCATCTTCCTTCATTACCGCCCTGAGGTAGAGCTCCACCTGTGGGGAGCTGTACCACACTTTGCTGCCCCAACCATCACCTCAGTGGCCGGCTGGCAGCGCCGGTACCTTATTACCGGGAACTACTGGTGGCGTCACGATCCCCTGTAAATAAACCCTTCATCCCTTCTCCCATCATCAACGTCCCCTTCAAATGATCACCAGGGCACGGCACCGGGATCCCATCCACCCGTGACTCCCTATTCAGCAGACCCGGTGGCCAAGTACCCCCTTAGCCCTGGCCCCATCAAATCGACATCAATCTGGGGCTCCATTCAAAATCTCACCTCGTGAGGAAATCCAGGATCATTATCAAGGTGAAAGATTAGCCTAAAACTACATGGGGGGAACTTGTTAATGATCTCAAGGCAGCTGGGACCACTGTCACCAAGAAAATCATTGGTAACACATTACTCCATAATGGATTAAAATCCTGAAGTGTGCGCAAAGTGCCACTGCTCAAGAAGCCACATGTGCAGGCCTGTCTGAAGTTTGTCAATGAACACCTTGGTGATTTTGAGAGTGATTGGGAGAATGTGCTGGGGTCAGATGAGACAAAAATTGAGCTCTTTGGCATTAACTCAACTTGCCGTGTTTGGAGGAAGAGAAATGTTGCCTATGACCCAAAGATCACCGTCCCACAGTCAAACATGGTAGTTGAAACATTATGTTTTGGGAGTGTTTCTCTGCTAAGGGCACAGGACTACTTCACCACATCAATGGGAGACGCGGGCCCCTTATAGGTCCGGGCCCCGTCGCAGCCGCGTCCCCGCGATCGTTATGACACTGCTAGGTATTTGCTAGGCTAATTGTTCCAATAGTTCCAGATATACTGAACAGTGTCTTTGGGACAGCAGTTTGCACAGATGAAGTGTGGCTCACTACTCTGGTGCTCAGAAGTGAAAAAACAATAATAATAATTTCGTACTTTGGCAAAGAATTATTATATACTAGCTGTAGTACCCAGCTACGCCCGGGTTAATAAATAACTGCTGTTAGCTATAACAACATTGAATTTGAATATGTCATATTAATGACCTGTAGGAAAATAGAAGCTGTGCTGTGATTGCTTGCTATAGGCAGCCTAATAAATCTCCAGCCAACAGTAATCCCTCCCCCTGGCCGGGCAGTATATGTTGCCTCACATATACACATAATAGACAGCTCATGTGACTGACATCTGCCTTAATTCCCATACACGTATGAGGCGAGTTGTGTGAGGTGATTTGTGCACATCTGTGTTTGTCTGTGTGGTGTGTTGTGTGTCCCTGGGGTGTGTATGTGTGTGTCCCTGTGGGGGGGGTCTTTGTGGTGCGTGTCTCTGTTGTATGTGTCTCCTTGTGGTGTGTGTGTCCCTGTGGGGTGTGTGCATGTGCCCCTATAGGGTGTGTATGTGTGTGTCCCTGTGTGGGGGGGTCTGTGTGGTGTGTGTCTCTGTTGTGTGTGTCTCTTTGTGGTGTGTGTGTGTGTGTCTCTGTGGGGTGAGTGCATGTGTCCCTATAGAGAGTGTATGTGTGTGTGTCCCTGTGGGGGGGTCTGTGTGGTGTGTGTGTATCTGTGTTGTGTGTGTCTCTTTGTGGTGTGTGTCCCTGTGGGGTGAGTGCATGTGTCCCTATAGGGTGGCTATGTGTGTGTGTCCCTGTGGGGGGGTCTGTGTGGTGTGTGTCTGTGTTATGTGTGTCTCTTTGTGGTGTGTGTGTGTGTCCCTGTGGGGTGAGTGCATGTGTCGCTATAGAGTGTGTGTGTGTCCCCTTGGGGGAGGTGTGTGTCTCTGTGTTGTGTGTGTCTCTTTGTGGTGTGTGTGTGTTTGTTCGGGTGCGTGGTGAGTATCCAATGTTGGGTCTGCACTTTAGCGACTATACACTTGCTGTTACTCTTTGTGTGCATGTGGTGTGTATACATGTCCCCGTGTGTGGTGAATATCTCATGTTGGGGCCCCATCTTAGTGACTATATGCTGGTATGTGCTGTTAGTCTTTGGTGCTATCATTAAGCCCCTCTTATTCACAACTGTCATCTGGTAACTGTCACTTTTTCCCCATTATATAGATAGGGGCAAAATTTTTCGGTGAATTGGAATGCGCGGGGTTAAAATTTCGCCTCACAATATAGCCTATGATGCTCCTGGGGTCCAGACGTGTGACTGTGCAAAATTTTGTGGCCATAGCTGACAGCTGTCGATTTTCCTCCAACACTTTTCCATTCACTTTTTCCCCATTATGTAGATAGGGGCAAAATTATTTGGTGTACTGGAACGCGCAGGGTTAAAATTTTACCTCACAACATAGCCTATGATGCTCCCGGGGTCCAGACGTGTGACTGTGCAAAATTTTGTCTCTATAGCTGACAGCTGTCGATTTTCCTCCAACACTTTTCCATTCACTTTTTCCCCATTATGTAGATAGGGGCAAAATTGTTTGGTGAACTGGAACGCGCAGGGTTAAAATTTTGCCTCACAACATAGCCTATGACGCTCTCGGGGTCCAGATGTGTGACTGTGCAAATATTTGTAGCTGTAGTTGCGACGGCGTAGATGCCAATCCCGGATATACACACACACATACACACACACATACACACATTCAGCTTTATATATTAGATAGAAAAACAAGAAAAAATGTAGAAGATTCTCCAGTTTATTCTTCATTCAATTTCCATTAGTTCACATCCAATTAACATTTCGACCCTATCTGGATTGTTAACGTCTGAGATGCCAGTCGTTTGTGTGTGAGCGATACTGTGCTGCTATGAATGACACGGACTCCAAAAATAGTGGTAAATTAACTCTTTTTAACAGTTTCAAAAAGATAACAAATTCAAACTTTGCAAAAATGATATGGACCCCAACAGCCCGATCACAGTGTACAATTTATGCAGCCTGAGGGAACTCACGTACCTGTTTTGCAGAGAGGGAGCACAACTATCCCAGACTAAACCAACCCCACCCTTACTCCGTACAGGGCTTACCCAGGCTCTTACTGCAGCCACGGCACGTGTTCCCCTCAGGATATAATCTTACTCCCCTCTCCCACGCTATGTACAAAATATTTCGGGATCCCTGATTCTATCCCACAACCTATTTACAGCAAATGCAGTTTTGCCTCTAGTTTTGCCAGTTCTTCTATCTCTCGCCCAGGCCGACCGAACATCAACACATAGGGAGTGAACCCCGTGGTGTTATGGACCTTGTTGTTATAGGCCCACATAAGTTCTGGGAGGAATTCAGGTCATCGCTCCTTTTGCCTTAGTTCCAGTGTTCTCAGCATCTGGAGCAGGGTTCGGTTGAAACGTTTACAGGCCCTATTTCCCTGTGGATGGTGGGGCGTGGTCCGTGACTGCTGAATCCCATAAACCTGCAGCAACTCTGTCATGAGCTGACCTTGAAAGCAAGCACCCTGATCTGAATGTATTCTTTGGGGACACCCATACACCTGGATGAAATGCTTACAAATCGCTTCTGCTGCAGATTTAGCAGTCTGATCTTTGGTGGGGATAGCGACGGCAAACTTATTAAAGTGATCAGTCATAACCAGACATGAATGATGACCACTTCTGGTGTACCAAACTGACAAATAGTTTACCTCACAACTTCTTCTAGGCCGGTGTGTACACGTACCGATGCAGCCAACGATAAGTCTTCTCAGGCCCAAAATGCGCACCCTGCACATTCGCTTCTCAGGTAATATCTGGAGCCACTGAAGCTGGAATCACTATCTGCCACCGGTACCCCAGCTATGCCGCTACATAGACCCAGCGATACAGTACTCCCTCCGCTATGGCCAATCGATCCCACTGCCGTATCAATTTTTGTCCATCTGCACTCAGCCGAACTCTCGTTCTCCCATCGGGCCAGGACTTTTGACTCAGCCATTTCTTTACTCGTGAAATGTCGGAGTCTGCATCTTGTAACTCGGCCCACTCTTGACAAGTCTTACCCAGCAACGTGGCAACCCGTGTCACCACCCCACTTGAACGTGCCACATCAATGAACACAGGTAATAGCCTCAGATCAGGGATCTCAGTGTCCTCAAGGTCTTTATCCACCACATGCTCTGGTGCACCCCAAGTCATTTGAGATAAGGCGTCGGCATAAGAGTTCTCTCTACCCGAATGAAACTGGATTCGGTAATTGAACTTGGACATCCGCGCCACCCATCTCTGCGGCAGAGCTCCCAGCTTGGGGTTTTCCAAGTGGGCCAGGGGATTATTGTCCGTCATCACGAGAATCTCTGCACCAGCCTGGTACTCCCCAAACTTCTCAGTCATGGCCCACACCAGGGCTAACATCTCCAGCTTAAACGAGCTGTAATTGTCCGGTTTTCGTTCAGTGTCCAGTAGGGATCGGCTGGCGTGCGCAATGACCCTCTCACGCCCATTTTGCTCTTGTGCTAACACGGCCCCTAAGCCGTAAAGACTTCCATCTGTGTACAACTTGAACGGTTGATCAAAGCGAGCATACGCCAACAAGGGGGCCTGTACTAAGGCGGCCCGGATCCGATGAAATGCCTGTTGTTTTCAGTCTGTCCACCAGATTGGCTGACTCTTGGGCCCCTGCGACGTCCCTCTTAGTAGCTCATTCAGGGGTTTAGCCACTTTGGCAAAATCTTTCACAAACCGACAGTAGTATCCGGCTACAACTGAGGAACGCCCGTACTTCTCTCACAGTCTCTGGACAGGGACACACCTGAATGGCCTCAATTTTGCTCGGGGCTGGTCGCACACCCTCAGCCAATACTACATGCCCCAAAAATTTGATTTGTGTTTTGAACAAGTGACATTTCTTTGGCTTGATCTTAAGTCCATTGTCTCTCAATCGATGCAACACCTGCCACAGCTTCTGCAGATGATCATCGAACGAATCTCCAAAGATAATCACGTCGTCCAAATAGATCAACACAGACTCAAAATTATAATCACCTAAGGAGTACTCCATTAGCCGCTGGAATGTCCCTGGAGCATTGGTCAGTTTGAAGGGCATTCGATTGAACTCATACAGTCCCATCGGCAAGATGACTGCTGTCTTCTGTCAATCTTGGGTTGCCATGCGCACCTTCCAGTAGCCGCTGGCCAGGTCAAAGGTGGAGAAATACTTCGCCTTTCCCAGTGCAGACAGAGATTCTTCAATCCTGGATAGGAGTCCCGCACGATATGCGCATTCAACTTGCGGTAGTCAACACAAAACCGTAGAGACCCATCTTTCTTCCGTACCAACACGACCGCTGCTGCCCAAGGACTTTGACTCGGCCGGATCACTCCATTGTCCATCATCTGTGCTAGCATTCCTTTGGTCTCCTGATAAAGACTCGGAATTTGGTGATATCTCTCCCGAATTGGAGGAGTGTTCCCCGTGGGTATCTCGTGCTCCACAGCCTTTGTAGAACCAAAGTCTTCATCAACCCTGGAGAAAGCAACCTGATACTCCCACAACTCGGCCTCCAGTCTGTGAACCTGCTCGGCAGTTAACTGGAACTCATCCACCTCCATGATCTCCATAAGCTTCCTACCATTCCACTCGAGCGTAGGAGATTCTTCTATCGCTGTCTGCATTGACAGGGTCCAGGCGGCCCGGCAATCTACTCTCAGGGTGAACTGATTTTTAGGAATGACCCTTTCACCACACAGATATACATCAGCCAGTTTTGTACCCACTGCCAGAGTCACCTCATAATTCTCCAGATTCAGACATCTCACTGGCACACTTCCATCTTGTACAGTGGCCACTGTTCGGGCTATCATCGGGCTGCCCGTAACTTCTGACCGTTTCACTGGTTCCAGAATCATCTCCACACCATTTAGTTTTTGGTGCATTCCTACTGGAATCAGCACGAGTTTCTCTCGACCCGAAGCAATCACAACTGCAGCTCCATGCGGGACATACACTGCTCTTCCTTCTGCCAAGCTCTTCCTAATGCTGCACGATCGGACAGGTTGCTGCAAGGCCTTCTGAGTGACTTTGTGAGGTGTTGCTCGCTTCCAATACCTTGGGCCATCGTGTTCAAACAGGAGGGAGTCCAGCTCTCTCAGGACATTAATTCCCAGAACCACCGGGAGATTTGGCCTTGTCACTCCTTTGGTTCCCAACTCCTGGCCACACAGTTGTACTCTCATCCATGCAATGCCCGTCACTGGAATTTCTTCTTTATTGGCAGCCTTCAGTCTCAACAGATGTCCCGACTCTAGTTTAAACAGTCTCTTCGAAGTGTGTCTGAAAAAACTTCATCAGCATGGTCATTACCTCCAACCCGGTATTCACCAAGCACACCACCTTCTTTCCTGCGAACTGCACTTTCAAAGTAGGACTTTCCACAATCAGGTCCTTGGAACAGCTTTTGGGCATTGATTCTCATTCCTGCCTCGCTGTATGCCCAACTACAGCGAGGGCCTCTCTTTTACCAGCGTGGAGACTGCAGCCGGCACGTCCTTCGGAAAATCTCGCTGCATATGTCCAGGTTCTCGGCATAGCCAGCACTGGACCACTCTTCTTGTCCTACCCCGGGATGCTTCAGGTCTTAAGGTAGCCAGTCTTGTCTCCGAGGTATAAGGTAATTGACCATAACATGGAGTAATGACGTTAGTCAGCACCGAGCATATCGGAGACGTTTCCTGAAAGCTCATTTGCTGCACCTGTTCCGCCAGGCTTTCCACAGTCTTCTGCAAAGCTGCCAGCAGTGCCTGAACAGGATCTGGTCTTGCCTCTCTTGTGTTAGCCATTTGCAAGTTGCTCCACTGCAGGGCAGGCTTCCCTTCCAAAGCCCGTGCTACCGCCTCCTCCTGTATCTCAGCATAGGTGATACCAGGGTACTACGCGCTTTCAGCAACAACTCGCTCTGTAGTGCCTAACGCCGTATCCCCTCAATGAACTGATCCCGAAGAATGTTGTCGACATTGGCCTCAGTACCCACAGTTACAGGCGACTTCTTTCTAATCTCCTGATGCAGCTTCTTCAATGCTATGGCATATTGAATCAGGCTCTCCCCGTCCCTCTGAGTCCGAGAGAAAAACTGCATTCATAGTTGCCCGGCAGCCGCCACATGGTCAAATGCCTTTTCCAATATCTGAATGATGTCATCGACTGTCTTTCGCTTGTCTTCGGATTTTAATAGAACAACTTTGCGAGCATTTATCGCAACCTCCAGTTGTAACTGGGGGCTGAAACCATGCAAGGCAATGGCATTCTTCAACCTGCCTACCCAATCACTGAACAGCAAGTTGTACCCATCAAAGTTGACTAAGTGGTTAAGCAGTGCACCTGTCGTGGAACAACCCACTAACCGGTCTCTTCCGGTCACAATGGGAGAAAGGGGGATAGACAACCACAGGTGATGTGGTAATGCCTTCTGTCCTTCTGGCGCCATCCATAGCCAGCACCGTATCCTGCCAACTAAGCCAAATGTTAACGACTGAGACGCCATTCATTTGCTTGTGAGCGATACGGTGCTAATATGAATGACACAGACTCCTAACACTGGGCACAACCCAGAATAACAGCGATGGTGATAATTCTCTCAGTTTTACAGTGTCATCCACATTCGGCTTCTCTTTGCATCTCACACTCATGCAAGTCTCAATATTTAGTATCTTGTATAGATCAAGCCTGGTCAGTCTCTCCTCGTGAGTACACACAAAATAGTCCTTTGTAGTTTCTGGCTAACTCATCCCGTTTGACTATCCCTATATATTTACCGGTCAATCTTATGTACTCACAGAACAAGGCTTATCTTTCAGTCCACGGTGTAGATCAAGCCCTTGAATAATTCTAAGGCTGCATTCACAAATTGCGTATTTTGCTGCGCTTTTTTACGCGCGCTTTTCAAAATACGCAATGTGCCTTTTGTCTGCCAGCAAAGTGAATGTGAAATTCACTTGGCAGTGCAGACATTGTGCAAAAATACGCACTGCGTTTTCAGGGAGAAAGCGCAGCTGCGTAAAAATTTGATATGTCAATTGTTTACGCAGCTGCTCCTGCGTATTCTCCCTGTCATGTCACAGAGGGGAGGAAGAATCCTGCTTCCTCCTCCCCTCTGTGACAGCTGTGGCCGCCCATTAGATTTCACAGTGTATTAATATACACTATGAAATCTAAATTAAACAAAAGCAAGTGAATGAAAAATAAAAAAGAATGAATACTTCACCTGTCCAACGCCTTCTCCTGCTCTCCGATGCCTTCTTCCGCTGTCTGGTCTCCGGTTCCAAGTGAGAGGAGTACTGACAGGACCTGTGGTGATGTCAGAGGGGCGTTCCCGGGCACTCGCGGTCATGTGATACATATCACATGACCGTGAACAGCCAATCAGCGCTGGGAACGCCCCGGGAACGCCCCCCTCTGACGTCACCACATGTCCTGTCAGTACACCTCTCACTTGGAACCGGAGACCGGAGAGCGGCAGAAGGCACCGGACAGTGGCAGAAGGCACCAGAGAGGTGAGTATTCATTCATTTTTTTTATTTCCATACATTTGCCTTTGTTTAATTTAAATTTCACAGTGTATATTAATACACTGTGAAATCTAATGGGGCTGTCACAGAGGGGAGGAGGAAGCAGGATTTTTCCCCCCCTCTGTGACATCACTGCGCTTTCTGGAGTAAAGAAAGCGCAGTGTGTGAAAGCTCCTGCGTAATTTGTTGCGCTTTTTTGCGCGGGCCGAAAAACGCGGCAAAAAGCGCAGCAAAATACGCAAATGTGTGAACGCAGCCTAACACTGTTCAAGCCAGGCGCATCCTTTCATTAATCCACGAGCCCCTCAGAACAGCCGACACGTCTTCTTTTCTGTGTAGGATCTCCACAGGCATCTCTCTCAGTCAATTTACCTCAGGAGACTGACTAAAAATTGCTTCCTGGTTCCAGATCTTTCTACTCGTGTCCACTGATGACCTCCAGTGGCTGAACTGAGTTACTACTGCCAAAACCGCACTTGCAGCACCAGCCGCAAGCCCGCATATACATTGTATGGGGCTTGCCGCAACTGTGCCGCAACTGTGCCGCAAGTGCAGCCGGTATGCGGTAATCGCGGCAGATGCGTTTTTTTCACCGCATATGCCGCGATTTAAAAAAAACGCTAGTGTGAAAGTACCCTAAGACAGTTGGGAGATATGAGATCATACAAACAATAAAACATGGTTGTGGCAGTATAATGATGTGGCACTACTTCTGCTGGACCTAAACAACTTGCCATAATTAATAGAACCATAAGTTCAAATCTGTATCAGAAAATCCTAAAGGCAATTGAATGTTCATTATTATGTGTGTCCAGGTTTAGGGGCAATTGCTCCTTCATGGGTAATATAGGACTTGAATAAATCATTAGCTGTGTTTCCTTTTGTTACCTTTATCACATGGTGAAATTAGTGGGATGATGAAAAGTTAAAATTTGAGAAATTAGCAAAAATAGAAAAAATCAGGTATTGAGCAAGTAATTTTTCAGAACACTATGTGTGCTCTATGGCACATTTCCGAGGACTAAGTCTTCATCAGATTTCTAAGTCCATTGACTAAAATCTTCTTGACTTAACAATAAAAGACAAGACGATACACATTAAAAACGCTGGAGAACAAAGAGAGTTTCACATGTGCTTGCCTTTGTTAAGCCAATTTCAAATCAATCTTTGTATAGACCATCCAGACTGTGTCTGAAGTGATGATCTCCCAACACTGTATTAGAATTATTAAAACGGGCTAAAGCGCCACCTACTGACAATAAAATATATCATCGTGCTATATTAAAAGCAAATTATGAATATGTAAATTAACAATTGTGGCTATATTTTGTACAAAGACATATTAATTATGATTGTGGAAATGATACATGTAATAAAAATAAACCTGGGTTATAACTTTTTTTTTTAGTATTTATTAGGCATAAATCCATATATGAGAAATGATAGTACGCTAGAATTACAATGTTTTATTTTTAATTAAAGATAGTGCGATTATTCTTCTGCATAGGTCATCTAATTTTCTTGTGTTTTACTAAGTGTGTACATAATATGCAAACATCTATCTGCAAGAGAAGGAAATCCTCAACTCTACATCTGTGCATTTACCTTTGTTAATTGGAATCTGATCTTGGTTAGTGAAATAAAGTTGCAACTTACTCTTTTTCATAAATAAACTATAAAGAGCAGATTGATCCATGGAGGATCACGTTCAAGATGAATTACTAGAAATACTCTCTTTTATCACCCATGTGCATTTTCTGAGCAATTACACATTTCCAGTAATGAGAACTGCATGTTATTTTTGCCGCAAATTAATTTTTTCTGGAAATTTTGTTAGCATCAAATTTGTATTTCAAAAGATCTTCTGTTATCTAGAAAACAACTATTGCTTTGCGATAGTATCTATTTTATATGCTAATTTTTTTTCGTATGGTATTGTGAGTTGAAGACAAATATAATTTTCCTTATTTATTTTAGATGTTTATGTTTTCTAATAAAATGAATTCTCATACAGTATATACTAAATCCATTTTCACAAATACTTTTAGATAATTACGTGTTAATTAGATGTGGACCCAAAGCTATTGCATTTGGAGGGTGGTGACATAATGATGCGGGCGGACTCTGTGGCGCTGGGCTCTCTCTGCCCCATGCACTCTCCCCTGTGTGCTGTCTTTACCCCGTGCTATCTTTTTCCCTCAAGTGCTGTCTCCTTTGAGCTGTCCCCCTTGTGTGCTCTCCCCCTGTATGCTGTCTCTCTCCCCCCGTGCTGTCTTCTCTCCTCTATGCACTCTCCCGTGTATGAGGTCTCTCTCCTTCTGTGTTGTCTTCTCCCTCTCCTTTGAGCTGTCTCCCGTGTGTGCTCTCCCTCTCTCCCCTTGTGCACTCGCCCCTCCTCATGTGCACTCTTTCTGTTCCACTGTGCACTCTCTCGGCCACCCTATACGCTCTCTCTACCCCCTTGTGTGCTCTCTCTGCCCCCTTTGTGCTCCTTCCTGTGCTTTGTCTCTCCCCCTTGTGCTGTCTCCCTCTTGTGATATCCAAAGATGGCAGCTTGGTGCGTATGCATGCACTGGGTCATGCTGCCGGCATCATTGTATACCCAGGTGTCCAAAGATGGTGGCTACCTGAGTAAGTGCACATGCATGTTGGGTATATGCATGCACACTTACTCAGGCAGTTATGTGTCAGTGGCGGTGTCTGCAGGTGGCAGTTTTGGCTGTGCGGTTGTTTTGGATGGCAGCAGTTGCAGCACCCCTTGTGGTAATGCGCAATGCACTAGTGAGCATCATATTTGTACACCCATCACTCTCTGCCTCCCCTGTGTGCTCTGTCTGTGCCCCTGTGTGCTCTTCTTTCCCCCCTGTGCCCTCTCTCTGGCCCCTGTGCATGCTTTCTGACCCTATCTGCACACATTATTAACCCTGTGTGCTCTCTGTGCTCCCTTGTGAACTCTGTGTTCTTTGTTCCCTCCGGTGCACTCTCTCTGAACCCTATGCATTCTCTCTGCCCCCTGTGCACTCTCTTTACCCCTATGTACTCTGTGTAGATCCCTGTACTCTCTGTGTTCCCTGTGCACTCTATGTGCCCTCCAGTGCACTCTCTCTGACCCCTTTGCTCTCTCTCTGCCCCCTGTGTGCTCTGTCTGCCCCCAGTGCATTGTCTCTGCCCCTCAGTGCATTCTCTCTGCCCCTTATGTGCTCTCTCTGCCACCCTGTGTACTTTCTTTTCCCCCTGGGCACTCTCTGTGCCCACTGTGTGCTCTCTGCCCCCAGTACATCATGCCACCATCTTTGGACACCTCTGTGGCATGACTAACTGAGCCTATATTTACACGGCCTATGCATGCACAGGGAGTATCCAAAGATGGCGGTGGTCTGACTAACTGTGCCTGTGCCCGCCGGATATGTGTAGGTGCAGTTAGTCATTCTGCAGTGTGCGAGGAGGATGTCAGGCAATGTGTTTGGGTGGCGTGAGTGGCAGCTTCTGCAGCGTTAGGTTCCTGGTGTCGGTTTTGGGTGGTATCAGGTTTGGGTGGCGGCGACACAGCTGGTGGCACTGCGCAAGGGACCACTACCCACTACTGCTAGCAGGCAACATATCTGCACACCCATAACTTGGGTGTGCAAATATGACTGCTGCCAGAGTGTAATATTGGGACATTGGGAAAGAAGTTGATGTCATACGGAACCGTGCAATTATGTAACTAGATAGAGGTGGGTGTGAAGTTTAGAATCCTCAACCTTTGACTAGTGTGCAGAGTGTCTATAAAGAGCATATATTTTTCCCTATGATGGTCCTGAGCACAAAGGCCTCGATTCATCAAAATGTTCACAACTGTCTTGATAAGGACGTATGTTGGAATCAGATGCTCCTGATTCATTAAGAGGTGCGCTCATCTTACAAGCATCGGCTAGTTTTGTGTACCTCCATGCACTTCGCCACAAGTCTTACTCTAGTCAAGGATTGGAGTAAGATTTCTTGAGAAAACATAGGTTGTCATGAATTAGACTTGCTGTGGTGTTAAGCCTTCTTCCCACTCATTGCCACCCCAGGTCCATTTATTTTGGCATGAATATGCCAAAAGTCCCAACATTTTTGTTCAACTCTGGGTTGCATGTTGTGACCTTTAATAGCGATTCACATTGGATTTGTGGATTAATCATTTTGACTTTAATGCCAAGTTTTACCATACAGTACAGCTGATCTAGAGATATCAAGTTGTCTCAAAAAAAAAAGATTGGGAACCCCAGTTCTGAGCTTGGTGACTCATAGAGAATTCAATGTAAACAAGGGAGTTAAAAAGAAAGGCTCATGTTGCATTGTCACAAAATTGATGACTGTTTGGGAGTTTGCTTACTGCAAAATGCAGTGCAGTCTTCTTGAACTTCATTGTTATTTAACTCCTTAATGACCTATAATGTGCTATGTACCTCATTGGTCATCTCCTTGTCTTTGATGCAGGCTCGCACACTGAACTTACATCATTCCCTGCACACGCTGGTTAATCTGATCAGCCAACAAGTGCAGGTGAATCTGAGATCCTGTTAATCCATTACATCGTGCTGTCAAACCCGGACAGTGCGATCTAATGAGTCGGTGGACAGGGTAGGGGGTACTCGGATACCGGGACAGGGGGTTCACTTCGGTGGGGATCACGGCTGTTCAGTTCCCGGTTCCGTGCCCTGTACCCTCAGTGGTGCAGTGGGGGTGATGATGATGGAGGATTTGCAACGTGATACCACCTGTGGTACCTGGTAATAGAGTTACCAGCGCTGCGGCAGGCCGCTGAAGTGATGGAAATGCAGCTTTGGTAGTACAGCTCTCCACAGGTGGAGCTTTATGTCAGGGCAGCAGGGTGGATGAGGGGAGTAGTCCTCACCTCTGTGATGCTGTAGAGGCCCTCCGGGCGGTGGATTAAAGGAGGCCAGACACCAGATCAGCTCTAACAGTTCTTTACTGGCACCAGGTGAAATCGGTACATGGTACAGTTTGGGCTAACTAGGGGTCATAGCTACGGATTCAGGAGGCTTTTTACAGAGTCTGTCAGAGGTGTTCTTCTAATTGCTTTCTTGGTCTCTACTGCCGGTGGCTCTTGGCTCACTGCTCTCAACCACACTAAGCCCGTTCGTCGGTCCCCAGGTCTGTTACTAAAAGGTACTTCTGGCCCTTTCCGGTACGGATAGGAGCTGTGTAAGGCGAACCTTCCCGCCACCGGTATTTAGTCATTTTTCCTATTAGTGTCCTGGACCCAATTCGGGACCGAGCTTGGGATTTAGTCCTGTGGTGCTGCGGCTCCTAATTATTCGGCCCACAGCCTGCCGGTCTGCGGTCAGGGATAAACCGTGACTAACCACCTTAGTTCCGGTGTGCTGGTGATGACCTGGGTCTCCAGCTGGCTCCGACCAGTCCTGGAGTGGCCCCTCTCGTCTGGGTCACATCTCTCCTCAGAGGTGCCCTCCTGTCACGGCCACAGGGCCCCCTGCGTCCGTCCTCTCTCTCTTCCTAACACCATCTGCCTGACTAGTTTCCTAACTGTCACTCCACGTTTCCCGCTCTCTAGGCTCCACCCCCTGGGACCTACTGAATATACGGTCCATTGTACTAAGGTGTCCTGTTGTGTGGGTGATGGGTACAGACTCTGTCGTGTCCTCAATATCCGTGACTACGGAGGCACTACACCTTCTGTTTGGGGTGCACTATCTCCCTTTGGCACCTTGGCATAGGGGCTCCACACTATCGTGCCACAGCAGGAATTGCACTATTACCCGCCACCATTGGTGACCCCATGAGGTGATCACAGGGCGCCGGTTTGTTGCCATGACAAGAAGGGATCAGATGATAACTCCTGTCTCTGTCATGACTCACTCATGGTAATAGCAGTACACTTCATGGCAAAATGAATGATATCATTCAAACATACAAGATATCTAGTATTGTTGCGTTCGGAAAAGTCCAATATATCAAAATATAAAATGAATGAATTCGATTTGTAAACAGCATGATGAGAAAAAAACAATCAATGTACAAGAATAGCAACAGAAAACATGTAAAGCAGGCAATTAAAACTTTGTATACATCACAAAGTAATAATAATAAAAGCATCAGTTTGCGAACCCAAAAACAAGCCCCCACACAGCTCCAGTTCCCAAAAATAGAAAACATCACAGCTCAAAAAATGTCACAACACAAGCAAGATTGTTTTTATTTTTTTTAAACTATACATGTTTGGTAATAAAGAAAATAGTATTTGCATCACCGTGTCCTTATCATAGATTAAGCCGTCCAGCCATATATGGGACTCCATCCGCCTTGACTTTTAAGGCCTTGAGCATTAAAAAATTCACTGGCGAATCCCGAAGGTATGTATAAAATCTTAAATCTTTTTTTTTCATTAAAAATCAGATAGGTCAGGGGTACCCCGACCTATCTGATTTTTAATGAAAAAAAAAAGATTGAAGATTTTATGCATACATTCGGGATTCGCCAGTGAATTTTTTAATATACATATTTGGCATCTATGTAAATGTAATGACCTGGAGATAGTAAATCGTAATTCCAGGCCAGCTTTATGATAAAATGTATGCTGTAACTAAAAAATAATTGCAGAATTTTACTTTATTTGCTATTTTGCCACACTTGGAATTTTTTCCTGCTTAGCATAATATCATATAAAAATAATCGATTGTGTCATTCAAAAATACAACTAGTCCCACAGAAAACAAGCCCTCACATGGCTAAATGACCAGGACTTGATGAGCGAGTTGAGACATTACCCATTGGATTATTGTCAGAACTTGCAGGATTTTTTATTTAGTAAATTGGTGAAGAAGGGCATGTTGGGGAGTCTTTATTCATATAAATAATTTTTTCTCTGTTTTTTTTTTTTACCCATTCACTTGCCAGGTTAGGATTGAGGTCTGTCTGATAAACATCCATTCATTATTAAACCCAGAACTTGATGTGGGCTGGGATATTTAGGCTGGGTACGGCCAATTTACCATTGCCCTTCCCACCCTGATAATACCAGCCCCCAGCTGTTAGCTTTATCTTAGCTTCTTATACAAAATCGGGGAACCCCACACAGTTTTTTTCTTCAGTTTTTTTTATTTAAAATGTGGCATCCCCTCTATTTTTGATAAACAACAAACGTAAAATTGACAGCTGAGAACTGCTATTATCAGAGTGTGGGGAGCCATTGCAATCCAGTTACTGGATCCAGTATTTCATCCTGAAAACCTGATCAGGTACCTGACCCATAGACTTCAATGTTAACAATTGTGTGCCAAAGTGCAATCTGTCTACTGGATCCAGTTTTTGAGAAGTCAGGTTTTAATAGGGTCTGCAACATTTTTTGGCCTTTTAGCAAAACCTGGTCAGTTTTTTAACATGGGACCATATGGGAACCTGATCCAGTACCTGATGGTACAAATAGGTACCATCACCTGATCAGATACCTCATCCGGTAAAAATGCCTCCAAACAGACAAGGGGAAAAACAGGATCCAGTAACGCATCCAGTTACTGGATGCAGGCTCCCAAGTGTGACCCTAGCCAAAAACTATAATTGAAAGATTTACAACTGTGTTCTGAGTTTAGGAGACACTCCTGGTTTTGACACACAAACAGGATGGAACCTGATCAGGGAAAAAACTGTAGTGTGAAACCAGCCTTAGAAAATAGCGTTCAAATGAGTGGGAACCATGAAAAACAGGTATTAACATTTGCTGGGTACTACAGCTCACATCAGAGATGCGAGTGCTGTGTTCTAACATTTCCATGATTTCCCTGCCCTTCCCAGTCTTTAATAATAAGAAAAAAATAATTGTTTGGTCTCCGAATGTTGAATTTTAACAGGGGCTTCCTTGAGAAGTCCTTGTTTGAGTTTTGGACATGGACACTAGATATGTGGTATGAATGCCAAACTTTACAATTTGGGTTCGCTCATCCTTCATGAGAAAGGGCTTTGAGCTGTGCCTGACTGTGAGGGTGGCTGTGGGCAGTCACGTGTAAGGGGCTCCCTCCTGTAGTCCTGTAGTAATTGTGTTTAAAAAATGATGCTTATGTAAAGTATGCGTGGGAAATGTTATTTATTAACTATTCTGCGTGATATAACTGTCAGGATTAATGGTAAAAAGAAGCAAAGCTTGAAAATTGCAAAATATTTGCCAAATTTCTGCTTTTTTTCACAAATACATGCAGGAAATATCATTTTAAATTTATGACTAACTCGAAGTTCAATATGTCATGAAAAATACAATCTCTGAACCTATTGAAGAATTCTAGAGTTATCACCACATAATGTGATCACTGTAGCGTGCCCAATCCAATCTAATATTCACACTGTCAGGATTCAGATCTACTCATGCGCGATTTTCATTCCTACGGTCATGTGACAGCTTTTCTTCCTGCTTCTCTCATTGTTTCACTGAACATTGAAAGAATTTGGAAGAGCAGCTTTTCAGAACAAGGCAGTAAGAATGAAAACTGCAAATGATTGATTACTTACATTACGACTATTCAAACTGCTTTGGGTGGGGCGTCAATTCTTGCCCCAAAATCCTAACTACACCTCTGTACTGTAGTTTCTACATATTTCATGTTTCAATAGCACCAGTCACATTTGATAATTTGATAATAAAATCCAATTGTAGTATTGTATTACAGTTCCCTTTCTGTGGCCCAGTCCCTCTAGATGACCCTGGTCTCCGTTAGCTCAGATGCAGATGCCACGGGTGGATTGTTCAATTCCCATACCCCTGGGACCCGTCCAGTTTGTCTAGAGCCCCTCACTTGCTGTCTGTCCGTTCTTTGACCATATGCTAGCTCACAGGCAACGAGACCTGAAACTGAGAAGCGCAGTAGGCAGGCCTCCAATCCCACCTTGCGGGGTGGACTCCGATTGCTTCCAGGCTGACTGGATTCTCCTGGAGCTGGTAACCCATGCCCCCAGACTCCACTATGTTTCATCAGTAAACTTAAAGGAACTGCACCCCTTTTGTGTCCTCCTGCTTATTTCCTGCACCCTCCTGGCTGCACCCAGCACCATAACCACCATCATCCCCAAAGACTCTTACATTCAACCCCTGGGGGCCTGCTTCACCTGTGGGGAGTGTTCCATCTCAGCTGCTACACCACCTATCCCCCAGGGCTCATACAGAAGCGCTGGTCGTCCCTGACCAGGCACCACAGGTGGCTTCACCTAAAGACAACTAATCCCCTGTAAATACCCCCATCACTTGCTCGGCCAGGGCTATGGAGCTGGGCCTCTGCCACTGTGACTTCCCTGAAAGACTGCCGATCCGGCACCAGGCCCTTACGGTCGATGCAATTCTTTTTATATTTCCACAATTCTATTTTCCTGAGAATTTACAGTCATTTTATAAAAAAAAATCTTCTTGAATATTGAGGTTATATAATTTATTTATTTCAGTTGTTGTTTGAAAACATGTCGGATAGTACATGCATGAAAAATGTATTGCCTTTTATACATACACTACATGAATAAATGAAGTTCTATTATTTGTATATACTGTATGAATTCATATTGGCATACATACAGATACATATTTGCATTCTTGAATTAACCACAACCATTGAGTCCAGCATTTTAAACATTTATTTTTTTTTTTTTTACCATTATGTATTAATAAATATTCTGATTAGGGTATATAAAAAAGTACTCAAATTCTATACCAGAAAAGTTGGTGAGAGTCAGGAGAGTGTCTTGCTTTATTTTTTCTCACCTAGCATCTGTATGTCATTTGAGCATAAAAGAAAAAAACGCCCACTTTTAAAGCACTTGCAAGACATACAGATACTAAGGCTGGCTTCGCACCACGGTGTGATCTGGTCCGGGGCTGTCCGGGATGACCCTGACAGCCCCGGACCGGATCAGCACACAGAACCGGAGGGCCAAATGTGCCCTCCGGTCCTGTGTGCAGCCGGATGGCTGTAATAGCAGTCGCAGCTGCTGATTTTTCAAGACCGCGGCTAGCATGGAGCTAGCCGCGGTCCTGAAACAACAGTGGCGTACAGCCGCCGGAATCCGATTCCTGGATCCTCCCGGTCCGGGGCAATCCAGCCCCATTGGCTCCCATGTTAGGGAGCGCCGGATTGCCCTGGCTCCGGGAGAATCTGGGTGAATCCGGGATCCGGCAAATTAGGGAGATTTTTCTCCCCGGACAAAAAAAATGATGCAAGCATCATTTTTGTGTCCGGAGAGAATAATCCGAATTCTCTCGGATTCCACTGGAGAGATGAAACCGGATGGCAGACAGCTGCCATCCGGCTCCATCCGGCCCCATAGGCTACTATGGGGCCAAAAACCGGTCCGGGGCTGCCTGGTTTACACCGGACAGCCCCGGACCGGATCACAACGTGGTGTGAAGCCAGCCTAAGTGAGGAAATAACACAGGACTCTCTCCTGACACTCAGTTTTCTGGCTGAAAATCTAGGTGTTTTTTCTATATGCAGATGATTTGTCACGGAACTAAACCATCACCAATATTCCTCATTAACTGGGGGGTTGTGTTAGGGTTTTCAGTTTTTTAATGGCAAGACTTTAGTTGCAGTCTGTGCTGTATTTGCCATCAAAATACAGAATAATTTTACAAAAATCTTGATGGAGGCTCTCAACACAATTACGAACATAACAAAGTATTACCTAATACAGAGGTAACATATATAACCTTTGGGAGTATAAACTGGTAATAGCAAGTTAAAATAATACATTTGACCCAGATTATTAATGAATTTGTGTCTTTCTTTTGTCTTTTAACTACTTATCTTTTTTTTATACACATATACTCCTGTTTTCTTTTGTTTGCCACAGTGGGCAAAGTTTGTAGTTTCCAGATGTTTTCTGCCCAATTTATCATTTAAGACTTTTTAATTTGTCAGAAATGTACTCCAATCCCTTCCTGGAGTGATTTTATAAATTCCTTTTATTTTCTGTACCGGCACTTATTATTTTCAACTTAAAGTAGGGATACAAAAAGAAAGAAGGGTAGGGGAAAGGAGGGAGGGAATAAGCGAGGGTAAAGCAGGATTAGACATTAGGAAGGAAAGTATTACTATGTTCAACTATGATTAATGATCAAGCATTAATGCATATTACATCATATTGTATAATACATATAAAGTATTTAAAATGATAATCCAACACAAGTTAGCAATTAAAACTTAAATGTCAAAGGACTATGAAAAAGCAAGTTTTACCATAAATAGTTTGGACCATAAGGACTACCGCATACCTAGAGTATTTTTTCTCCATAAGGTCCAAATTGTACTCATAGATATTATGGAACGACATTCTCTCCATTATTTCTGATATTGAGGGTGTCATTGTCTGCTGCTATTTTGTTGCTAGTATATGTTTAGTAACCAAAAGTATGTGGCATATTATTTGTCTATGATCGTTTTTGAATTGTTGAAGTCCAATGAACAATAGGACCAATTGCGGAAAGAGAAATCTTCTGGTGTATTACTTTGTATATTAGATTTTTTATATCTATCTCAAAACAGGTAAGTTCCAAAAGATATGCATTAAAGAACCAATTTTCCCACATTCTCTCCAGCACATAAAGAATTGTGTTTCAAATGTCTTATGTAGTTTTTGAGGTGTAAAATACCAACAAACTAACACTTTATGGCTAGGGTCACACATAGAAATCCGTTTTTGGAACTGCTTTCCATGACCAATCTGTTTTTTTTTTGGGTGCTTTTTGAGCCTCCTGTACCTCTGAACGTTTTTGGACTTAGTCATTTTTTGACCAAAATACTTGAAAAAACAGATCCGTTTTTTAAGGCACCCAAAAAAACTGATCCGTTTTTCCATAGGGCCCGTGTTAAAAAATTTTTTTTTTTTTAAAACGGACCCCAAAAACGTTGCTAGCAATAATTTTAGGTGCAGAAAAAAACGGATAGGGTGTTTATTACATCTAATCCGTTTTTCTATCCGTTTTTGAACTTAGCAAAAAAAAAATCCAAATTCTGAAGCCAAAAATGGACCAAGGGCTTATGTGTGACCCTAGCCTATATTAGGTCTGGTGAAGTGCACGATGAGTTGGAATTAGGGTGATTTCACATCTGCGTTTTCGGGAATTGCATCTGTGTCAGGCAAAATCCTGATGCTTCCTAATCAGTACTGTGTCCCTATATTTAACATGGGGATGCAGTGACATCAAGTGGTATCAGGATGCAGACGAGTGCAGTGTTTCTGCCGCAAACCCGACCACAGCATGTTGCGATTTGAGGCCGCTTAAAAATTCCTGATGCATCCAGTTGCAGCACAATTCTTCAAAATAATGCATTGCTGCCTTTGAAGCCACATCCAGTTGCTGATGAATGCGGCCAGGACGGATCAGGAGTTCAGTCTGAGCATGCTCAGAACAGCTCCAGGATGTGTGCTCTCTTCCCTCTCCTCCCCTCTCCTCCTTCCCTCTGGGCCGACCAGTTCCAGCAGACAAAAAGACTCTGGGGTAGCGTTTAGTGTCCTACGCCTGATGCAGATCATATGCGTCTTGGCCTGCTGCAACTGAGACGCATATGTGAAACTAACCTAAGTCAATACTAATACTTGTTACCATTGTTCTTTCTAGAAGGTTAATTGTAATTCTCTCTACCAATTATCAGCATGTTTTTTTGTCAAAATTATTTTCTCAAAATTATTATAATCTTTGTTTACTATTTATATAGGTTATTTGCCTTCCAGTACATTATATTTCTCAGGTTATCTAATAGATCTAACAGGTTTACCAGAATTTTAAACATAAGGTTTTCATTTTTCGGTAAATATTGGTTTATACAAAACCAATTATTATACTCTGTTTGAGGGAGACCATATTTTGCTTGGATTATCTAAAAACATGCAAAAAATTATTCTGTAGAACATATCTAAAAGTATAGATGTTGTGTTTTCCTCAAGATATTAGATTTGGGTTAGAGATTAAAGGGGTTGTCCGGACTTTTTGGATAATTTCTATGTGTATCTAGGCTGCAAAATGTTGACAGTTTGTAATATACATCCTGTCAACATTTGGCATAGTTACCCAGATATCACCTATTTGAGTCTGCCAGAGAACAACCAGGGGGCATGTTTGTGTTGGAGCCTGCACGTAAATGCAGAACTGGACATTTACGCACAGACTCCTACTAATATGCGCCCTCCCCCAGTCTACAGTATGCCAGGGCACACCCAGGATCCTAAAGGCCCTCCCCAACCCCTAATATGACCACCCACCCACATTGCACACAGCAGTCCCCTGCTCTACTGGCACAAATCCGCAGCTGTGAAAGAGATTGTGTCAGTGCAGGAGGTGACCACTGAAGGTAAAGCAATATAGTGTGTGTGCTCTCCTAGTCCTCTTTGGCCGCATTGTGCAGTGGAGCTCAGGACCGCAGCTGCTGGCTATCTATGCCCTGCTTTGTGTCTCAGCTCTCTGTGCATCTATACCACAGCTGCCGGCTCTCTATGCTCCACTCTGTGCTGTGGAGCTGATGCTCCTCCTCTCTGTATCTCTGCAGCACAGAGCGGGGCATAGAAAATCGGCTGTTGCGCTATAGACAGGACCGCCTCCAAGGCATAGAGAGCCGACAGCTGCTGTATAGACAGGATTGGCTTTGTGTGCAGTGGAGCCGGTCCTGTCTTTGCACAGAGAGCTGGCAGCTGCCTTCTTGGGCTCCACCGCACAGTGCAGCCTGTGGGTGGCCAGGCATACTGTAGACTGGGGAGGGGGCGTGTTTGTAGGAGTCTTGAGTGTAACATCCAGTTCTGCATTTACATGCAGGCTCCAACACAAACACGCTCCGTGGTCATTCTCTGGCAGACGTAAATAGGTGATATCTGGGTAACTATGCAAAATGTTGACAGTGTGTATATTACAAACTGTCAACATTTTGCAGCCTGGATACACATAGAAATTTTCCAAAAAGCCCGGACAACCCCTTTAAGATTTCTATTGTTTCCAATAGTACTATTTTGATGTATAATAGCATATTTTAATATTTTTTAGGACTACATATAGCTGTTTCCAAGTTTGAATAGCAGCTTTACTTCTTAAATACTTTGGATGAGGCATCTTTAAATCTAATGAAAGGGCAAAGATTAAGGAATTTTTATAAAAAGATTCCTCCATTTGGAATCCAGCTGGACTTTGGTTCAGTTAAAAAGCTTTCCTAGGTCTGCAGGTTTGCCAAGTAATAACCATACATTATTTGACAATTCAAAGCCTCCTCTTCTTTTGTGTTTAAAAAGTGTGTTTTTTTTAATTCTTGGTCGATTGTTGTTCCATTTATGCCTGGATTATTAGGAATGGAGCTTTTGTATCCAATGTTCGGGAGTAATAATTTATAAAGAACGAACGTATAAAACTAACGTATAAAATTTTTGGACGAATTATACATTTATAGGTGACTATTTTACCCATCTTTGAGGGTTCTGTATTTGAGATGTTTCTTTACTTCTTTTTGTATATCATCTAGTAATAAAGAGAAATGTATGGGTATCAATGACGTTGTGGAAATTGTAATAAATATTCCTAAATACTGAATTTTTTCTTTTTCCTAACTAAAGGGAGACTATTTTTCAATGGTTTCTTGTAGGGCAATATCAACAGTACATAGAATCTAAATATTTGTGATTTTAAATAATTAACTTTGCAATATGAAAAGTTGTTTAGAGTACATATGTGTCTCAAAGAGTTTAGACAGTTTGTGATTGTCAGAATAACATCATATGTGCATAACGTTATTTTATACTGTTTGCAGTTGGTAGGAATCCCTTTTATATTGTCTTTTAGTCTGATGGTTTCTGCCGGAGATTCCATTAACATGGCAAACAAGGTTGAAGGGGCAGCCCTGTCTGGTGTCTTTTGTGATTGTGAACTCTCTTAAATAGACATTTTTTATATAAATCTTGGTGGAGGGAGTAGAATATAGTGGTAAAATTGCCTGGAAAATTGGGTCTTTAGAACCAAACTCTTCTATCAAATGCCTTTGCTGTATCCAAAGCAAGGAGCAGAGAAGCCATTTGGGATTTTTCAATATCATTTCTCAAACTTATTATTTTTCTGGTGTTGTCAGCTGTTTGTCTGATAGTGATAAACCCCACCTGATCAGAAGAAATACATTTTGGAGGGATTTTTTGTATTCTGTGTAGTATCAATTTAGCCAATAAAAATAGAATAAAAGAAAGGGATTCTTGACCGCGCTACCATATAAACAATCAACATTTATGTTGATAAAATGTGATTATTATTTTCTACCTGTTTCTGGGCTCTATGGCCCCTTCATCAGGAAAAAATCACAGATGGTACATCACAGATGAGCTGATGTAATGTGCTCCACAAAGCATGCGCAATGCGCAGCTTGAAGTCAGGCGATACACCATTTAGGCGTCATATCTGGAACGCTAGAGATGGCTCCGAGGCAGGCTGGGGCGCCCATTGGAATTTCAACATCACGCCCATTGGAGCATGATAAAGACACCAAGAGGAGGCTAAAAGGAGAGAAATAGGATGCCCAGAAGGGCTAGTAATGGTAGCCCCCACTTCATTAACATACCAGCCAGTAAGGTATAAAACATTTTATAATACAGTCACACCTCACATTTAGGACAGAGAGGGATAGTTAGAATACTAATAGGAAGGTACAGGGACAGGTAGAGATAGCCTGGTGGGCTTTATCTAGGTGACAGACTCACTTTAAATCTGATAAAGTGATCTTTAGGGGATATATATGGGTTAAAAATTCTCTGTTCAAATTTTCTGTTGGCTGAATAGAGGTTTTATCATCTTTTTAGATTATAAAGGTCTGAGTAGAATGATACAAATACATCTTTTGGATATTTGCATAACTTCTTTTTTTATTGATAGCTAAAATCCTAGGTTTGACTCTGCTGTTTTATTCTTAACATCAGTAATTTTAAAAGTTTGTTACTCATCTGCCGCAAGTGCCAAAACCGCACTTGCCGCACACTTACGGCAAGCCCATAGACATTGCATGGGGCTTGCCGCAAGTGTGCCACGATCGCGGCCGTTATGCGGTAATCGCGGCAGTTGCATTTTTTGCACCGCAACTGCCGCGATCAGCGAAAAACGCTGATGTGAAAGGACCCTTAGAATGATAGAATTTAGCTTTAGTGGCTTGTAATGATTTATTATATTCTTATATTAGGAGGAATCTTAGTTTCAATCTTAATTTTAGAATTTCGGAGTGATGTCTGTAAAATGATTGTTGATATTGGATTGTTCAATTATTTTTACTTTATCCGAAATTCATCTAATTTTCTCCTTATATTTCTTTTTGTCTCTACTGTTGAGTTGAATTAAGGTACCTCTAATTACCACCTTATGGGCATTCCATAGTATGTGTATGGGAATATCCTGTTTATCGTTATCTTTAAAATAATTTATTAGGCCCTTCTCTATCTCTTTTTAACATGATTGATGTTGAATGACATATGAGTTAACTCTCCAGAGACTCTCACTGAATATAGGTGTTCCTGATTGATTTTTAAAACTAATCGGTGAATGATCAGACCATGAACGAGGCCCTATCTCTACTGATGTAAATTTGTTCAAAGCAGATATTGATGCAAGAACTAGATCAATTCTAGAGAAATCCAATTATTTTCATGCACTTTTGCAAAACAAGCAGTTTTTGCACTAAAAAGTTGCAATATTTAATTTTTAAGAGAAAAGTAAAGACTATTTTTCACAAAATGTATGAACTATGCTCACCAATTTTATGAATTTGACACAAAAACATCAGTGACTGCCACAAGGCAAAACAGTAATTACTTGATGCAAATGAAGAATTGGGCCTTCTAAGTTTTCTTTTAAATTTGCCATGAGGAGGATTATTTTTTAGTGGGGAAAAAAGTATATCCTGGCACTATTGCCTACCAACCTATTTATAGGCCGGTAAGGTCCCACCTAAAGAACCTTTGGTCTGCACTGACCACCGGTGTTGCTCAGTCCATAGGGTATAATACAGTCTGTGCAAGAGAAAAAAAGACTGCAATCACCGGTGTACTTGTGGCTATGTTTTAACCCGCAAAGGTTAATAAAACAGCCACAAGTACACCGGTGAGTGCAGTCTTTTTTTCTATTGCACAGACATGATTACCTTTACACTTACAACAAAATCCTAAAACACAAAACATATTTACAGTTTCACTGTCGTGGATAAGACTACCATAACCAGAATTATGTGCGGTACAACAGGTATCCACTAAATGTTGTAACAGGTGGGTACTGTGCAGGAATGGAGCCTGATGTTAGTCTGAGCCATACTTCTTGACCATAGTTCAATTCCAACAGAGCATCTCCTGTCACCATCCGATCACTATACATGCTACTGTTAATATTTTCAGACTGAAATGCAATCTTGTCCACCCCATCAACCACTAAATAGCCAGAAACGCGGTGACTGTATGATTCAATTGTAAATTTAAAGACATACACTCCAAGGTATGGCACAAGAAACTTTCCAGTGTTGGGAGCATATGATGAGCCATAATTTACATATAAATTGTTGAATCGAATTGGTCCAGGAGATGTCATTCCATATGTGTGAGAGGCTGAAAATGCAACCATTGGCGCATAACGGTAGGATCCTTTTGAGAAATCTGTAAAACAAATATTAATTTAATAATTTACAAACTATTCAAATAAGTCAGATCCGAATAAGCAATATGTAAGTTGAATTTTTGGGAAAAGTTCAGACAAGCTGGCAAACTCAAATTTTAAAGATTTGCTTATCTCTGTAAGAATGCTTTTACGTACGGTAGGTGAAAAAATATATCATATATATCATTATATGACAACATGCTTGTCAGATGAAATATTAAAGTGAATGTATATTTAGTTCTGTTTTGACGCATTTTTTAAGCCACAGCTTAAAAGTAGGAGTGAATGAGGGATAAACTGCAATTCTCCACAATAAGGTACAGAATAGTGGTGTTTCACTATAAAGCTTACATCAAGCTAATGTTAAAGCAGATATCAGTTGATCAGTGGAAGAGGTGTTTGCTTGTTGGTGACCCCATCATTATAAATTGAAGACTTATCCTACAGACATTTCATTATTATTAACTCAAGGCAACCTCTTTATTTAAAGTACCTCCCCAGCGTCTTTTTTTGTTAATTTAAGCACCTGAGTAGTGCTTTAAATATGAGCCCCTTCTTTATTTTCTTCTGTTTGTAATGTCACTTCAGTTGGTCAGCGACGATTTGTGACCTGCCAACAGCTCTAGTGTTTCATGGAGTGTGCTGAAGTTCACAACACAATACAAGCCTATGTGTTAGGCCTCCTGGCACCGCTTCCCAGCTCACCTCTCCCGGGTCGGCATCTCCTGCTCCTCTGTCGACTGGGTGTCCGGCATCCAGGTGTGCTGTGGCTCGTAGCCGTCGCCGTGTTCCCTTCCTGTCAGCTGACCGCTGGGTTTGAACATGAGCACATTACTATGGTCATTTTCATGAGCCTAATCAGCGGCGCGCTAGGGGCACTCCTTCCCTGTGACTCTAGGGGCTGGCAAGGTCCAACCTGACACTCCCCTTGACCAATAGCTGCTCTTCCCATGGTATATCAGGCCACCTCCTCTGATGGGAGGTGCCTGATTAATAAGTCAGGTTGCTTCTGCCTTGCTTACTGTTGGTCAGGCCCTCCTTGTGCTCTGTGTCCTGGAGCCATTGCTGTGCTCCTACCCAGTAGCACCATTCCTGTCCTCCAGCCTTGTACCCTGTTACCTGGAATACTTCTCAGTATAGGCTAACCTTACGAGCCGCCCCCTGGTACTATCTGCTGTGGTATTTAGACCCCCTGACACACCCTGTATAGGGGTTGGGTAAACTAGGATCAGCTCACCCAGGGGAGTTCGGTACCATGGCCCAATGGGTCCACTCTAGGGCGCCTTCCCCCGGAAGCGTGACACTATGAGAGTGACCCACCCCAGGTCCGTGGGGTGCCCGGCTCCGGACGTTGATATCACGGGTGGCCTGTGCCGGTACCATGGCCCTAAATAAAAATAAGATAAAATAAAAAGAGTTTGTGATGCCACCTACAGTATCCAGTAATGATACTGGCGCTGCTGCAGATCTCCTGGAATGATGATGGCAGCTAGTTGGTAATGCTCCCCTTAGGTGGAGCGGGATTCCCGGGGCAGTGATGAGATGAATAGAGAACTCACACAGGGAGGCAGCTCGTCAGGTGGAGATGCAGGCTGACAGTTTATGTTAAGGGCAGGATCAGGGGCCGTAATAACAGACACACACACACACTGGAAGTCGTTTCTGTACCTTTTACTGATGATGATTCGGGTAACATCCAGGGTACTGTTCAGGTGGTCGGGTGGCAATTCAGGATTTCCACACCCGATGAGTTGTGAGGCCTCCTTGTTCTGTGTGTGTGTACTTATGTCCTGGCCTATATGAAACCTGGCCATGACCTCTTCTGTGTTCCTCACTTGTATAGCAGGCTGTGAGAACCTTCTAATGGGCACCGCTACTCCTCTACAGTCCCTGGCTCTGTTAGCAGCTATGCTGCAAGTGCTACCAGGAGACTGAAGTCTCCCTGATCCTCCGGTATTCTCTGCTGGGCTAACTGGACCCTTGCAGACTCGGACTCTGGGTTGCTTTCCTGGTGTGAACCAGTATGGATCCTCTGCCTCCCAGCTCCGTCTCTGGTATGCCTTGCCTCCAACCCTCACTTTTGGGTCCCTTACACTGGCTAGGCTTCCTTCTGGTACGGGCCTAACGCGGCTCCGTTCACCAGGTGTCTTCCTCAGTACTGCTCCGTACTGAACTGCCTAATTCTTCCCCCGGGCCTGAATTTATAGGGATCCTTGCCTGAAATCAGCAAGTAGAGCTCTCCCTTCAGGTCTGGGATGGAAGGTGTTGCATGTAAGTTTACCTGATGTGGAAATCCCTCCCTGCACCTGGTGTTCCTGTGGCAACCAAACCGTAGGGGTGCCACAAGAGCCTCATTTTATTCTGGCCTTGTTCTGGATCTCATCGAGTTGCAATGAGTGCTTGTGACGTAACCATTGACTTCCAGCTAGTCAGCACATATGGGATGGAAGGAAAGATGACAGCACCATTGCGTAAATATAAGAACAGGGGCAGGGGACTAGCAAGTGCCACTCCAGCACAGAAAAAAGCACATGATGGAGTGGTGCATAGGCGCACCCAAGGGGGGAGACCTACGTGTTTGGACCCCCCCCTTTGGATGGCCCTGAGAAGTGGTGCAGTACACAAGGAGCTGGGCTCCTATGTCAGGAGACAGGAACAATTACACAGCACCCAAGGGCCCACAAAAGAGGCTGCTTTTAGGGGGGCTTCGCTCCCCCAAACCCCCCACCGGGGGCTTTGCCCCTTGGAACCCCGCTGGGGGGTGACACCCCCCTTTCAGGGCCGGTGTGTGTTTCTTGGACCCCTACCTTGGGAAATTTCTGGGTGCGCCACTGGAGTGGTGCTTTAATAACCAGGAGTAATTAATGGTGTAAGAATTGTTTTAGATTTATTTACAAAAAGAATAAAAAATTGACACATTAAAAATAAGAAGCAGCATAACATGACTGTCCTTGTGATATTTAAAACAAGACTTTCTGGCTGTCCTAGAACTTTATTTAAGTTTATTGGTATGTCACCTTGAAACGATATCTAACCTCTTTGCTTTTCTAGTCATTGAAAATTGGATTATACATTTAAAAATCTGTTTCAAAAGTGCTGAGCACAAGTGTCAGCACTGAGAAAAAAATAGAGCTAGTCATAATTAGATTTAGTCCTGCCAGTTTTTGTGATCAAGAGGCAGCAGAAATAGTATAATAGCAAAGATGAAAGATCGTTATCATATTTCAACACTTCTGGAGATCCGCCAATAAAAGGAGTGAAGCACACGCTTAAATAAATCCATTCTGGTATTTGCAATTGACAAAACTATGAAATGTTTAGATTTTGACAGACTGTACTTATAATAAATAGAATAACTGAAACACTGAGTAAAATTGTAATAGAATCATCACTAAAATAGAAAATATGGCAAAGCATTCTACTTTTATTGCAGTGGTGCATACTACTCACTCCAGAATAGGATTGCAGTGCATGCTAGAACCTAATGTAGTTCCTAGGACATGATCAAAAACACAATAGTTCACATAAACTATTTAACAGTATTTTTAAGACTATAAAACACACTTATGGGGTACATATACCCGGATGGGAGATCATATAAGAATCAAACACCAGGATGGGGGGACATAAAGTTTATATCAGGATGGGGAACATATACCAGGATAGGCTACCTTCACATTACGATTTGTGAGGGAGCCGATGCTGTCCGATAAAATCAGACAGCATCGGCTCCCCTCTGATGCCTGGAATCGGATGCCAAATAGGCATCCGATTCCGGCAGAAAATCGCTGCCTCCGGGCTGAAAAAAAAAAAAAATGTACATGCTCACCTGACCCCGAGGCCCCCGCCGTCTCCCGCAGGCTCCCGGTGTCCTCCCGGTTTCTCCAGAGGTCTTCTTCTTCTCAACAGGACCTGCCGTGATGTCACAATCACGTGACCGCATGTTAACATGGTGTAACCTGCGGTCACGTGATTGTGACATCACGGCAGGTCCTGTTGAGAAGAAGAAGACCTCTGGAGACACCAGGAGACACCGCGAGCCTGCGGGAGACAACAGGGGCCTCGGGGACAGGTGAGCATACATTTTTTTTTTAACCCATGCTGGAGCAGTTTGACTGTACTGAGCATGCTCAGTACAGTAAAATCGGGTCCGAGGACACATCAGATGTTTCCTCGGACCCTGCTCCATAGGGCCCCATGTTAAAAACATCGGACCAATTCGGATGTGCACTAAATGGCATCCGATTTGGTCCGATCCAATTTTGTCCGATTTTATTTTCGGTGCAAAACTCGAAGCAAAAATTCCCCTGCTATATATTTAATAGCAATACTAATCATTGAAATGCTTTTGTTCCTCAGGTAGTTTTTGAATAGTGAATCACTAGAAGAAAAAAGTCTGATGCTGATTTTGTAATTGCATTGCAAACTAGTAGGGGGTTAAACAGTGTGATGCCCTTTGGAAATAGGGATTAAATTATCTGGCATTCAGAGAATAGGAATGTTTATATTTTCTGTATCACTTTTGGTAATAAAAAATAGGTAAATACCTTTAATGCCAACTGAAACAAAAATAAGTTCTCACTATGTGTGAGAATAATGCAGGGAAGGAACAGATGTAAAGCAGAGCTATTAGGCTCAGCTCAGATCAGGGCTGCCACTAGGGGGCTACAGCTCTGCCTGGAGTCAGGGGCCCTGGGCCCTGGGGTCTGACTGCAGGGGCATGGCCATTGGATCAGGGGCAGGGGGGCCTGGCCGTGACACAGGTGGCATGGCCATAGGGAGCAGGGAGGCCTGCCCCCCATCCGCCACACGCTGTCACTGCTTTGCTGGGCCCGTGCAAGACATAAGGGGGCAGGCCCCGTTCTCTTCTGGGCACCACCCTCTTACATCTTGTATGGGCCCCCTCTCCTGTCAATCAATGTTAGGCCCCACCCCCTCAAATCTTGAGTGGGCCCTGTCTCCTATTCTGAGCTTCAGGGTGTCATGTGGGATACCAGGAGTTGTAGTCCTGCCCCCAGTGCTTCCCTTTCTTCCCTCCCACTCCAGGACTACAGCTACCAGGATGCACAGTGGCCCCAGCTGTCACTGTAGAGGAAGTTTGTCTGCAGCTGCTGGAGTTAGTGATGCTGCTGCTCATTGACGGCCAGAGGATGGGGGTCAGTGTGCCGACCCACTGAATGCTGCAGAGCCGCGCTAGGCTGGAGGTGAGAGAAAGGCTGATGTGAACTCATCATTACCAGGGCAACTGCATTGCAAGATGACACTGCTGCAAAACGTCATGAGTTAGCAACAGTGCAGCAGTGTTATATAGCACCAACATAGACCACAGCACTGTACAGACATTGCCAGAGTCAAAGGCCTCTGTGTGGCCCTTGGCTAGAACTGGACCAAGGACCCAGGTGCTGCAGAGACTCTGTGCCTGCCCCGAGGAGCCGACTGCAGATCCGCTGTATGAAGTATACTCCATCACAGGGGTGTATGTAAGGGGGGTTGGGGCTCATATACAGGGCTTGTCTGTATACTCCATCAGAGGGAAGTAGGTAAGGAGGGCCAGGGCCCATATATAGGGCTTGTCTGACCACCAAATGGCTGTATGCAGTATATGCCATCTCAGGGATGTATGTACGGGGGGGCTGGGGCCCATAAATAGCACTTGTCTGATCTTTAGGAGAGTGCCTGATTAACAGTTTGGATTAGTGACATAGTATCACCACTGGTTTGCACTGTGTGCTCCTATTGATTGACATTTGGGACTATTAGCATGGTTTTGCTGTTCATTCAGAATATCTGCTGATGATTGGCAGTTAGGACTCCTGGCATGGTTTCGCCTCTGGTCTGCGGTATAGGTCTCCTGTCCATCACTGCTGCAAGCACTGTGGCCAACAAACCGGAACTCACGTTGGCACCAGCAGGATGCAAGGGACTGAAGTCAGGACGAAGCTGCTTCTGCTGCTGCCGCCACCACTACTGGTGCTGGTGGTGAGTATGCTCGTCTGTCTATCTGTCTCTCTGTCCCTGTCTGTATGTCTATCTCTCTGTCTTTCTATCTCAGTCTGTCTGTCTCTCTCTGTCTGTCTCTGTCTCTGTCTCTCTTTCTTTATGTCTGTCTATCTCTCTTTCTGCCTGTCTCTGTCTGTCTCTCTGTCTCTGTCTGTTTGTCTCTCTGTTTCTGTCTGTCTATCTGTCTCTCTCTTTCTGTGTGTCTGTCTCTACACAGCACTATACTCTATATACAGGTCCACACTACATGCTGTATTTGTGTATCTATATACTGCATGTACAGTTGTGGCCAAAAGTATTGACACGCCTGCAATTCTGTCAGATAATACTCAGTTTCTTCCTGAAAATGATTGCAATCACAAATTCTTTGGTATTATTATCTTCATTTCATTTATCTTCAATGAAAAAAACACAAAAAGAATTGTCCTAAAGCCAAATTGGATATATTCCACACCAAACATAAAAAAAGGAGGTGGACAAAAGTATTTTCACTGTTAGAAAAATCATGTGATGCTTCTCTAATTTGTGTAATTTCCAGCACCTGTAACTTACCTGTGGCACCAAACAGGTGTTGGCAATAACTAAATCACACTTGCAGCCAGATGACATGGATTAAAGTTGACTCAACCTCTGTCCTGTGTCCTTGTGTGTACCACATTGAGCATATACAAAAGAAAGAAGACCAAAGAACTGAGGACTTGAGAAACCAAATTGTGAGGAAGCATGAGCAATCTCAAGGCTACAAGTCCATCTCCAAACACCTGAATGTTCCTGTAGTCTGATTCAATAATACTATTCTGAAGGAAAGTTTGAATCGCCTTAAATTTTAGAAGAATTTGGGGATTTTTTTTTATATCTGGAGGGTGCTGCTGGGCTGTATTTATTATTTGTCAGTTGCAGCCTCCAAATTATATATACAGGCCAGCACAGCCTCCAAATAACATATATAGCCCACTAGACCAGCATTGCCTCTAGTTGTTAATATATACAGCCCAGCACAGCCTCCAAATAAAATATGGTATACATCCAAGCATAGCCTTCAGTTAATATATATAGCCCAACACAGCATCCAAATAACATATACAGCCCAGCATAGCCTCAAGTTAAAGGGAACCAACCACCTAAAAATACTTATCTAATCTATAAATATCTGTCCCTGGAGCCTAAAATTACTATTCTAACCATCCCTGACTGACTAAATCTACCTAACTAGATGCACAATAAATCACTTTATATACTTACCAAATCCTTGTCTGATGGGCGTTCCTCCAGGGTCTTTGACCGATAGGCGGGTCTCCTCGCCGCGCTCGCACCGACCTCGCTGTTGTCCATCTTCTTTCCAGGGCGTCATCTTCTTCCAGGAGGATTCAAATTACCCGCCCATCACGTCCTCGCAATGGGCGAATCACATGCTGCAGGCTTCGCGTCACTTCCACCCGCCGCGTCGCTGGGTCTATGATGCGCCTAGGCCGGCTTCAGCATGCCATTTGCGCATGCTCTGAAGCCGGCCTGGGTGTACCAGTGACGCGGCGGGCGGAAGTGACACGGGGCCTACAGCACGTGACCCGCTCATTGCGAGGATGCGATGGGCGGGTAATTTGAATCTTCCTGGAAGAAGATGACACCCTGGAAAGAAGATGGACAGCGGCGAGGCGGGTGCGAGTACGGCGAGGAGACCCGCCTATCGGTCAAAGACCCTGGAGGAACGCCCATCAGACAAGGATTTGGTAAGTATAAAAAGTGATCTATTGTGCATCTAGTTAGGTAGATTTAGTCAGGGATGGTTAGAATAGTAATTTTGGGCTCCAGGGACAGATATTTATAGGTTAGATAGGTATTTTTAGGTAGTTGGTTCCCTTTAATATATGCAGCCTAGCACAGCATCCAAATAACATATATAGCCCAGCATAGCCTCCAGTTAATATATACAGCCTAGCACAGCATCCAAATAACATATACAGCCCAGCATAGTCTCCACTTTATATATACAGCACAGCATCCAAATAACATATACAGCCCAGCATACCCTCCAGTTAATATATACAGTCCAACAACAGCCTTCAGGCAATATACACAGCGCCCATCACAGACGTCAGGTAATATATACAGCCCAGCACAGCCTCCAGTTAATATATACAGCCCACCACAGCCTCCAGGTGATATATACAGCCCAGCATAGCCTCCACTCCAGGTAATATATACAGTCCAGCATAGCTTTAAGGTAATAGATACAGTCCAGCATAGCCTTCAGGTAATATATGTGTGGCGCCCCTGCGGCTAGGCGCCACAGGGTAGTATTACACTTGAATATAAAAATGTGTTTTTCCTTGTAAGTTGCTAGTTCAGGGTCTAAACCTTATGGAGTCTATTTTTAGCACTCACTTAGGACCGCACCACTTAGTGTAATGGGAACTGGTAATATGGTAGGTTCCACAGGTGGGGGCGGAGCTTAGGATAGAGTAGAGTGACAGTTGAGAATTTACCTCAGTCGGTGCTGGGAAGGCAGACAGAGTGGTCAGGCCTGGCAGCCCAGCTGAGTGGAGGGTGCCCCATCTTTATGTGGGGGCCCAGGACAGATGGCAACAGGCCAGGGCTGGTAGGAGCCAGCTGGTCATGTTGAGGGGACACCGGTGACACGGACAACCGAGGCAGCCAGGAGTTCATCCCTGACTGCAGAACTGGGTTGCTGACAGCCCCACAAAGGTACCTCACCCCTCAAGCCCAAAAGACGGTCCTACACTAGTGAAGGAAGACTAAAACCCGGTGTCAGGTGGGAAACTTGTGCGTTCCTGCTGTTCCCATTTGGACCGGTATAAGTCTAGCTAAGCCTACTAGATACAGACTGCAGGACTGGCGGGTGAGCTCTTCAAAGGTGGGAAAGACTAAAAGATCTAGAGAAAGTTATAGACCCTGGAAGACTAAGAAAGAACATCTAATGACTCCATAAGAAAAACCCTGAGTTGGCAACAACACCCTAGAACCAAATTGTACCGTGTTTTGTTATGCCATCAGCTGGTACCGAGTAAAGCAAAGTTAAACTAGAACTGGTTTCTGTTATTTTTCCTGTCGCAGCTCAAAGGACTTAACATCATCAACATCAACAGCAGAGGGGTAAGAACTGCACCACTATTTCCATCACTGTCCTCCCTCACCGTCTCACCATCATAGCTGCCCTGAGGTAAAGCTCCAACTGTGGGGAGCTGTACCACACACTGCTGCCCCCTCCATCACCTCAGTGGCCGGCTGGCAGCGCCAGTACCATCTTACCGGACTCTACAGGTGGCGTCATGTTTCCCTGTAAATAACCCCTTTTACCCCCACCGTTTACCATCAACATTTGGTATAATTGATTGCCAGGGCATGGCACCGAGGTCCCGACCATCCGTGACTCCCCACACAGTAGCCCCGGTGTCCGAGTCCCTCATCCATCCCAGCTCTGGTTGAATCAAATTGGCGTCACGAACAGGACGAACCAGCCTGGTATCTACCAGGTGAAGTGTGCCTAAGGGACTTTATTATTGACTATCGGTGTGGATTACAAAAACTGAGCCGAGCCACCATTACATTGCCTCACAAATTTAAACTACGTCACTACAGCAGGAGAAAGAGCGGGAAGATAAGCCCCGCCCCCTCTGCTCTGCCGAGGAGTGACGAAGGTAGTGGCGGGCTCCGGAAAAGCCCAAAAGACTTGCCCATAGGAACTTCGTGGTGGGCGGGCTTAAAAGTGCAAAAACACCTATGTGCCTGCCCAGGGGCGTGCCTCGGCCCCTCAGCAGACATGGGCCATTCAAGAGGCGCCAAAAAGTCTCCCCGCCCCCATTGCTCTCAATCAACCAAGGGGGCGGGTCGAGCGCCAGCCCACACTGGTTCTGGACTACACGAACTAAGCAGGATGCGGCCGGGAGTGGACTCAATATACCTGGTCAGGCTCCGGACCCGTTACCTGTAACCGGCTGTGAGGCAATGGCAGTCCCAGCTGCTGATTCCCTGGGACCGGTTTATGCACCCCTTGTGGAGCCCGGAGAGGAGGATATCACTGAGGCGGAGGACTTCATCCAGTTCCTGAAGGAGCCCGAGCTGATGGAGGAGGAGCCGAATGCAAGTGAAAGCGGCCAGGTCAGTGTCGGGGAGGAAGAGGAGAATCTGCAGGAGGAAGGAGCCATCGGTGGTATGGAGGAGGCCGGGCCCCGCGAGCTATGGAGGGTCACGGTACCAGCATCAGCAGCAGCGACTGGAGAGAGGAGAGTGTCTGTAACTGCAGTTCCCCAGGGCCACCCAGACCAGGACCTGTATCGTGGGGATGTGACAATCTATGAGCGCCACGCAGGTCCCCGCGGGTGGTTTGCAATCCGGGTAAGTAAAGTTGAGTAATAAAGAGTTAACCCGGTATTGCACTGTTCAAAGTATGAGCAGAATTTGTTTAAATGCATATTTTCCTTGCATTGCACTGTTTCTTTTTCCTTTTTCAGCATTTGATGGACAATAATCAGAGATGTTTTACCTGGTCCCTGTTGGACCGATAAGGACTAGATTATAGTCAAAGTTTGATGCAACGTTATAAGCAGTGAGCCTCCCGCAAGGGAAGAAAAGAAGCAATCTTATTGTTAATACCTGTTAAAAGTTAAATACGTTATAAATAGTTCTGAACTAGGGGTGGAGGAACTGGACTAGCCCCCATGCATATTAAGTTAGGAAAAGAAAGTGCCTGGGGGTGGTTTAAGTAGAGCCAGGCCTCCTAAGCAGATACGCCCTAAATGGTCAATGTTATATGTAAAAGGCATTTTATTTCAGGTTTGGTTTAACACCCGTGGACGGGTGTGTTTCACCAAGGGGGTGTGTGGCGCCCCTGCGGCTAGGTGCCACAGGGTAGTATTACACTTGAATATAAAAATGTGTTTTTCCTTGTAAGTTGCTAGTTCAGGGTCTAAACCTTATGGAGTCTATTTTTAGCACTCACTTAGGACCGCACCACTTAGTGTAAGGGGAACTGGTAATATGGTAGGTTCCACAGGTGGGGGCGGAGCTTAGGATAGAGTAGAGTGACAGTTGAGAATTTACCTCAGTCGGTGCTGGGAAGGCAGACAGGGTGGTCAGGCCTGGCAGCCCAGCTGAGTGGAGGGTGCCCCATCTTTATGTGGGGGCCCAGGACAGATGGCAACGGGCCAGGGCTGGTAGGAGCCAGCTGGTCATGTTAGGGGACACCGGTGACACGGACAACCGAGGCAGCCAGGAGTTCATCCCTGACTGCAAAGCCGACGAGCTGCAGGCCCAACAGAACCGGGTTGCTGACAGCCCCACAAAGGTACCTCACCCCTCAAGCCCAAAAGACGGTCCTACACTAGTGAAGGAAGACTAAAACCCGGTGTCAGGTGGGAAACTTGTGCGTTCCTGCTGTTCCCATTTGGACCGGTATAAGTCTAGCTAAGCCTACTAAATACAGACTGCAGGACTGGCGGGTGAGCTCTTCAAAGGTGGGAAAGACTGAAAGATCTAGAGAAAGTTATAGACCCTGGAAGACTAAGAAAGAACATCTAATGACTCCATAAGAAAAACCCTGAGTTGGCAACAACACCCTAGAACCAAATTGTACCGTGTTTTGTCATGCCATCAGCTGGTACCGAGTAAAGCAAAGTTAAACTAGAACTGGCTTCTGTTATTCTTCCTGTCGCAGCTCAAAGGACTTAACATCATCAACATCAACAGCAGAGGGGTAATAACTGCACCACCATTTCCATTACTGTCCTCCCTCACCGTCTCACCATCATAGCTGCCCTGAGGTAAAGCTCCACCTGTGGGGAGCTGTACCACACACTGCTGCCCCCTCCATCACCTCAGTGGCCGGCTGGCAGCGCCGGTACCATCTTACCGGACTCTACAGGTGGCGTCACGTTCACCTGTAAATAACCCCTTTTACCCCCACCGTTTACCATCAACATCTGGTATAATTGATCGCCAGGGCACGGCACCGAGGTCCCGACCATCCGTGACTCCCCACACAGTAGCCCCGGTGTCCGAGTCCCTCATCCACCCTAGCTCTGGTTGAATCAAATATAGCCCAATACAGCCTCCAGGTAATATATATAGGCACCCCCATTTCCCTTTGTTTCATAATGCTTTCCCCCATATGTGGTCTACTTTTGGCATATTGCTTCTCGCCCTATGTGGCCCGCCATTTTATGCTGCCTCTTCCCATGTGTCCCGACCCAGTTTATGCTGCTTCTCCCCCTATGTGGGCCACCATGATTCATGTTTCTCCCCAGGGCCCCCCCATTCATGAGCAGCCAAGACCATGCTTTTCCCCAGGCCAGGGGCCCCCCCATTTATGAGCAGCCAGGCTATGCTTCAAGTTCTCCCCAGGCCAGGGTTCCCCGACCCCCCCCCCCCCGATTCATGAGCTGCCAGGCCATGCTTCAAGTTCTTCCCAGGCCAGGGTTCCCCCCCATTCATGAGCAGCCAGGCCATGCTTCTCCCCAAACCAGGCCCCCCCCCGTTTATGAGCAGCCAGGCTATGCTTCAAGTTCTCCCCAGGCCAGGGCCCCCCCCCCGATTCATGAGCTGCCAGGCCATGCTTCAGTTCTTCCCCAGGATGGAGCCCCCCAAATCATGCCTGCCATGCTTCAGTTCTCCCCCAGGAGCGCCCCAAAATCATGCCTGCCGGTCCCAGTCTCTCAGTCCTGCTCAGCTCTGTTACGCTTACCTGGAGCAGGCAGGGCAGGCCAGACCAAGAGGATCATCCATCCATCCACTGTCTGCACATGAGCTGCAGGGTTATGGGGAACAGTCAGTTTGTGACTTCACAGACACACAAACACTGACGCTGGTGCTCTGGCTGCAGCCACCGTCCGTCAGTGAGTGACAATATTTTCACTCAGTCTGTCTCCTCCTCTCCTCCCCCACAGCGGCAGGCCGGCAGCACAGCACAGCACTGACACTGAGGCTGAGTTCATCTCAGGACTGGCTCCTCGGCACCTGCACTTGCACAGTCGCACTCGTCTCTCTCTAAGTCCTGCTCCCGAAGCGCTGCTCTCCTCCTTGCGCCTCAGCGCTCAACATGGCTAATTTAAATAGGTAAATAATTAGCCATGTGGTGCTGGAGGCTAGAGGGGCCCCCTCTCCCTCGGGGCCCACATTCAATGAACGGGCTGCATGGGAGGCAGGTCAGCCCCTGGGGGCAGGGGGTGTTTATTATAACAGTGTTTAATTTACCCATAAACTGACTGGATAGTAAGACTTTCTAGGTCATTACAATAATATAGGTGCCTAACATGTAGAGTTGTTGCTTATACAAGTAGTGAAAAAATTCAGAAAAATAAATCTTGCTAGTGTGGTGACTTTCCAAGAATCGTAACATTTTCAATTTTAGCGATATGGAACTGTGTGACGACTTGTTTTTTTTTTTTGCCCTGAGCTATTGATGTTATTTTGAGGTATATACTATGTTTTAATTGCCTGTTATTATATTCCTTCTATTGTTGCAGCGGCCAAAGAACTGCAATTTTGAAGTTTTTATGTTTGTTTCTCGCTATACTATTTACCGTTTGAATTAATTTATTTTATATTTTGATAAGTCGGACATTTTGAAACACAAAAAAACAAATGTGTTTTTTTTATTGTTTTATTTTCAGTGGGGCAAAAGGGGTTGACTTCTATTTTATTTATTTTTCAGATTTTTAAAAAAATTATTTTACTGTTTTTACTAGTTCCTTTAGGGGACTTCAAGCTGCGAACTTCTGATCACATGTGCTGCACAGTGCAGTGCATCACCAGCTGGTGTTCACAGTGGGATCATCATGACAGACAGAGGTGTCATCAGCTGAAACCTGGCAGTCATTTAAACCCATCGGTGCCCCATGATTACATCACAGGAGCGCAAAAGGGAGCAAAGAATGATGCACCCCTCTGTCAGCATACTGTATGTTAAGTCTTGATGTCAGAGATTGACTGTCGGATTTTACTGGTTAACAGCCATGGGCGGATCTCAGATCCACCTGTGGCTGTTACAGGCACATAAGATCAGCACGTCATTCGTCTTTAAGGGGTTAAAAATATCCTGGGTACACAGCAGTGTCAACACAGTTTTTATATTAGTTGTTAACAGGATGTCAAAGTTGTTACGTTGTTCTTTGTTGTAAGCTAGGAGGGGTGAGAGTGACAGTGTCAGATGGGCCTCAAAGGAGCCTAGCACTGTGGTGTGTGTGTGTTGTTGAGACTATATAAGGCTGCATTCACATCTGCATATATAAAATTGCCTAGGCTCTCATCCAGAAAGGTTGTCAAGTGCCAGGAGAGCGCAATGCATTTTTTTTTCCACCTACTATCTATCTGTCATGCAAGTGCAATGCTAGAATGCTTTTTTCTCTAGGTGTGAAAAAAATGCACAATAGCATCGCTTTTTCATAAAATACAGATGCTAGGTGAGGAAAAAAACGCCTGACACTTTCCTGGCACTCGACAACTCTGCTGGTTGAGAACGCAGGCGATTTTATACACATAGGCTGGGTTTACATGAGCATATAAAAAATTGGTTATGCGGAAAAGTGATACATTTTTTTCTCATTTGCCAACCGTGTACTGTCTGTTTACAATCTGTGTTTTTAACTCAGCAGCTTTTTATGTTTTACAGGATCATTTACAGTTTCCCATTTACAGAATTGTAATGTATCCACAAAAATCAGATGCCTTAAGGGCCTGTCACACGCGTCAATATCGCCTGCACGATCTCGGCTGCGAGTGACGTTGCAACGATATTGACGCGTGTGACATACTGAATCAACCAGCGATAAATCGCTGGTTGATGATCGCCAGGTTTTAGAACCTGCTCTAAAACCTGGCGATTGTTGCCCGGTGGACACGCAGCATCGCTGCGTGTGACACCGGGAGTAGCGATATTCCAGCTCCCAGCGCCTCTCACAAGCGCTGGGAGCTGGTATCCAAGGTAAACTGCGGGTATCTAGGCAGCGCGCGCTGCCTAGATACCCGACGTGTACCTTAGTTACCAGCCTCCTCCGCTCACCGGCTGGTATCTAAGGTACACAGCGGGTAACTAGGGTCCCTAGTTACCCGCTGTGTACCTTAGATACCAGCCGGTGAGCGGAGGAGGCTGGTAACTAAGGTACACGTCGGGTATCTAGGCAGCGCGCGCTGCCTAGATACCCGCAGTTTACCTTGGAGACCAGCCTGCTCCCGCTTCCAGCAGGCTGGCAGCGGGAGCAAGACATCATGGAAACGATATTTAAATCGTTTCCATGATGTCTCTGGTCAATTGATCGCTGGTGAGTCTGCCTGTGTGACAGCTCACCAGCGATCAGCCGTCAATGTCGTCAGCGATCATCTCACTGACGACATTGACGCGTGTGACAGGCCCTTTAGGCTAAGGTCAGATTAGCGCTATTTGCTGCACTCAGGGGGTTCTGTTAAAAATATAGAATTTGTGAGCCTTGACGCAGTGTTAAAAGCATGGTAACGCTGCATGAGTGCTGCCATTTCATCCCTATGGTGGCGGAGGCCCAAGCACAACCCAAACTCCGGCATCTGAGTGCCGGTGTTTGAAATCTTGCGCTTTTTCCTAGCGCATCACAAGACATGCTCTGAAGCGTCTTGTGATGCGCTAGGAAAAAGCGAGAGATGACACCATTAAACCTATAGGGGAATTGCATTTGAAAAGAAAAATAGTTACCGTATTTTTCGCTTTATAAGACGCACCTGATTATAAGACGCACCCACAATATTGGTTAAGGAAAAGAGAAAAAAAACTTTTTTAATGTTAAATGAAGTTCGTCTTATAATGCCAGTGTCCGTCTTACAGATCACTGTCCCCTGGCGCTGGCACACTGTCCCCTGGCTGGCACACTGTCCCCTGGCGCTGGCACACTGTCCTCTGGCGCTGGCACACTGTCCTCTGGCGCTGGCACACTGTCCCCTGGCACACTGTCCCCTGGCTGGCACACTGTCCCCTGGCTGGCACACTGTCCCCTGGCGCTGGCACACTGTCCCCTGGCTGGCAAACTGTCTCCTGGCTGGCACACTGTCTCCTGGCGCTGGCACACTGTCCCCTGGCGCTGGCACACTGTCCCCTGGCGCTGGCACACTGTCCCCTGGCTGGCACACTGTCTCCTGGCGCTGGCACACTGTCCCCTGACTGGCACACTGTCCCCTGGCGCTGGCACACTGTCCCCTGGCGCTGGCACACTGTCCCCTGGCGCTGGCACACTGTCTCCTGGCTGGCATACTGTCCCCTGGCTGGCACACTGTCCCCTGGCGCTGGCACACTGTCCCCTGGCGCTGGCACACTGTCCCCTGGCGCTGGCACACTGTCCCCTCGCGCTGGCACACTGTCCCCTGGCTGGCACACTGTCCCCTGGCTGGCACACTGTCCCCTGGCGCTGGCACACTGTCCCCTGGCGCTGGCACACTGTCCCTGGCGCTGGCACACTGTCCCCTGGCGCTGGCACACTGTCCCCTGGCGCTGGCACACTGTCCCCTCGCGCTGGCACACTGTCCCCTGGCTGGCACACTGTCCCCTGGCTGGCACACTGTCCCCTGGCGCTGGCACACTGTCCCCTGGCGCTGGCACACTGTCCCCTGGCTGGCACACTGTCCCCTGGCGCTGGCACACTGTCCCCTGGCGCTGGCACACTGTCCCCTGGCGCTGGCACACTGTCCCCTGGCGCTGGCACACTGTCCCCTGGAGCAGGGCACACGTCCCCTGGAGCAGGGCACACATCCCCTGCACAACTGGCAGATGTGTTCCTGGTGTCTCCCACCTTGTTGCTGCAGGACCGGAGCGAGCAGTGGGAGCCGCCATGTTTTTTGTGGCCGGCTTCATTCAGTAACAGTAGAGGCTTCAACAAAATGGCCGCCGCCATAGTGGAGACAGGCGGCCAACTGAGGTTTCTACCTCTACCGGCCAGCTGCTGCCCAAAAAACATGGCGGTGCCCACCAAACGCTGCAGCCGGCAGAACTCCGTTGCTCCGGTCCTACAGCTGTGCCCCCCAGCCACCGGAAGCTGCTGCTAAGCCGCCACACCCCTCACCACCCCTCTGCCGGTAATATTTAATTTTTTTTTTTTTTTTTTAAAGATTCGCTTTTTAAGACGCACCCCCATTCTCCCCCCCAGTTTGGGGGAACAAAAGTGCGTCTTAAAAAGCGAAAAATACGGTAAATCTTTTATACCAACTGTAATCTTACAAAAATGTTGCCTCTTATTCCTTCATACTTTCTATTATCTATGCTATATACAATAGATAATCACACAATTAAAATATAAAAACTATTACAGTACTTGCCTAGTGACTGAGTATTGTCATCTGACATCTTTAAACTACAATTTACTCCTCCAAAAGGATGGCGACAGGCACATGTATAGCCTTTCACATCGTTAATGCAAGTTCCTCCATTTAAACAAGGTCCACTGTTGCAAATAAAATATTCATCTAAGAGAAAAATAGCAAATTATATAGATTTTTGATATACTTAATATATTCAGCATATAGCATCCTACTAATTATAGTATATAAAATAACTAGTTCTTAATGTTCTTAATATTTGAAATATTTAAACTAACTTCCAAAGTGCAATACAAAATAATATTGTGGTACCGTGTTTGCCAGAAAATACTTTAGTCACAAAAAAAAAATTGAGAAAAGTATTCTAGGAGTGATACCTTTTGTTGCCTAACCAGAAAAATTAAGCTTCAGGAATAAATGGCCCCTTCATCAGACAATACTACAAATGAATTACTGAGACATTTAAATAGGGATTACAACAGGACATGAGGTGATGCTAATTAGAGATGGTCTAAGGGCACCTTTACACGCCGAGAAATCTGACAGGCAATCTGTAGCCCCGTCACCATCGCCGTGAAATTGCCTCGTAATTGCGGCGTGTAATTGGGGAATCTGGCGGCAGTCAAAAAGGTTGCACCTGGTTCCGATTTCACAGCACTGCTCCAAAACCAGAGGCAATCATGAAGGGGAAATTCCCTGCTTTTGGCGTGTGAAAGGGCGATAGGGATGGAATCAGCATCGCCTACTGATTCACAGCGTGCTCCACACCGCGTCCCGTCAGCGATGATTGGTGGTGGCTACTGTGTTTCCATTGGCTGTCCCTTCACAGGGTGCCATATTTGAACAGCTGTCCATTCACACTACACAATGACAATGGCGTCATGTATTAGCTAGCCTTCCAGCGCAGGCTGGCCAATCATAATGCTATTGCATTGTCCAATTAGCGTGTTTGGGGCGTGGTGAAAAACAATTTGGTACGCCTATGTTTTCGCAGTGCTGAACAGGTACGCCCACATTCCTTTGGGGATTGCGGCGTGTGAAGCGGTGATGGGAGTCTACCGGATGTTTCCCGCTGTTTGTGTGGTAACTTTCGGGGAGTCACGTCGCCTTAGGTTGAGGGCGAAATTGTGGCATGTAAAAGCGCCTTCCGCGTTCGAAGGCAACCATGAAAAATGTGCACGCGCACGTTAGATTGCCTCCGATCGCCGCCAAAAGTTGCTGCGTGTAAAGGTACCCTAAGGAAATTAAATTAAGGTCTTTTATTACTGATGTAGATGAGATGGAAGTGTTCTTTTACAGATCTGAAGGTCTTCTGGTGGAGCTGTGAACTGTGTCGATGTAATGACTCATGAGTCATGTCTAAATTCGCTGATCCTGAACATCTGCGGGTGTACCCATCTCTACATATGAAGTGCAAGATGTTTCTACATGAAAAGACATATGTTCAAACTTATTAGTGTTTTGCTATAATCTCAGATGCGTTTCAGAAAAAAACGCTTACAAATCTACCTAGAAATGCAATTGTTTGAAGATACTCTTGAAGAAATACCCAATACCTACAGAAAACCTACATAAACACATTAAACTTTATGTAAATATTGCACATGATTGGATTCAAACCCAAGACTGCAGTCCTCCAAGCATCAACACTACATTACTCACCTTGATCTGCAATTTCACTGTTTCTCTGACTACGTCCAGTGGCAGATGAAGTTGGATTGACTGTGATCTTTTTAGGTGGAAGTGTCTTCTTTACAGGAACTTTCATTTGTTTTTGAAGTTTTACAATGTTATTTTTTACATCAGATAGTGAATTATTAATGTAGGAAGACAGATTTGACAGAACAGTTTCCATCTTTATTTCCACCAATGAACGGATCAACTCCTCAAAGCCATTCTGTAAATGTGTAATATTTAACTGTGCAGCTTTGATTAACCGGGGCACACTGTCATTGACTTTTTTTACAGTGATGAATATATTTTGACACAAGACCTTTGCCTCATTGGCTGTTTTATTTAATTGTGGTATACTTGATGACATTCGGACAGATTTAAACTCAAGGGTCTTAAGTCTTGAGTTTATGTCAGGTTGGACATTGCTTTTTGAGATTGCCTCATCCTTTTTATTCTTTGGAGAAATGGTAGGGTTAGCAAGAATGAGAGTCATCTGGGATTCTATACTTTGTATACGTGATTGGCATTGGTTTGCCTTAGTTCCTGAGAGTTGGAGTTTCTCCTCCATTCGGGTCATGTTTAGTTGATTTTGCTCTAATGCAATTTGCATGGCATTTATCTTTTGATAAAGCTCAACATAAGTCAACAAGTTGATGTTTTCATTTGACACCTTGTTATAATGTAGAGTCTGTTCTTTATCCTGTTGACTTGATGCTGACTTGCTAACCAGGTTCTGCAAGGTATTATTCAATTGTGGAATGGCCAGCATAATGTTTTGCAACTTCTCAGTTGTGGCATTATAGTAGAGGTCAGCTACATTTTCTATTTCAGATACAGTAGACTTCATTGCAAAATTATCATGAATAAAATCAACAGCATTATTTATTATATCTGTAGTGCTGTTGAATCCATCTTCAACGTCTATGAGGCACTCACTAAGGCGTCTTTCAATTATCTGTTCCTGAGCTTTGGCTTTGCTACGAAGTTCCTTTTGGCCTTTAGCAAGTTCTTCTATTCTAGAAATTAAGTCATTGAAGATTCCTGTAATATTATTTATCTGGTTATTGACTTCAGCCATATCTATCTTATGTTCATCCTCAGTTGCCATGCTAAACGGTGCCCCCCTTTCTAATAAAGGTTGTAGTATTTCCATGTCGTAACATAAATCACTTATTTGCTCATTCATTTTGTCGATCTTGTCATCCAGAGGAAGCACCACATCAGATACAGTTTTGTTTAATTCGTACATGTTCTCTTCAGCCCCCTTTAACTGCTTCTGAAAATCATTCTTACAAGATGAAAATCTGTCTTCACAGGCTTTCTCAATCGATTGCTTCTGAAGATCTAACATTATTGTAAAATTATTGATTTTGACGTCTTGTGAATTAATATCATCATACAATTGGAGCATCATTACATTCTGCCTTTTCAACCGTTCTTGCAGAATAATTAGATATTCAGTTAGGTTTTCTTCATTGGGGCTATTTTCTACTGATATTGTTGAATCCTTTGTATGTTCCTCAGTTATCATTTCACTATGAATTTCCTTTATTTTGCTCAATGTTTTATTCAATGACTCAAAATACTCCCTGTTTCTTGATTTCTCACTTTCTAATTCCTTCTCTAGTGCCGAATGCTTTTTCTCCATTTCTTTAAAAGATGTTGTACATACAAAAGCTGTAGCTTTTAAATTCTCAACTCGATTCTTGAGTTCTACCACATCAACCATTGTGGCCTTGTTCTCTTCTTCCATTATACATTTTTCATGGGGAGAAATAATAGTATGATTCAGTGTTTTCACAAATTCCTTTGTCTGTTCAACTTCCAGAGATATTTCAGACATACTTTTATACATCTGAGCGACTGATTCCTTCATGTCTCCTTGAAGAGCTGTCACCTGATCTTTAACAATTTCTTTGATTAACTCTGTTAGACTTTTCAAATTTAAATCTGAAATAAAGGGAAATATTTAGGTTCAATATATTTGTCATTAGACCATAGCTTGTTTGAATTTTTTTCCCATTTGTTTACCGTAATTTAAAAAAATTAAAGGAGTTGTCCAAAACTTACATGAAACATCATACTATATGTCTATTTCATTTTACCATCTAATTACTTTTCTAATATATTTTTTAAAAAAATTCTTCCTCCCTACTCTAACTTACAGCCTTTTTTTGTTTTTCGTTTTGCTTCCACTTAGAATTTTTTTCAGTCTACCAAAATGTAAGGTGAATTCTCAGAGAGATCGTCATCAGGGGCTGAGCTGCTGTCACTCCCTTCGCGTCCTTTTGCAAACTGAAATGAAGCATCATTTGGGGTTGCTATTGCAGTCACTTACCATAGCTTTCTTGTACAACTGTCCCCGATAAAGTTCTGTTTCAGTAGTGATGATTTAGAAGTGACAGCAGTGTCACCTGTGGCCCTGTTTTTTTCTCCGTCCCCTGATGGGGTCTCATTTCAATGAATGATGCGGCAAGGACAACAGTGTGAACTGAAGATGCGAGTCGGCGGAATTCAGAAGACGTATGGCAGCACGGTAAAAGCTGTGGTCATTTCTACATCACCACTACTAAAACAGAACATCATCAGAGGACAGCGATGAGAATAGCTGTGGTAAGTCATCCCATGTGTGAAAAAGGAAGCAGTGGGAGTGACAACAGCTCCAGACAACAGATGATGATCAATTTGAGATTATCCAGTTTCACGCTGGGAGAATAAAATGTATCATCGACGGAAATAAGAAACCAAAACATTGTCAGGAAGTTAGAGAGTTCATTGTGATGATCATTTAACATAATAGTGTTGACCTCCTTCTGAGCTCCTCTCTGCTGTTCTTTGACCACAGAACACATCAACCCTATTTTTATACACCTTTCAAGATTTCAGCATTCATAATAATTGTATTTATCTACTGGCTTGACTGTATGAGTCCTTGTGCAGGTGAATCTCTATCATTTTTGGCACTGTTAAGGAGTAATCTGTAATATATATGTATATATATATATATATATATATATATATATATATATATATATAAAGAAAGTCCGATACGTGGCCATCTCCTGTCTGTTGTCCAACAGAAGCCAGAAATAAAGGACTACTGATCTTAACTTTGAGGAGTGCTGCAGTGAACCTTTTTTATACGTATATATATATATATATATATATATATATATATATATATATAATGCAAGATAAAGAACTGCAGCACTCTTCTTTGTGAAACAACCGCCTTTATTCGGCCATCAGGTGGGGGGTGACAACGTTTCGGGATCCTGTCCCTTTCTCTAGCTAGAGAAAGGGACAGGATCCCGAAACGTTGTCACCCCCCACCTGATGGCCGAATAAAGGCGGTTGTTTCACAAAGAAGAGTGCTGCAGTTCTTTATCTTGTATACTTATACAGCAAGGAGGAGAGGAGCTGTGACTGCTGAGCACCAAGGGGAGCTGTGCTGCACCAATATACTCATCTACTATATATATAATATATATAAATTAATTAATAGAAAAAGAACATCAATTAATAAATTAATTAATGGAAAAGATCATTTTTGGGGCATTCATCACTATACACCTCTTTTATTCACTAGTCTGTTTTGTCTACTTTTCAATGTCAGAAGCTTGGCCTGCTCTTGTTAGAGTGCTAGCGCATTAATCATGTGGCATAAATTTCTGAGAGCCTAAAAACTCACTACGGCATACCATAAATTTGCAGTGCTTGGTTTTATCAGGTTAGGGTAAAGCAACAATGGCTACATAAAATCAAGGAAGGGGTCATATTATTAGATTTTCTGCTCAACATATTTCTACATTTTACCATTTTACATCATTGATAACTTTCACCAATTAGCCAGAACAGATGCAGCCACAGTTGTGTTTATTTGTGTAACTATTTTTAAAAGACTCATTGGACATCATGCAATTCTTCAATTTCACTATTGGTTTTACCTATGGGATAACACATGGCAAATTAATTTCAGAACGGCGGGGTGCTTCTGACAAAAAATGATTGTCCAGTGACAATAACCCCCTTGCAGTCAAACTCTTTTGCCTAACCCTTGTCCAAGTCCTTTTTCACGTAAGATACAAAATTTTAAAGCAGCACTTCAGTGTGGTTTTTATCAGGGCTGGAGTGGTGCTTCTACTTTAAGATCCATGTTCTTAGTCTTACACTTACTTGCTGTTATCTCACATTTTATTAGAGCCATTCTGGTCCTGTAATGCCATTTTGTGACAGCAATGTCTGTCTGCTGGAAGTTACGGGCCCAAGATCTCAATACAAGCCTATGAGGCCAGAAATATGCTCTTATAGACTTGCAGTGAAAAGTGACCTCCAGCTTGCTCCGGAAAACACTGTAGATATCTGACAACTCACAAACTACTGGAGACCAATGGGAGAGGTGGTGATAGAATGTGAAGATGGTAGAGGGTGAGTATACGACTGAGAACAGGGAACTTAGATTAGAAGCACCACTCCAGGAGTAAAATATAAAATGCTGGATTGGAGCTTTAAGAAAAATCTAATAGAATGCAAGTTCAAACAGAAATAGGTTCAATTCTTTTTCTTTCTGGAGACAATTCTATCTGAAGAGACGTGATTTATCTCAACTGGTTTTGATGCATGTTTACCTTTCAGGAATGATGGCAGAATTTTCTTATCAGCTTCATTGATTTTCTCTTCCAGTGAATACAGTGTTCTGTGAACATTGCTCAAGCTTGATGAAATATTTTCAGCGTTTCTTTGGAGGAGGATTAAGCGCATCTCTTGGTTGTAAATCTGATCAGTCAGTTTTTGCTGCAGTGCTTCATAACAGGTAAAAAAATAAAATAAAAGCTGTTAGTTTAATGTGATGGATCTCGAATCTTTTACAGAATAACTCACGGCAATTCTCTGGCTTTATCTCTTTATTAATTTATGGTCATGTCTGACAAAAAAGTAGGACATTGTAAGACAATGACAAAATGATGACAAAAAGTCATAGCGGAGGCACAAAAAGGTATCAGTCATCAAAACAGTCTGGAAGAGAAAAGTGCCATGGTTTTCAAGGACGAAGGTGCCATAAAGGAAGACTTTGAAACTGCAGTGGGGCAGCTAAAACGAGAGAGCTGACACAATTGTACGGTAATTACAATAATTAGTGATTTTCAGTAAATTGAAATGCAAAACTACTATTGCCTGTCTCAAGTTACTTCATTTAACTATTGTAGTTTTTTGTTATTTTAAGAGAAGAGTACCAACATTGCTCTCCATGTGTGTATAACTAAGGACACAATACAATTTACCGGTAAGTGCTCATAATCCTAGATTTACCTGGGTCATATGTTGATGCTCTCTTATCTCCTTGGTCTTCTGCCTTGACAGTAAGACTGCTGTCTGCCTGGTTCACCTGGTTCACATGAATCTGTTTTTGAGGCTGCTGAGCTGAAACCAACAAATAACATAGCTCTTATATTGATATACAATGTGTATACTGTTTAAAAGTTCTTAATTGTTTAGGTCCCTGTTCATCACAAGTTTGAGGTGAAAACGTTCTAGTCGCTTCTTATTTTTCTACACTGGAAACATAGATCAAAAAGTATTACCCATGGTATAAGTCTGAAAATGTCCATAGCCCGATATAACTTTCAGCATATGCTTTTTTTGCCAAGTGCTGCACTGATAGGCAAGGAAATAATTGTTTTAGACAATATAGGAAAGCATACTTTATACACAGAAAAAAACATGAAGCGTATGGTATACAGTATTTTTTCACAAGCCTAGAAGAGACATATTGATTGAAAAAGCTCTTTAGCTCTACAGTACAATTTATTAGAGGGACCATATCTACCATGTTTCATTTAGGGCGTATAAGACTGGGGTCTTCTTAAGTGACTGTGGTCGATTTGAGTCCTTGTAGGCTCCAGGGCACTGTTCAACTATAGCATCTTTACCACCTATAATTAGCACCAAGACTAGTTGTTATATGCTGTATATGACTGAGTGTGCAGTTTCTAGTAGAATAACTAAGGTGGGAAGAAGGCGGTCGGTGTCTATGATTGCTAGCTTACTAGTATGAGGTAAACTCTGAGCCTATTTTGCCTCTTCAGTCCATTGAGTTGTAATTGTTTCCTGGCCTGAGGTGTTCTGTTGCAAAGCTGAGCACTAAGTGAAATGGTGTCACGCTTCAGTGTAAGGACACCCTGCATGCAGCGCAACACAAAGGGGACAACAGGAATGAAATAGAAGGAAAGTCCTGACAATAGGGAGAAGAAAGAGAGGTGACCACCTGACACTCGCCTGAGATTGGACCCAGTTTTCACTAATGTCCCTAATTGGGTCCTTTCCCCATCACTGCAATGTGTCTAGGCCATCGCTTGCCCTGCACTAACCCAAGCTAGTGTGTAGGCAGGTAATTACACTAGTCTCACCATTGCAATAAAAAACATGGGAAAGGGAAGACAGACAGAGGTAAAATAGACACAAAAAGTAAAACACTCCAAACTCCTACACAAAAGCAAAACACCAGAGCTACAATTGTCACAACCCTTCAGCTTCTTCCAGAGATGAGTACTTTCTAAAGTGGTCAGCATAGCTAGGGTTTCTCTAACTGGCATCAGATGGTAACACATGTGACTTCAAATAACGAAGGGCAGTGGCCACAAAAGTATTGCAGCTGAGATTAAAGGCCACAAGAAACAGCCAGCAAGGAAAGAGTTTTTAACCCTAAATGCTAATGCTAAAAGAAATTAGACTAATTTAAATACATGTTATAGACATTCGGATCCCAGTCTCACTCGAGTTCTCACTGAGTGGGACCCACTTGTGACATTAACCCACCTTCTACAATGGGATGCTGGACCCTCAAGACCAGGATTTGCTGGATGAAGTGCATGGAATGAACTCGCCAATCTACTAACATTCACTTCTGATGCAGGTACCCATGTCCTTTCCTCCGGTCCATAACTATTTTAGTGCACAAAGCATTGGAGAGAATGGCAAAGCCAATGATTTTTCGCACCAGAGATTCAAGTCTCAGGTAAATGTTTAGGGGTCACCCCTATCCTCACTCCCTATTATCAAGGCCCCCTTTCCCTAATTTTTCCCTTTTTTTGTGCTGCATGCTGGGCATCTCTTATCTCTGTCATGACACTATAACTAAACCAATTTTTTCCAGGATTCTTATATAGAACCAGTTTTGGCTCTTGTAAAACAGATGTAAAGTCTGATTCTGAAAGGGACAGATCTGCGCTTACAGATTTCATAGCATCAACAGCCAACCACGAGTCTTGTGGTGTTGGCAGTCAATCAGACTCAACCACAACCCAAGGTGACCCTTCTGGATAGGTTTTCTCAATGAAAGGGATAGATTTGTAATGACCAGAGGTCTGTACTAGATCCTGCGAGTCACAGAAGCAGAGATAGAGGCAGAAGCAACATAAAATACTTCCTTCTACTTGGGGAAACAAATGGAAAATTTAGAGCAAGATGCACAGATAAGTTATTTCCCCTGAAATAGCTAAATTATTTATATACAACCAGCATCAAGCTAGTGGTCGGAGTGTTACCTCAGTGTTCCTCAGTGTGAGGAAACAACGGCAGGAATAAATTTACCTAAAATCTACACAGAATTATAAACGATAATTAACTCCACACAGCAGCAGAACAGGTGTAAATCATATGGATGCAGTTTAGTGAGGATCACTGAAATAACACACCGATTTACAATCCTATCAACTCTATACGCACAATACATATAAACACAGTATACATATATGTATATTTATACACTAGCTGTGAGCCCGATGCGAATGCATCGGGATTCTAGAATGTGATAGATAGATAGAAAAAGATACATAGATAGATAGATAGATAGATAGATAGATAGATAGATAGAAATAGATAGATAGATAGATGGATAGATAGAAAAAGATAAATAGATAGATAGATAGAAATAGATAGATAGATAGATAGATAGATAGATAGATAGATAGAAAAAGATACATCGATATATAGATACATAGATATATAGATAGATAGATAGATAGAAAAAGATAGATAGATAGATAGATAGATAGATAGATAGAAAAAGATACATCGATATATAGATAGATAGATAGATAGATAGATAGATAGATAGATCAAAACAAATAGATAGATAGATATAGATAGATAGATAGAAATAGATAGATAGACAGATAGATAGATAGATAGATAGATAGATAGAAAAAGATACATAGATATATAGATAGATAGATACATAGATAGATACATAGATATAGATAGATTTGTAGAAATAGAGAGAAATAGATAGATAGATAGATAGATAGATAGATATAGATAGATATAGATAGATATAGAGAAATAGATAGATAAATAGATAGATAGATAGATAGATAGATAGATAGATACATAGATAGATAGAAATAGATAGATAGATTGAAATAGATAGATAGATAGATAGATAGATAGATAGATAGATAGATAGATAAAGCAGAAAAAAAACTGCATAGCACTCACAGACTAATGTGAACCGGTGCCAGCAGGGCTGCTGAATCAAATAACTAGAAAGAAATGCTCTGCAGCACTCGGTTACTACCAAAGATGTACATGTGCTAACAAGCTATATATATATGAGAAAAAAGTTAAAAACTTACGTTTTTTCAAAAAACTCAAAATCATATCTTTTTATTCTGAAGTTCTTGGTACATACATTGGCCAATGTCTGTTTGCTCGTCGACTGCGACAAAGTGACTTCAGGTCCGACGAGTCCTACTCTGATATCCCTATCCTCCTTGTCCACCCCCCACCTCTCAGTGGGCAGACCCCATCTCAACCCTAGATCACCTGCAGTCAACAAGGGTGCAATTGCAGCATGGAGCCAGCAACTCCATAAAATACAAAGCAGAAAAAAAACTGCATAGCACTCACAGACTAATGTGAACCGGTGCCAGCAGGGCTGCTGAATCAAATAACTAGAAAGAAATGCTCTGCAGCACTCGGTTACTACCAAAGATGTACATGTGCTAACAAGCTATATATATATGAGAAAAAAGTTAAAAACTTACGTTTTTTCAAAAAACTCAAAATCATATCTTTTTATTCTGAAGTTCTTGGTACATACATTGGCCAATGTCTGTTTGCTCGTCGACTGCGACAAAGTGACTTCAGGTCCGACGAGTCCTACTCTGATATCCCTATCCTCCTTGTCCACCCCCCACCTCTCAGTGGGCAGACCCCATCTCAACCCTAGATCACCTGCAGTCAACTAGGGTGCAATTGCAGCATGGAGCCAGCAACTCCATAAAATACAAAGGAGAAAAAAAACTGCATAGCACTCACAGACTAATGTGAACCGGTGCCAGCAGGGCTGCTGAATCAAATAACTAGAAAGAAATGCTCTGCAGCACTCGGTTACTACCAAAGATGTACATGTGCTAACAAGCTATATATATATGAGAAAAAAATTTAATTTTAATTTTTTTCTTTTTTTTCTGCTTTGTATTTTATGGAGTTGCTGGCTCCATGCTGCAATTGCACCCTTGTTGACTGCAGGTGATCTAGGGTTGAGATGGGGTCTGCCCACTGAGAGGTGGGGAGTGGACAAGGAGGATAGGGATATCAGAGTAGGACTCGTCGGACCTGAAGTCACTTTGTCGCAGTCGACGAGCAAACAGACATTGGCCAATGTATGTACCAAGAACTTCAGAATAAAAAGATATGATTTTGAGTTTTTTGAAAAAACGTAAGTTTTTAACTTTTTTCTCATATATATATAGCTTGTTAGCACATGTACATCTTTGGTAGTAACCGAGTGCTGCAGAGCATTTCTTTCTAGTTATTAGATAGATAGATAGATAGATAGATAGATAGATAGATAGATAGAAAAAGATACATAGATATATAGATAGAAAAAAATACATAGATATATAGATAGAAAAAGATAGTAGATAGATAAATAGATAGATATAGATAGATAGATAGATAGATAGAAAAAGATACATATATAGATAGATAGATAGATAGATAGAAATAGATAGATAGAAATAGATAGATAGATAGATAGATAGATAGAAAGAGATAGATAGATAGATAGATAGATAGATAGAAAAAGATACATAGATATATAGATAGATAGATATATAGATAGATAAATAGAAATAGATAGATAGATAGATAGATAGAAAAAGATAAATAGATATATAGATATATAGATAGATAGATAGATATAAATAGATAGATAGATATAGATAGATTTGTAGAAATAGAGAGAAATAGATAGATAGATAGATAGATATAGATAGATATATAGAAATCGATAGATAGATAGATAGATAGATAGATAGATAGATAGATAGATAGATATAAATAGATAGAAGTAGATAAATAGAAATAGATAGATAGATAGATAGATAGATAGATAGATAGATAGAAAAACATACATCGATATATAGATACATAGATAGATAGATAGATAGATAGATAGAAAAAGATAGATAGATAGATAGATAGAAAAAGATACATCGATAGATAGATAGATAGATAGATAGAAATAGATAGATAGATAAATAGATAGATATAGATAGATAAATAGATAAATAGATAGATAGATAAATAGATAGATATAGATAGATAGATAGATAGATAGAGATAGATAGATAATAGATAGATAGATATAGATAGATAAATAGATAGATAAATAGATAGATAGATAATAGATAAATAGATAGATATAGATAGATAGTAGATAAATAGATAATAATATAGATATAGATAGATAGATAGATAAATAGATAGATAGATAAATAGATAGATATAGATAGATAGACATAGATAGATAAGATAGATAAAATATAGATAGAATAGATAGATAATAGATAAATAGAATAGATAGATAAATAGATAGTAAATAGATAGATAATAGATAAATAGATATAGATAGATAGATAAATAGATATAGATAAAAGATAAAATAGATAGAATAATAGATATAGATAGATAAATAGATAAAGATAGATAAATAGATGATAATAGATATAGATATAGATAGATAGATAATAGATAGATAGATAGATAGATATATATAGATAGATATAGATAGTGTAATTAGAAAATTGATTAGATAGAGATAGATAAATAGATAGATAGTAAGATAGATAGATAATAGATAGATAATAGATAGATAAATAGATAGATAGATAGATAGATAGATAAATAGATAAAGATAGATAGATAGATAGATAAATAGAAAGATAGATAAATAGATAGATAAATAGATAGATAGATAGATAGATAGATAAATAAATAGATAAATAGATAGATAAATAGATAAAATAGATAGATAGATATAGATTAGAGATAGATAGCTAGATAGATAAATAGATAGATATAGATAGATAGATAAACAAATAGATAGATATACATAGATAGTGATAGATAGATAGATAGATAGATAGATAGATAGATAAAGATAGATAGATAAAGATAGATAGATATAGATAGATAGATAGATAGATAAATAGATAGATATAGATAGATAGATATAGATAGATAGATAGATAGATAGATAGATAGATAGATAGATAGATAGATATACATAGATAGATAGATATAGATAGATAGATAGATAGATAGATAGATAAAGATACATAGATAAATAGATAAATAGATAGATAGATAGATATAGATAGATAGATAAACAAATAGATAGATATACATAAATAGATAGATATATAGATAAATAGATACATAGATAGATAGATAGATAGATAGATAAACAGATAGATAGATATAGATAGATAGATATAGATAGATAGATATAGATAGATAGATATAGATAGATAGATAGATATAGATAGATAGATAGATATAGATAAATAGATAGATATAGATAGATATAGATAGATATAGATAGATAGATAGATATAGATAGATATAGATAGATAGATAGATAAATAGATAGATATAGATAGATAAATAGATATAGATAAATAGATAAATAGATAGATATAGATAGATAAAGATAGATAGATAAATAGATAAATAGATATAGATAAATAGATATAGATAGATAGATAGATAGATAGATAGATAGATATAGATAGATAAATAGATACATAGATAGATAGATAAATAGATACATAGATAGATAGATAAACAGATAGATAGATATAGATAGATATAGATAGATAGATAGATAGATATAGATAGATAAATAGATACATAGATAGATAGATAAACAGATAGATAGATATACATAGATAGATAGATATAGATAGATAGATAAATAGACAGATAAATAGAGATAGATAGATAGATAAAGATAGATAGATAGATAGATAGATAGATAGATAGATAGATAGATAGATAAAGATAAAGATAGATAGATTGCGAGCACCATCCAAAGACCGACCACAGCCGAGCCCCATGGCCGAAAATCGAACCAGGGGCTCGGCCATAAATTTCGCGAGATACCGCTAATGTATGTCTATGGGAAGTGAGGGCGAAATCTGATCGGTCGGCGTTAGCAGACAGCGACCAATCAGAATCGCGGCGCCATTTTTAAAAATCCCATAGACATACATTAGCGGTGTGTCGGCGATTTTAAGGCCGGGCCCTGGTTTTATTTTCCGGACCTAAAATCGCGGACACGCCGCTAATGTATGTCTATGGGAAGTGAGGGCGAAATCTGATTGGTCGGCGTTAGCAGGCAGCGACCAATCAGAATCGCGGCGCCATTTTTAAAAATCCCATAGACATACATTAGCGGTGTGTCGGCGATGCCGGGCCCCTGGTTCTATTTTCCGGACCTAAAATCGCGGACACGCCGCTAATGTATGTCTATGGGAAGTGAGGGCGAAATCTGATTGGTCGGCGTTAGCAGACAGCGACCAATCAGAATCACGGCGCCATTTTTAAAAATCCCATAGACATACATTAGCGGTGTGTCGGCGATTTTAAGGCCGGGCCCCTGGTTCTATTTTCCGGACCTAAAATCGCGGACACGCCGCTAATGTATGTCTATGGGAAGTGAGGGCGAAATCTGATTGGTCGGCGTTAGCAGGCAGCGACCAATCAGAATCGCGGCGCCATTTTTAAAAATCCCATAGACATACATTAGCGGTGTGTGTCGGCGATTTTAAGGCCGGGCCCCTGGTTCTATTTTCCGGACCTAAAATCGCGGACACGCCGCTAATGTATGTCTATGGGAAGTGAGGGCGAAATCTGATTGGTCGGCGTTAGCAGACAGCGACCAATCAGAATCGCGGCGCCATTTTTAAAAATCCCATAGACATACATTAGCGGTGTGTCGGCGATTTTAAGGCCGGGCCCCTGGTTCTATTTTCCGGACCTAAAATCGCGGACACGCCGCTAATGTATGTCTATGGGAAGTGAGGGCGAAATCTGATTGGTCGGCGTTAGCAGACAGCGACCAATCCGAATCGCGGCGCCATTTTTAAAAATCCCATAGACATACATTAGCGGTGTGTCTGCGATTTTAAGGCCGAGCCCCTGGTTCTATTTTCCGGACCTAAAATCGCGGACACGCCGCTAATGTATGTCTATGGGAAGTGAGGGCGAAATCTGATTGGTCGGCGTTAGCAGACAGCGACCAATCCGAATCGCGGCGCCATTTTTAAAAATCCCATAGACATACATTAGCGGTGCGTCGGCGATTTTAAGGCCGGGCCCCTGGTTCTATTTTCCGGACCTAAAATCGCGGACACGCCGCTAATGTATGTCTATGGGAAGTGAGGGCGAAATCTGATTGGTCGGCGTTAGCAGACAGCGACCAATCCGAATCGCGGCGCCATTTTTAAAAATCCCATAGACATACATTAGCGGTGTGTCGGCGATTTTAAGGCCGAGCCCCTGGTTCTATTTTCCGGACCTAAAATCGCGGACACGCCGCTAATGTATGTCTATGGGAAGTGAGGGCGAAATCTGATTGGTCGGCGTTAGCAGACAGCGACCAATCCGAATCGCGGCGCCATTTTTAAAAATCCCATAGACATACATTAGCGGTGTGTCGGCGATTTTATGGCCGGAAAATAGAACCAGGGGCCCGGCCTTAAATTTGCCGACACACCGCTAATGTATGTCTATGAGAAGTGAGGCGCTCTTCTGATTGGCTGACGGCAGTAGTCAGCGACCAATCAGAAGAGCGCCTCACATCTCATACAGATAGAATGGAGGATTTTTCGTCCATTCTCTCGCAATGAGAAGTGAAGAGGACGTCGGAGCCGGAAGATGGCGGAAAGAAGAAAGAAGACCTCCGGGGCCGGACGAAGAGCCGGAGATGGTGGAAAGAAGAGAGAAGACCCCCGGGGCCGGACGAATAGGACGCCTGGCCGGACGGAGGACTTGTGGATCGGACGGACGATCAGATGTAGAAGAAGACATGTAAGTGATCGACGGCGGCGTTAGGTTAGGGGACCGCGGGGGCTTAGGGTGTAGGGCCTTAGGTGTTAGCGAGACGGCGGGGGACAGCGGCAGGAGCTTAGGAGGCGGCGGGGCTCAGGGAGTAGGGGCTTAGGTGCGGCGGACTTAGGGAGTAGACGGCGGGGCTTAGGGGGTATCGGTGGGGGCTTAGGATGCGGCGGGGCTTAGGGGGTAGGGGCTTAGGGGCGGCGGACTTAGGGAGTAGACGGCGGGGCTTAGGGGGTATCGGTGGGGGCTTAGGATGCGGCGGGGCTTAGGGGGTAGGAACGGCGGACTTAGGGGGTAGGGGCTTAGGTGCGGCGGACTTAGGGGGTAGACGGCGGGGCTTAGGGGGTATCGGTGGGGGCTTAGGATGCGGAGGGGCTTAGGGGGTAGGGGCTTAGGGGCGGCGGACTTAGGGGGTAGGGGCTTAGGTGCGGCGGACTTAGGGAGTAGACGGCGGGGCTTAGGTGGTATCGGTGGGGACTTAGGATGCGGCGGGGCTTAGGGGTAGGGGCGGCGGACTTAGGGGGTAGGGGCTTAGGTGCGGCGGACTTAGGGGGTAGGGGCTTAGGGGCGGCGGACTTAGGGGGTAGGGGCTTAGGTGCATCGGTGGGGGCTTAGAATGCGGCGGGACTTAGGGGGTAGGGGCTTAGGTGTGGCGGACTTAGGGAGTAGGCGGCGGGGCTTAGGGGGTATCGGTGGGGGCTTAGGATGCGGCGGGGCTTAGGGGGTAGGTGCTTAGGGGTGGAGGACTTAGGGGGTAGGGGCTTAGGTGCGGCGGACTTAGGGAGTAGGCGGCGGGGCTTAGGGGGTATCGTGGGGGCTTAGGATGCGGCGGGGCTTAGGGGGTAGGGGCTTAGGGGCGGCGGACTTAGGGGGTAGGGGCTTAGGTGCGGCGGACTTAGGGGGTAGGGGCTTAGGGGCGGCGGACTTAGGGGGTAGGGGCTTAGGTGCATCGGTGGGGGCTTAGAATGCGGCGGGACTTAGGGGGTAGGGGCTTAGGTGCGGCGGACTTAGGGGGTAGGCGGCGGGGCTTAGGGGGTATCGGTGGGGGCTTAGGATGCGGCGGAGCTTAGGGGGTAGGGGCTTAGGGGTGGCGGACTTAGGGGGTAGGGGCTTAGTTGCGGCAGACTTAGGGAGTAGGCGGTGGGGCTTAGGGTGTATCGGTGGGGGCTTAGGATGCGGCGGGCTTAGGGGGTAGGGGTTTAGGGGCGGCGGACTTAGGGGGTAGGGGCTTAGGTGCGGCGGACTTAGGGGGTAGGGGCTTAGGGGCGGCGGACTTAGGGGGTAGGGGCTTAGGTGCATCGGTGGGGGCTTAGAATGCGGCGGGACTTAGGGGTAGGGGCTTAGGTGCGGCGGACTTAGGGGGTAGGCGGCGGGGCTTAGGGGGTATCGGTGGGGGCTTAGGATGCGGCGGGGCTTAGGGGGTAGGGGCTTAGGGGCGGCGGACTTAGGGGGTAGGGGCTTAGGTGCGGCGGACTCAGGGGGTAGGGGCTTAGGAGCGGGGCGGACAGGCGTATGTGCATGGGACTGTAGTATACCATAGCGGTGTACACTACAGCCCCATGCTGTGGCTTGCCTCAGGCAGCGACTCGCAATGGCCTCGCGGCCATTGCTCGTGCGTTTCTGATTGGTCGCTGTGCCGGCGACTCGCTGCCGCCGACCAATCAGAATCTTGCCTCAGGCAGCGACTCGCAATGGCCTCGCGGCCATTGCTCGCCATACATTAGCGGTATCTCGCTAAATTTATGGCCGAGCCTCTGGTTCGATTTCGGCCAGCGCTTAGGGGGTATGGTGGGGGCTTAGGATGCGGCGGGGCTTAGGGGGTAGGTTCTTAGGGCGGAGACTTAGGGGGTAGGGGCTTAGGTGCGGCGGACTTAGGGAGTAGGCGGCGGGGCTTAGGGGGTATCGGTGGGGGCTTAGGATGCGGCGGGGCTTAGGGGGTAGGGGCTTAGGGGCGGCGGACTTAGGGGTAGGGGCTTAGGTGCGGCGGACTTAGGGGGTAGGGGCTTAGGGGCGGCGGACTTAGGGGGTAGGGGCTTAGGTGCATCGGTGGGGGCTTAGAATGCGGCGGGACTTAGGGGGTAGGGGCTTAGGTGCGGCGGACTTAGGGGGTAGGCGGCGGGGCTTAGGGGGTATCGGTGGGGCTTAGGATGCGGCGGAGCTTAGGGGGTAGGGGCTTAGGGGCGGCGGACTTAGGGGGTAGGGGCTTAGTTGCGGCGGACTTAGGGAGTAGGCGGTGGGGCTTAGGGTGTATCGGTGGGGGCTTAGGATGCGGCGGGGCTTAGGGGGTAGGGGTTTAGGGGCGGCGGACTTAGGGGGTAGGGGCTTAGGTGCGGCGGACTTAGGGGGTAGGGGCTTAGGGGCGGCGGACTTAGGGGGTAGGGGCTTAGGTGCATCGGTGGGGGCTTAGAATGCGGCGGGACTTAGGGGGTAGGGGCTTAGGTGTGGCGGACTTAGGGGGTAGGCGGCGGGGCTTAGGGGGTATCGGTGGGGGCTTAGGATGCGGCGGGGCTTAGGGGGTAGGGGCTTAGGGGCGGCGGACTTAGGGGGTAGGGGCTTAGGTGCGGCGGACTTAGGGGGTAGGGGCTTAGGAGCGGGGCGGACAGGCGTATGTGCATGGGACTGTAGTATACCATAGCGGTGTACACTACAGCCCCATGCTGTGGCTTGCCTCAGGCAGCGACTCGCAATGGCCTCGCGGCCATTGCTCGTGCGTTTCTGATTGGTCGCTGTGCCGGCGACTCGCTGCCGCCGACCAATCAGAATCTTGGAATCCTCAGGCAGCGACTCGCAATGGCCTCGCGGCCATTGCTCGCCATACATTAGCGGTATCTCGCTAAATTTATGGCCGAGCCTCTGGTTCGATTTTCGGCCAGCGACTTAGGGGGTATCGGTGGGGGCTTAGGATGCGGCGGGGCTTAGGGGGTAGGTGCTTAGGGGCGGCGGACTTAGGGGGTAGGGGCTTAGGTACAGCGGACTTAGGGAGTAGGCGGCGGGGCTTAGGGGGTATCGGTGGGGGCTTAGGATGCGGCGGAGCTTAGGGGTAGGACTAGGGGCGGGGACTTAGGGGGTAGGGGCTTAGTTGGGCGGACTTGGATAGGCGGTGGGGCTTAGGTTATCGGGGGGGCTTAGGATGCGGGGGGCTTAGGGGGTAGGGGTTTAGGGCGGCGGCGGCTTAGGGGGTAGGGGTTAGGTGCGGCGGACTTTAGGGGGTAGGGGCTTAGTGGGTAGGGGCGGCGGACTTAGGGGGTAGGGGCTTAGGTGCATCGGTGGGGGCTTAGAATGCGGCGGGACTTAGGGGGTAGGGGCTTAGGTGCGGCGGACTTAGGGGGTAGGCGGCGGGGCTTAGGGGGTATCGGTGGGGCTTAGGATGCGGCGGGGCTTAGGGGGTAGGGGCTTAGGGGCGGCGGACTTAGGGGGTAGGGGCTTAGGTGTGGCGGACTTAGGGGGTAGGGGCTTAGGAGCGGGGCGGACAGGCGTATGTGCATGGGACTGTAGTATACCATAGCGGTGTACACTACAGCCCCATGCTGTGGCTTGCCTCAGGCAGCGACTCGCAATGGCCTCGCGGCCATTGCTCGTGCGTTTCTGATTGGTCGCTGTGCCGGCGACTCGCTGCCGCCGACCAATCAGAATCTTGCCTCAGGCAGCGACTCGCAATGGCCTCGCGGCCATTGCTCGCCATACATTAGCGGTATCTCGCTAAATTTATGGCCGAGCCTCTGGTTCGATTTTCGGACAGCGACTCGCAATGGCCGCTTCGCGCCCATTGCTCGCGCTCAAGCAGCGACTCGCAATGGCCTCGCGGCCATTGCTCGCGCAGGCCAACGACTCGCATTGGCCGCTACACGGCCAATGCTTCGTGAGTCGCGTGGCTGCAGGGCAGCCACGTCTTCGAAGACGGAAGTACTTGCGAATATGACGGAAGTGAGCTACGGCGATTATATATAAGATTTAATCTGTTGGATACCCGGATATCTTATCTAGTGGTACCATTTAGTTCAGTTGCTGTCCAGACCAGGCCTGGGGAGATATCAATTGCAGTCAGTTCCAGTGATCTTCGGCACCAAACAGAAAATAAAACAAACAAAACACGACCGTAATAAACAGGAATATTGCGTTGTCTTGTCTGAAGGGGATCCTAAGTCTTTGTAGCTTTAGGGTAGCGAAGTGTGCTCACCTGGAGACACCACACTAAAGCCTGAAATCTCACAGCAGGGAATCAGTCTTTTCCTCTTACAGTATGGTCGAGCCATCTCCTCCAATGCGCTCCTTCCCTGGCAGTAGTATCCTCACTTCCTATAAGGGAATGAGTCTTTGGTCCGGTATAGGGGCCCATCTGTCGAGTTCATAAGCGACCAGTCTCATCTTTATCCGGCACAGACTTCTCCACAGCCGCTCTCCTCTCACAGCACCTCAGGACTTGTTTACCTCAGCTACAAAACTGTCATAATTTATCTCTGTCTCCACGAAAAACCCCTCAGCTGAGAGCCTCCACCATTTTATTCAGGAAGTAAACCTCTGCACACTCTTATGGTACCTTTACACACTGCTACCGAAAGGTAGAAACCACCGGGTGTCGGAGACAATTGTACCTTTTACCTTCAAAACACCGCGAGGTTGCGGCGTGTAATTCAGGTATCACCGTCCTGTCTCTTTGGATACCTGTCTTTCAGCCGTGCTCATAAACAAGCAGGTATAAACCCTATGGTAGCGGCGTGTAATCGGGACACAGGTACGGTATTTGAGTTACCGGGGGTGTGCTACAGCGTCATGTATACCACGCCCCATCAGCTATCATTAGTAGGGACTACTGTGTACCCATTGGCTGTCCCTGTACAGGGCGGCATATTTAACGAGATGACCAGTCACTACACATTTGCTATAGCATCATGTATTAGCCAGCTTCCCTGCGCTGGCTGGCCAATCATGATGTTATTGCATTGTCCAATCACCGTACAAGCGCCGCGTAATACACAACTCTGGCACGCCTATGTGTTTTCCCTGCTGCCCCAGGTCCGCCCATATTTCCTTGTGGTAGCGGTGTGTAAATCAGGGAAGGTGCTCCACAGAAGGTAACCTGCGGCACCTGTCGGTACTTCCAGGGATCGAAAATACCTACTGTGGAGCACCTTGTAGCGGCGTGTAATTGCGGTATCAGGTACCGTTAGGAACTGTTGAAACGCGCGCGTGCACGTGCGATACCCGGTGGTTTCTACCTTTCGGTAGCGGCGTGTAAAGGTACCATTACAGAATTGTGGTGTTCAGAGAAGCTTGCAAACTCTACTTTAGTCTTCATCCACATTCCTCAGGGAGTCTTAACAGCGATTAGGAAATGTTATCTCACTCGTTCGGCTGGATCTTCAGTCCTGAGCCTTTTTCCCTTCATTTTAGGCAGTAGACAAGTTTTTTGTGGCTCTGGGCATCATTTTTGAAGATCCTGACCAAAATTCTTCTGAGTCTACATTATGTAGACTACAGCAGGGGTCTTCTGTTATTTTATTTAGAGCTTTTATTTTGTTGCTGCTTAGAAGTCCCAGGAGCAGGGACTGGGGGAAACGATAGGCAGGTGCGTAAGGAACTGGCAAAAAGACAGGAAACAAAGACTCATAGTAAATGGTACATTCTCTAAATGGGCTATAGTCAGCAGTGGGGTACTGCAGGGATTTGTGCTAGGACCAATTCTTGCTTTTTGTTAAAACTTTTTAATATACAGTGTTGCCAAAAGTATTGACACCCCTGCAATTCTGTCAGATAACACTCAGTTTCTTCCTGAAAATTATTGCAATCACAAATTCTTTGGTATTATTATCTTCATTTAATTGTCTTCAATGAAAAAAAAGACAAAAAGAATTGTCCTAAAGCCAAATTGGATATAGTTCCACACCAAACATAAAAAAGGGGGTGGACATAAGTATTGGCACTGTTAGAAAAATCATGTGATGCTTCTGTAATTTGTGTAATTAACAGCACCTGTAACTTACCTGTGGCAATTAACAGGTGTTTGCATTAATAAAATCATACTTGCAGCCAGTTGACATGAATTAAAGTTGACTCAACCTCTGTCCTGTGTCCTTGTGTGTTCCACATTGAGCATGGAGAAAAGAAAGAAGACCAAAGAACTGTCTGAGGACTTGAGAAACCAAATTGTGAGGAAGCATGAGCAATCTCAAGGCTACAAGTCCATCTCCAAAGACCTGAATGTTCCTGTGTCTACTGTGCGCAGTGTCATCAAGAAGTTTAAAGCCCATGGCACTGTGGCTAACCTCCCTAGATGTGGATGGAAAAGAAAAATTGACAAGAGATTTAAAAGCAAGATTGTGCGGATGGTGGATAAAGAACCTTGACTAACATCCAAACAAGTTCAAGCTGCCCTGCAGTCCGAGGGTACAACAGTGTCAACCCATACTATCCGTCGGCGTCTGAATGAAAAGGAACTGTATGGTAGGAGACCCAGGAAGACGCCACTTCTTACCCCGAGACTTAAAAAAGCCAGGCTGGAGTTTGCCAAAACTTACCTGACAAAGCCTAAAACGTTTTGGAAGAATGTTCTCTATTTTTGGGCAAAGGCATCAACATAGAGTTTACAGGAGAAAAAAAGAGGCATTCAAAGAAAAGAACACAGTCCCTACAGTCAAACATGGCGGAGGTTCTCTGATGTTTTGGGGTTGCTTTGCTGCCTCTGGCACTGGACTGCTTGACCGTGTGCTTGGCATTATGAAGTCTGAAGACTATCAACAAATTTTGCAGCATAATGTAGGGCCCAGTGTGAGAAAGCTGGGTTCTCCTCAAAGGTCATGGGTCTTCCAGAAGGACAATGACCCAAAACACACATCAAAAAGCACTAGAAAATGGTTTGTGAGAAAGCACTGGAGACTTCTAAGGTGGCCAGCAATGAGTCCAGACCTGAATCCCATAGAACACCTGTGGAGAGATCTAAAAATGGCAGTTTGGAGAAGGCACCCTTCAAATATCAGGGACCTGGAGCAGTTTGCCAAAGAAGAATGGTCTAAAATTCCAGCAGAGCATTGTAAGAAACTCATTAATGGTTACCGGAAGCGGTTGATCGCAGTTATTTTGGCTAAAGGTTGTGCAACCAAGTATTAGGCTGAGGGTGCCAATACTTTTGTCTGGCCCATTTTTGGAGTTTTGTGTGAAATGATCAATGTTTTGCTTTTTGCTTCATTCTCTTTTGTGTTTTTTCATTGAAGACAAATTAAATGAAGATAATAATACCAAAGAATTTGTGATTGCAATCATTTTCAGGAGGAAACTGAGTATTATCTGACAGAATTGCAGGGGTGTCAATACTTTTGGCCAACACTGTAACACTTACCAATAACAAGATCATATAGCAAATATAGGTTTATATTCAATTTTCATATATATGAAAAATATAATAAAGTAATATTATTTAAATAATAGAAGAAAAAAGTAAAATAAAGTAAAAAAACAAACAAACATACAGTATCAACCAAAACTATATACAATGACATGGTAACTTAAATGAATAAAAGTTTAATAAATATGTCCCTCAGACAGGATTGGTCCATACAAATTAGAAAACGCAAAGTTTGTTAAATACTACTACAAATCAACAAAGAAATAATTCAGTCTGACTTTTAGTTTATCAATCAATATTAAATGATAATGTTGGAGCAAATAAAGACACCAAAGGAGCCCATTTGCTAAGTATGTGTGATGTGTGTTGTATCTAAGGCTAGGGTCACACTTGGCTGCGTTGTTTAAGGTTGTTTTTGGCAGCCTGTGTTTTTGGGCTGCATTTTTGCTGTTAGGTCGGCAGCAGCCTTAAAAAACGCATGCAAAAACGCATGAAAAAACTCATGGTACCATCTAGTGCCATGCGTTTTTGCATGCAGTTCCCATAGGGCTTCATATTACAAAAACGCATGTGTTTTTGAGAAAGCACCAAAAAACTCATCATGATGCATTTTTTGGTGCTGATCCAAAAACGAATCCAAAAAATGCATGGTACTTTAGACATGTGTTTTTGGCACTGGGGCATGCGTTTTTTGCATGGGGGCCTATGGATGCGTTTTTCCATGCGTTTTTCACAAAAGACAAGTGTGAAAAATGCATGGAAAAAATGCAAGTGTGACCCAAGCCTAACAGTAAATATGGCCTTGTTCACACATACCAATCCGTTTTTTAAGCCCTTAGAAAAACAGATCCGTTTTTCTAAGGGTGCCAATAGTGTCCCCTGAGGTTCTGAACATTATTTGGAACTTTTGGGACATAGTCATTTTTTCACCAAAAACGCATGCGTTAACGCAGGTGCCTGTATGTGCCATGCAAAAACGCATTAGTTTCCAATAGGGCCCCATGTAAAAAAACGCATGCGCTTTTTACAGCACAACACCCAAAGATGCTGCATGCAGTGTTTTTTGGAATGCTGAACAAAAACGCATGTGTTGTTAAATAACGCATTTACACTTAAGTGCACCATGCATTAACGCATATGAGTTTTTGGACTTTGAAAAAAAACAGTCCAAAATGTTCCCAAAAACTGATTTAAGGCAAAAACGGATGGTGTGTGTAAGCAAGGCTTATGTATTTGAACAGGTTATGTGAAAAAAGTTTATCTAAGGCCCCTTTCACATGTATGCGTCAGCTGCGTTTTGCGTTTTCATGCGTTTTTACCGCAAAAACGCATCAAAACGCATGCGTTTTTTGTCCCCATTGATTTTAATGGAAACGCATGAAAAACGCATGCAAAAACGCATGTAAAAACGCAGCAAAGCAACCCCAAAACATCAGGGAACCTCCGCCATGTTTGACTGTAGGGACCGTGTTCTTTTCTTTGAATGCCTCTTTTTTTTCTCCTGTAAACTCTATGTTGATGCCTTTGCCCAAAAAGCTCTACTTTTGTCTCATCTGAACAGAGAACATTCTTCCAAAACGTTTTAGGCTTTCTCAGGTAAGTTTTGGCAAACTCCAGCCTGGCTTTTTTAACCCACCTGACGCCGGCCCGGATTGGCTAGTGATACAACAAGGAAGTGACTATGAAACTATAGTATTATGCCATAAAACGGACATTGCCTGGAATATTTATATATGGATCATGGACATCTTAAGCATCGGTATGTGATTAGGAGGATGATGTTAAGACAGGGTAATTTTATCCTTAGATATATTAATATATAATGTTAATTGTTTTGTATATCACATGATTGGTGGAATGTAATTGAGGGGAGGAGTGTTATACTATATAAAGCGAATTGTTTATGTGTATGTTGTTGCTTGATAAAGGACATAGTCCGAAACGTCACTTGCACTGGGGTGCTGGAATAAAGAAACTGCAAAGGATCCCGTTGGTATGTGGTGCTGTTCCTTTCTAATTTATTGCTTGTTGACTAGGATGACTCCCTAGTAATGAACGGGCACCATAATGGAGGTTTAATCTTTCCTCAATTGCTGTGGGTGCTGCAGGCTTTTGTTGATTTTGGCTTTTTTATGTCTCGGGATAAGAAGTGGGGTCTTCCTGGGTATCCTACCATACAGTCCCTTTTCATTCAGACGCCAACGGATAGTACGGGTTGACACTGCTGTACCCTCAGACTGCAGGACAGCTTGAACTTGTTTGGATGTTAGTCGAGGTTCTTTATCCACCATCCACACAATCTTGCGTTGAAATCTCTTGTCAATTTTTCTTTTCCGTCCACATCTAGGGAGGTTAGCCACAGTGCCATGGGCTTTAAACTTCTTGATGACACTGTGCACAATAGACACATGAACATTCATGTCTTTGGAGATGGACTTGTAGCCTTGAGATTGCTCATGCTTCCTCACAATTTGGTTTCTCGAGTCCTCAGACAGTTCTTTGGTCTTCTTTCTTTTCTCCATGCTCAATGTGGTATACACAAGGACACAGGACATAGGTTGAGTCAACTTTAATCCATGTCAACTGGCTGCAAGTGTGATTTAGTTATTGCCAACACCTGTTAGGTGCCACAGGTCAGTTATAGGTGCTGTTAATTACACAAATTACAGAAGCATCACAGGATTTTTCTAACAGTGCCAATACTTTTGTCCACCCCTTTTTTATGTTTGATGTGGAATTATATCCAATTTGGCTTTAGGACAATTCTTTTTGTGTTTTTTCATTGAAGACAAATTAAATGAAGATAATAATACCAAAGAATTTGTGATTGCAATCATTTTCAGGAAAAACTGAGTATTATCTGACAGAATTGCAGGGGTGTCAATAATTTTGGCCACAACTGTATGTGAGGGAATGTACTGAGGAGACATCATACTGTATGTTGTGAAATGCATTGTGGTTACATTACACTGGATGTGGAGGGATGTATTGTGGGAGCATTACACTTGCTGTGTTAAAATGTACTGTGGGGACACCATACATGTGATGGCTTGCATTGAGGAAACATGATAGTGTATGTGGGCAGGGGTGTAACTTGAAGCTCATGGACCCCCGATGCAAAAGCTTCAACAGGGTCCCCAATCATAGCAAATCTTCAATTGAAATAGTCTTTTTCTATAATCCAAACTTACTTTTGGCGCCCCCTATGCTCCAGGGCCCAGGTGCGATTGCAACCCCTGCACCTGTTGTATCTATGCCCCTGTATGTGGGAGAATGTACTGTGGGGGTAATAAACTGTGTGTGGCGAGCACTGTGGGAAGCCATGAAAGTGTTTCCATAGTTTTTAGGAATATCAATGAGCTTAATTAGGAGAAATATCATTGTGTGGGCAAAATTATTCAGACCCATTTAAATTTTTCACTGTGTTTCATTGCAGCCATTTGGTAGATTCAAAAAAGTTCATTTACTTTTCATTAATGTACATTCTGCACCCATTCTTGACTGGAAAAAAACTGAAATGTAGACATTTTTGCAAATTTATTAAAAAAGAAAAACTGAAATATCACATGATCATAACTATTCAGACTCTTTGCTCAGACACATATTTTAGTCACAGGCTGTCCATTTCCTTGTGATCCTCCTTGAGATGGTTCTACTCCTTCACTGGATTCCAGCTGTGTTTAATTAAACTGATAGGACTTGATTTGGAAAGGCATACACCTGTCTATATAAGACCTCACAGCTCACAGTGCATGTCAGACCAAATAAGAATCATGAGGTCAAAGGAACTGCCCAAGGAGCTCAGAGACAGAATTGTGGCAAGGCACAGATCTGGCCAAGGTTACAAAAGAATTTTTGCAGTACTCAAACTTCCTAAAAGCACAGTAGTCTTCATATTCCTTAAATGGAAGAAGTTTGGGACCACCAGAAGTCTTCCTAGAGCTGGCTGTCCAGCCAAACTGAACAATCGTGGGAGAAGAGCATTGGTGAGAGAGGTAAAGAAGAACCCCAAGATAACTGTGGCTGAGCTCCAGAGATGTAGTGGGGAGATGGGAGAAAGTTTCACAAAGTCACCTATCACTGCAGCACTCCACCGGTCGGACCTTTATGGCAGAGTGGTCCGACAGAAGCCTCTCCTCAGTGCAAGATATATGAAAGCCAACAGAGTATGCAAAACAACACATGAAGGACTCCCAGTCTATGATAAATAAGATTCTCTGGTCTGATGAGACGAAGATAGAACTTTTTGGTGATAATCCTAAGAAGTATGTGTGGAGAAAACAAGGCACTGCCCATCAGCTTCCCAATACTATCCCAACAGTGAAACATGGTGGTGGCAGCATCATGCTATGGAGGTGTTTATCAGCTGCTGGGACAGGACAAATGGTTGCAATTGCAATGGCTGTACTAGCTCAAAAGGGTGCTTCTACTCAATACTGAGCAAAGGGTCTGAATACTTATGACCATGTGATATTTTAGTTTTTCTTTTTAAATAAATTTGCAATAATTTCTACATTTCTGTCTTTTTTCAGTCAAGATTGTACATTAATGAGAAAAAAAATGAACTTTTTTGAATTTACCAAATGGCTGCAATGAAACAAAGTGTTAAAAAATTGTCTGAATGTTTTCCATACCCACTCTATGTGCTCCATAGTATGTGTCCTTCTTTACTGGCACATTAATTGGGAGGAATGATTGTATGTAAATAAACTGTATAGTAGTTATATACAGTGCGTGACTACATTATATATCAGTACTGTCTATTATATGTTGATGGTACAGAAATAAATTACGGTATGACATATCAGCACGATATGTATGTGGTATATAGTAGCCTTATGAAGTGACAGTACCAAAATATTTGTGCACACGGTGCCCTCTAGATGAATGCTGGCCCTGTTTACATACAATCTGTATTTATATGTTTCTATACAATATAAGTGGAAGCAGCAGTCACAGCCTGACATCTCTACCTCTAAAGTTTATGATTTAGTAGAACAGAGACATCTGGTGGTTATGCAAGTGCATGCAGAATGGAAAAAAATGCTTTTATGCTTAATTTTATTAAATCATAAGGTTTTTACTTCTGCTAAAAATATATATATTTTATTTATGCACTTGTGCAAAGATTACATACAAAAACAAATAAAAGCTGAGTTGGCAACTTGGAGCCGGTAGAAGAGATGACATTACAGCTCCTTGAAAAAGAACAGGGTCTCATTATAAAACCATCTGATAAGGGCGGAAATATTGTTCTGATCGATCACGATAAATATCGGGAGATGTGTTACCGCATCCTGAACGATCGTTCTACGTATGAGGTCTTGACATCTAACCCTACCGAAAGGTATATAGAAGAGCTGGTGGATATCTTGGAATATGCCAGAGAGGGGGGCCTCATTACGAAAGGCGAGTATGAATTCATCAAGCCTACCTATCCAGTAACCCCAACTTTTTATGCCCTCCCCAAGGTGCATAAGGGGTTGGAGGTTTTAAAAGGGAGGCCTATTGTCTCCAGGGTGGACTCCTGCACTCAGAATGCGGGGGTCTACGTGGATAGTATTTTACGACCCTTTGTGACGGGACTCTCGTCCTACATGAGAGATACTGCCGATCTGTTGAAAAAGGTGGATGAGGTCCATCTTGGGCATGACACCATTTTGGCCTCTATCGACGTTGAGGCACTTTACAGCAGTATTCCTCATGATCTGGGGATGCGTGCTGTTGAGTATTATCTCAACACAAGGGCAAATATATGCCGTAGCCATAACATCTTCGTCTTAGATCTACTAAGGTTTGTGTTATATCATAACACATTCCTTTTTGACCGGAAGTACTTCCACCAGCTCAGGGAAACGGCAATGGGGAGCTCTTGCGCCCCGTCGTATGCCAATCTCTACCTGGGCTGGTGGGAGGAAACCATTGTGTTTAAAGATGGCACAAACTGGTGGGAGCCCCATATAGCCCTCTGGGCCAGATACATTGATGATGTCTTTCTGTTATGGTCTGGCCCAGAGGGGAGCTTTTCAGAATTCGTCGCATGCTTGAATGTGAACAGCATCGGCCTACGATTTACATCCGAGAGCAGTGCCTTTGAACTCCCCTTCCTTGATGTATCTATACGGAAGGGGAGAGATGGATATTTGTCCACTAAGACATATCGTAAAACAACATCTACGAATAGTCTACTTAGATGGGAGAGTTCACATCCTGTTCCCTGAAAAAAGGGATACCAAAAGGACAATATCTTAGATTAAGACGCAATTGCTCGGAGGTGTCCGATTTCAAAGTTCAAGCTGATGATCTGACTAGACGCTTTGTTCAAAGAGGGTACCCCCGTTCTGTGCTACAGGCGGCACGCTCACATGTAGAGAAAAAGGATCGTGAGACGCTACTGCTGAAGTGGGGAAAACGCCCTAAGGAGAACTCTAAGGTTACTAGGTTGATTGGCACCTTTGATTGTCAGAATAAGAAGGTAGTGTCAGTGTTGTGACGCTATTGGGATGTCCTGGTAGCAGACCCTGATTTGAGGGATTGTATTCCCCCTACACCAAGCGTCACATATAGGAGAGGGCGATCGCTTCGTGACAGACTGGTACATAGCCACTATAGGCCACCAACCAGCGATTCAAACTGGCTGGGACGTAGATCGATTGGGTTCTATAGGTGTGGTGACTGCTCTTTTTGTGGCTATATGACACCATGTAAGTCTGTAACAAGCATGGCCAACGGAAGAACGTTCTTCCTACGAGATTTTGCGAATTGCAAAACGTCAGGTGTGGTGTACGTGGCAACATGTTCATGCAGACTAGACTACGTGGGGAAGACCATCAGAGAGTTTAGACGTAGGGTAGGCGATCATTTGGGGGATATAAGGAAATCCAGAGACACCCCTTTCAGGAAGCTGGGAAAAGGTGTGTGACAGTCCGCGCCACCGGGTACCAAAGAAATCACCTGGGATGCAGGAAGTTATTTCAAGCTTTGTCTTTATTCTCCAACATGTTTCAGCGCTCCACCTGGCGCCTTCCCCTGGGTGGAGCGCCAGGTGGAGCGCTGAAACATGTTGGAGAATAAAGACAAAGCTTGAAATAACTTCCTGCATCCCAGGTGATTTCTTTGGTACCCGGTGGCGCGGACTGTCACACACCTTTTCCCAGCTTCCTGAGAGTCTTCCCACGTGCGAGTGGTTGGTGGAGGTCCTGCAGCAGCCGGTATTGATTGTATGCCTTCAAGCCAGTTGTGGGTCATCACAACTGGAATAGGTGAGTGGTTTTGACAATATACCTCTCATCTCTTAGTGTCTGAGTGATAGGGCACTATTGCGCCTCTTGTTCCCCCTTCCTATTTTATATAGAGACACCCCTTTGGCACGGCACATGAACATGGTACACGGGGGCAATCCGAAGCAGTTATCATTCAGGATACTGGAGGTGGTCAAATTGGGCCCAAGGGGAGGAAATCACGATCAGAATATTCTACGAAGGGAGACTGAGTGGATCTTTAGGTTCGATTCCTTGTCCCCTGGGGGGATTAACGAACAGATGTCGTTCGCATGTTTTCTGTGAAAACAGGGCAGGACTTGGTACCCATATAAAACTGGCGAATTTATTCATATTATATGAATTTATTATCGATTTGTATGTGTCAGGTGAGATCTGTCAGTCTAGCTACATCTCAGTCCCCCATGTCCCTAATCCCGAATCAATGGCATGAATTAGGGCTATTTATTTAGCCTTTCTGCCTAAATGTAAGTCACCTATATTGTTTATGTCCTTGTCCTATATCATCCCCCACCTCCCAACCAGCCTTCACTGAGGTGCCCGGTTTGTAGGTAATTCTTCCTGCTCCCGGCCTGATCGCACTGCTTCTGAGTATCCTAGGCAACAGCATAGTAAGAGGCCGCATCATAATCGCGCATGCGCGGGCGGAGGGCGCGTCATGGTATGACGCGGTCTGCCTTCCTCGCGTCCGCGCATGCGCGGGGTCCGCACGCGTCACTTCCTATGACGTGTGCGTTCCAGTGGCCATGTTGGAGCGATCGGCGTGCGTTCCACCGGGCCGGTAAGCCCGATTTGAGCATCGGAGGGCTGGTGGTGAGTAAAGGGGGCATCAGGCGTACAACCGTCATCAACATACTCCATACCTGTGCTTTATTGGGGTTTTGTTGGGGAGTAAACATTGAGTGACACCTAACAGGAAGTGACATGGGTGGAGGGGGAGGCACTGACAGCTCCAGACCTGATATAAGGGAGCATCTGATATCATGGCGGCTCCCCTCTCAACATATCAGCTTTCTTGTGCACCGGCAAAGACCGCAGCTATGGAAACATCATATCAAGCCTCCTGATGATGATGAAACGCGTCGAGGCGCGCGGGGAGAGACCTTTGGTATCATTCTTGAGCTAAGTACTAGTACTACTGTCTTTTCCCTGATTTGGTCTGTAACCATCATATCGATACCATTAGAGGAGGGTGGTCTATTGATAACAATATGGGAAAGGAGTAGGTTCTGAACATGGGTGTATCGTGCATGTCAGACAAGTGCTAAGCCATTTGATCCAGGTCTTTTTAACACTGAGACACAGGATTGGTCTGTGCTTTCCAAAGAACACCCCCTGGAGTGTTTATAGCTGGGGCGCACTACTCTCAATCTATAAGGGAGAGTATAGGGTAAGCATACGGTGAGCCGCCGACGAGTGGGGGCGCCATATCGTTTGTAGGGTCCGACCTCCGCTGGTAGGCAGGGTAAGGAGGGAGGTATAAGTGTTAAGGCAAGCCTCTTCCTTCCCATCTATCCTGTGCACTCAGCTTTTATTGGTTTTTGTATGTAATCTTTGCACAAGTGCATAAATAAAGTATATATATTTTTAGCAGAAGTAAAAACCTTATGATTTAATATATTGACTCTCTTCTGTAAATCAACACTCATTTATGCTTAATTTTACTTCAATATTCCTCAACAAGAGAAGGATTTTTTGTCACAAATTTAATATATAATCACCAATAATGTTGTCACAGACTTCCGGGGCTTATGTCGGTATCCCACAATGCACCACGGTGTCATTGTGGGATAGCGACACAGGCGCCAGGAGAAAGTGACACTAATGCCACCGCTACCGTCAGGAGATCAGCGCCGCTAGCCACTGATCTCTCGACGGTAGCCGCCGGTCACCTCCGCGCGTGGAACTCATTTCCCGGCTGCATGGAGTGGAAGTGCCCCGACCGCCATATTAGAACACCCAAGTTACAGGTATTCCGATATGGCGGCCGGGATTCAAATCCCCCGCCAAAGCCAGGGTCACGCGCCGAGAGCGCTGATTGGTCGCTGCCACCGGCGGCGACCAATCAGTGCTCTTGGCGTGTGAATTGAATCCCGCTCCGCTCACTCAAAGAGCGGAGTGGGATAAAAATCTCACACCAAGGCGCGAGATGCCTCGCTGATCGTTAGCTGCGCGGTCAGCGGCGTCCAATCAGCGACCTGCGATTTAAGTCACGCGTCGAGAGTGCTGATTGGTCTCCAATCAGAGAAGCGGCACTCAGTGTATTTTAAATCTGGCGCCGCCTCTCTAATTGATCGCCACGGGCGTAACTACAATAGGTGCAGGGGTTGCGATCGTACCTGGGTCCTGCAGCCTAGGGGGCCCCAAAAGTCCCTTTGGCCTATAGAAAAAGACTAATACTACTAAAGATTTGCAAAAATTGGGGGCCCCATTGGAGGCATCGGGGCCCCTGGGCCTGAAGTTACGCCACTGTTGGTCGCCTCTAACCGCGGCGACCAATCAGATTAAGAGCTGCCATGCAGGATGCCTGTGTCAGTCCTCACTGTCACTCTTGCATTCTATTCATGAAACAGAAGGCTCAGGATGACTAGTGCTCATTGCCTGAGCCAATCCTGAGTCTCCTGTTTCATGAATAGAATGCAAGAGTGACAGTCAGGACTGACACAGGCAGTTAGCGGCGACCAATCAGAGAAGCAATGCGCGCCTTGGCGCCATATATAAAATGCGCTGAGCGCTTCTTCTCTGATTTGTCGCCAAGCGGCCAAGCTCCTCACACCTTGGTGGGAGATGTAAATTCATGTCTCCCGCCAAGGCGTAAGCCGCGAGCGCTGATTGGTCGCCGCACCCAGCGCCGACCAATCAGTGAAACGGCGCGGTATTGGCGGGAGATTTAAAGCTGGATCAGTGGTTAACACTGTATATGGTGGCTCAGTGGTTAGCACTGTATGGTGGCTCAGTGGTTAGCACTGAATGGTGGCTCAGTGGTTAGCACTGTATGGTGGCTCAGTGGTTAGCACTGTATGGTGGCTCAGTGGTTAGCACTGTATGGTGGCTCAGTGGTTAGCACTTTATATGGTGGCTCAGTGTTTAGGTGGCTCAGTGGTTAGCACTGTATGGTGGCTCAGTGGTTAGCACTGTACAGTATGGTGGCTCAGTGGTTAGCACTGTATGGTGGCTCAGTGGTTAACACTGTATGGTGGCTCAGTGGTTAGTACTGTATGGTGGCACAGTGGTTAGCACTGTATGGTGGCTCAGTGGTTAGCACTGTATGGTGGCTCAGTGGTTAGCACTGTATGGAGGTTCAGTTGCTAGCCCTGTACGGTGGCTCAGTGGTTACCACTGTATATGGTGGCTCAGTGGTTAACACTGTATAGTGGCTCAGTGGTTAGCACTGTATGGTGGTTCAGTGGTTAGCACTGTATGGTGGTTCAGTGGTTAGCACTGTACGGTTGCTCAGTGGTTACCACTGTATATGGTGGCTCAGTGGTTAGCACTGTATGGTGGCACAGTGGTTAGCACTGTATGGTGGCTCAGCGGTTAGCACTGCATATGGTGGATCAGTGGTTAGCACTGTGTGGTGGCTCAGTAGTTAGCACTGTACGGTGGCTCAGTGGTTACCACTGTATATGGTGGCTCAGTGGTTAGTACTGTGTGGTGTCTCAGTGGTTAGCACTGTATATGGTGGCTCAGTGGTTAGCACTGTGTGGTGGCTCAGTAGTTAGCACTGTATATGGTGGCTCAGTGGTTAGCACTGTATGGTGGCTCAGTGGTTAGCACTGTATGGTTGCTCAGTGGTTACCACAGTATATGGTGGCTCAGTGGTCAGAACTGTATATGGTGGCTCAGTGGTTATCACTGTATATGGTGGCTCAGTGGTTAGCACTGTATGGTTACTCAGTGGTTAGCACTATATGGTGGCTCAGTGATTGGAGGCAGTCACACGGGAGGCAGAAGGCACAGAGGAGGCAGGGGCACAGGGGAAGCATAAGGCACAGGGGGAGGCAGAGTTGACTCACCGTGGCCGGGATACTCCGGTTTAGACAGGCAGTAGCTTCTTCTTACTCCTTGTCACGGGTGGACCGCGCCTGCCGGTAGTGGGGGCCCGGTTTAGTGCAGATCAAAAAGTTGAAGACGTCTTGCGGGAACAGATTAAAGGGGTTAATTGTTTCGTGACGCCACCTATGAGTAGTTCGGTAACTTTACCGACGCTGCGAGGCCTCCGGGGGATGGAATGCAGCAAGATGGAACGCTCCCCACAGGCTAAGCGATGATCCCGGAGTCAGGAGCTGCTTAAGATGTTGTGCGGCAGCTGCAGTTACCTTGTGTGCAGACGGACGTAGTCATAAGGAAGCACGGACACTGTAAGTCTCTGTAACGGGTAATTTACTGTAACCAGCAAGCAGTACATGGCATACAGTTAACGGGTAGTGGACCGGGTGGACTCAGCAGTGAAAGGTGTTCCTCAGAGATCCGCGGTGTTCCTCCATTCTAACTAAGTAGGTTGCCGTTGTCGCCCAGGAATACCAGGTCGGGTACAGGGAGGCTGCTTGAATGCCCTATCCGGGGTATACGTTCCGGATGCTTTGGGGAGCCTTGGGTCCCTTGGTGGGTACAACGCTGGTTAGACGACTGAATTTGGCAATGGTGGGGTGCAGGTCGGGTACAGGGAGGCTGCTTGAATGCCCTATCCGGGGTATACGTTCCGGATGCTTTGGGGAGCCTTGGGTCCCTTGGTGGGTACAACGCTGGTTAGACGACTGAATTTGGCAATGGTGGGGTGCTCCTGTAGAGCGATTCCTCCACTCTATTGGTTTGCATAGCAGAGCTGAACTACTGCTAGCTTCGGTACCAGCAAACCGGCTGTATATGGGCGCGGGGTGGTTTTGGACCCGCATGTTGAAGCCCAAGTTCGGTTGGTAATGCACCGGGAGTAATGGTGCTCAACCGTGGTAAAAGTTAGGAGATGGCCGGTAGAAGGTGGCCAGGGGGCTGCACCGACTGTGCAACCCCCTCTCCTAGGTTGCAGAGCTGGGATTCTGCAGAGGTCTTCTAAGTTGCTGTTACTTCTCCAGACCCGAGACTAGAACTCTCTAAGCTGGACTAAACTTCCACTACACACTACCCTTGCACTCCGCCCACCAGGACCTTGATTGGCCCTCCTATCCTAAGTGAGGCATGCAGAGTATGGATCTCTAAGTTAACCAAATGACTGCTGGGTCAGAGAATATTGCTGCTGCATTTATGGCTGCAATACCCTCCTGTGACGCACTCGGTGGGGGCGCCACAGACTCATAGGGAGAGACAGTGCACACAGAGAGACACAGGGTACAGGGGCTGAGAGCACACAGAGTGAAGAGAAAGGCAGAAGTAAGACAGAGCGCACAGGGGAAGAGACAGCACAGACAGGAGAGAGCTCACAAGGGTACACAGGCACAGAGACTGCCCTCCCAATGCAATAGCATCGGGCCTATTTCTAGTACAACACATAACCATTATAATCTATCATGGCATTTGCATGTCCGTGTTTTTTCTCAGACTGGGTGTTCATGCAAAACTCATAGAGACAAGTCCATTTTTTCCCAGTATCATGGATGAAAAGGGGCAGTATAATTCAGTGGCTGCACAGCAAACATGCACAGCCAATGGATGTCTGCTGTCTATATTTAGCACTGCAAAGGGTAGAAGAAGCTTTGTCATTTATTTATTTATCCATCAGTTAACCCCTTAATGCATACTGTTGCATATTCGTATCATACCAGTTCAATTCATTTGTATGCATATGTGTATTTTAAATCAGCCAATAAGTGGTAAAAAAACACTGATACACTGATTTTAAAAACAGACACACTGATTGTACACTAATGAAACACTGAACACAAAACACTGATGACATAGGTACCATTTTTCATGTATGTATTTAAATACTGACATTTTAATGTTGACTAATGTATAGTACAAAACTGTGTATGGAGCAATAAATGTTTTGAACTATACTGTATATTGTTTTTGAGGTGCTACCTCTCCATTGCTTCATATATAGGGAGACTGTCAGAAAGTAAACAATACCTCCCAATATTGAAAGCCAGAAAAAAGTGCATTGTCTCACATAGTATGATGCCTTCACATACAGTTTGATGCTCACGTCTATCTCCTAGTATCTTACCCTTTTCCTTCAAACACTCTATCATTACTCCATTATTAAAGAAAATTTCTCTTGACCCATCCTGCACTAATAACTGAAGACCAGTCTCCAATCTGCCCTTCATCTCTAAACCCTTGAAGTGCCTTGTATACTCCCGACTTACCCGTTACCTTTCCACTCACTTTCTTCTAGAACTGTTATAGTCTGGTTTCTGTTCTCTACATTCTACAGAAATTGCCCTCATCACAGTGACTAATGACATTTGCGCTTTTCCAGAGTCTTTATATAGCAAATTATGTGGAAGCCTCTTTATTTCCATTGACAGATGATTGATCTGAGTGGGTACTTTCTTTTTGGTGGTTGAGTTGAATACTATTAGTGGCAATTTGGGTACAAAACATTTTGGAGCAGTTTACATTTTTCCTGTGCTTTATGATGAGCACTTGTATTAGGTCTTCCATCTACTGTACATGTCCGAAACACATGATTGGATTTATTCAGTAATGAGGCAGCAGAGTTACTCAGGACTACACTTTCCTCTTTTTAGCGGTGTTCTTCTTTTCAAACAAGCACAAAACTGTTGTTAGCCGTACTGTTGTTGAAGCCTCAAAAGACACGTAAAACGATCTACATCGACGGACCACAGGCCAAACAGGAGTTCAAAGTGCATATCTCTGCCTCATTAGAGCAAATTTTCCATTGAGAATTTTGTCTGAATCACGTTTTTCAGAGATTTAAACATAATCTCCAGTGTAAGCACTAAGCGCAGGATAAGTGGGACCCGAGCCTTACTGCGATCTTTAGGAGGCAGAATAGGTAAACCAACAACAGTTAATGATTGTTTTTATTTATTTGTTGTTTTTTTTATACCATTCACCGTGCGTTATATGGGGTAAAGTGGCTTTATTCCTCAGGTCAGGACAAATACGGCGATATCCGATTTATATATTTTTTAGGTTTGGCTACTATCACACGATAAACACTTTTTCTTTTTACAAATGATAGGTTTTTTTTACATCATCAAATTTTGAAGACTATACATTTTTTATTTATAATAGTTATGTGTAGGCTTGTTTATTATGGGAAGAGTTGGAGTTTTTATTGGTACTTTTTTGGGCCAAATACAAGTCTATGGGTGCGAGTGAAATATCGCAATGCACTTGGATGTCATCCAAGTGCAGTGCGATATGTGCTGAGACTGGCAATGGAGGTAGAAAGATTAATCATTCCATCCTGTCCTGCAATCCAATCCTGCAATGGGATCACATTTGCATGACAATAAGGCTAGGGTCACACATCCGGATTTTTTTTTAAAACCTGATCCGGTTTTGAGCTTTTAAAAAGCTCAAAACCGGATCAGGAAACGCTCCTCATAGGAGCCTATGATAAAAACCGGATTGCTTCACAAGCAATCTGGTTTCCGTCTCCGGCTCTGCAACCTGCGTGAAAAATCATGCAGGCTGCAGTTTTCGGAGCAGTTGTAACATCCGCAATGCGGGAATCGGTTTGCTCAGGATGTGTAATCCTGAGCAATGCGGTTCCCGCATATACTTTGCTTATCCCCGCTGCCGCCTGGATAAGCAAAGTGTTCTGAGTTTGTGTAAACTTTTAATTTTATTAATAAATGTTTCAATAATGTCTTTAGGGGGTGCCCACTCCCCCTAGAGACCTTCCACCCACTCAGGTGGGCATATAATGCTTGAATCAGTTATGTACAGCAGCTGTACAGTTTTATCAATGAAAGCACCGGGCTCCTCTGAGAGCAGCGCACATACTATAGCTATTGTAGCTATAGTACGTGCGCTGTCCGAGGTCCTGAAGCCTTATACAGTAAGATCTATGGGTAGCGCTGCCCATAGATCTACTGTAAATGGCTTCAGGACCACGAACAGCGCACATACTATAGCAATAGCTATAGTATGCGCGCTGCTCTCAGAGGAGTCCGGCGCTTTCATTGATAAAACTGTACAGCAGCTGACAGGAGTCAGCTGCTGTACATAACTGATTTAAGCATTATATGCCCACCTGAGTGAGTGTAAGGTCTCCAGGGGGAGTGGGCACCCCCTAGAGACATTATAGAAACATTTATTAATAAAATTAAAAGTTTACACATGCACAGAACACTTTGCTCATCCCTGCTGCAGCAGGGATCAGCAAACTATCCGGTAACCGGATTGCTCTGGGTTGCACATCCTGAGCAATCCGGTTACAGGATTGCGGCTTCAGCAATCCGGTTCCCGGATTGCTGCTTGTCGGAAGACAATTGCGTTCACTGCATCCAGATCTGGATGCGGTGAACGCAATTCTAGATTTAAGTGTGACCCTAGCCTAAGCTCACGCTTACAGCAGAGCCTGAGCTGAATATCATTAGTATTTCGTAACAGATGCCATACATTAATTTATCCTTACCCATAACACCATAATATTAAACTGTATCTGTATCCTAAGGGCACAAATAAAGTTGAAATTGGAACACCTTAGGACAGGAGGACGGTTCTACAAATATCGATCCAGCACATTATGCAGGTATGTAGACACTCTCTAGATTGATTATAGATGGATATGTAAATTTCCCAGACAAATATTACTGGAACTCTTGGGGAAATTTTGGTTGCCCATCCACATTTTTTATTAAAAAGATTCCCCATTTCTAAAGTTCTAGGACTCCTGAAAACTAAAATGTGAGCCATTATCTCCAAATAGAGAAAGGTTGCAGTGAATCTTGCTGATGGATGAAAAGTGGATGGTCATTACTAAGAAGCATTAATAAGCAGGCAATTTGCTAATAATTTCTTATAATATACTTGAAAGCTGCTGTAACTTTAATACTGCAGGACTAGATGGTGCATCAAAGAAAGAAGCAGAGAAAGACACCCTGGAGCCCTAGGCAAAAGGGGTACATGATGGTGGCAAGGGGTGGACCCAGAACTCCTGTAGCCTGGTTGTATGGCAGGGTCTGTGTAGATGTTATCAAGAGATCTTGCTTTAAGAGGAAGGGGTAATGTATGAGAGTGAGGTATGGGTGTGCCTGGTGACTCATTGGTGGGGGGTGGGGCCACTACTTTGAGAAGGACGGCATTCTTTCAAGAGACTTCTTTGAAGAAACATTAAGGGTATGTGCGCACTGGTCGGGTTAGGGCCGGTTTAGCTGTGTAAACCGCCGGTCGGTTTACATAAATTTCATGCAAATTTATGTTAATCCAAACCGGCGTTTGGATTAACATAGAAACCTATGTAAACCGACACCCGCTGTGCACACAGCGGCGGTTTACACATGCTCATCCGTTGCTAACCCGCTGGGTTCCCAGCGGTTTAGCAAAGAATGAGCATGCTCTATATTCCGGCCGGTTCTGCAGCGGCTGCAAGCAGAATCATGTACTGCTTCCAGCCGCTGCAGAATCGCCGGCGCTAACCCGCTGTGCACCGCCGCACACCCGCCCGACACCCGCAGCACGGACCCGACAGGAAGCCGGTGGACGGCTCCGGAGCTTCCTGTCGGGTCCCGCCCAGCCGCCGCCGCCACTAACCCGCCCCCGTGCGCACATACCCTAAGGATCCCATCGGCAGACTCAGGGAAGTATTATCCTGGGGTTATTACTTCACATTATAGATTATCTGACCTCATTCACCACAGACATCATATACCAGTGTAGTATCAGCTCCTCCACCAGATATAGACTCAGTATTACCTCAGGAATCCATGCAGCCACATTCTCCTCACACTGTGGCTGCTGTCCTGTTCCTCACAGCAGGCAGAGCTGAGATATCACATGTCTGGGGGATTCTACACAGTCTTCAAGACTTCAGGAGCTGATTTAGATTAAGGATGTCTGTGTACAGGTCCCTGCATCACTGTGTTATAGTGGGGGGACAGAGCATGGCTTCTTATGCCTGGCATGGGCTGTATGTGAGCTTGGTATAAGGACAGAATATGGCTTCCGATGCCTGGCATAGGCTCTATATGAGCTGGGTATAAGGACCGAGCAGGGATTACTGCATGTTAAGAGTCTGCAGATGTCGGGGAAGGCGGCTGGAGGATGTCTGACTGGATTCTGCACTCAGATCAGTCTATTATTATGCTGAGACTCTGGTGTGTTTGTGTGTTCCCCTCCCCCCTCCTCCCGGTTAGGAGTCTGGAGCCCTGGCTGTGATCTCAGCCTCTGGCTGTGGACTGTACCAAGGTGTAGGGGGATCATGAAGGTTCAGGTTCCCACTCCTCACTGTGTGTGTGTGATCTGTGTGTAGAATTGCAGGTGCCATATACTTATGTATACAGATCAGGGTGACACATATTTTTCTTGCACACAGCTGCTGTTATCCCTCCTCGGTATATACCTGTGATCTGGAGGTGACCCCTATCTCTGCTATGGATGGATCCTGCTGTGGAAGAAAAGCTGTCTATGCAAGTGATTTCTCATGGACACAGATCCTGGCTCTCATCAGTATACAGTATATGTGTGACTTATAATAGATCTCCACTTCAGCTTTACACAGATCAGGCTGTGTACGGAGATCTGTCATCAACAGTATACTGTATATGTGTGACTTATAATGGATCTCCACTTCAGCTATATACAGATCAGGCTGTGTACGGAGATCTGTCATCAACAGTATACTGTATATGTGTGACTTATAATGGATCTCCACTTCAGCTATATACGGAGATGTCATCATGGACTATTTGGAGATGACTATATGCTTTTCTCATACATTAAACAATGACATGTGGTCCCAGCTCAGCACAGGCAGGTCTGTGAGTGGACACTGTCCAGTGTGATGCTGCAGCAGATCGGAGGCCCTTAGAGTTGGTGACATTGGTGTGGGGGGGGGAGTCCGGTGCACGGTCCCCCCTCCCTGATGGAATATACAGGTGATCTGGCATTTTGGCTCTGGACAGGGGTGGTCCCTGGGAGCCGTGGTGGTTACTTGCCACAGGCAGTGGCTTGGTGCCCTTGAAGCTGGGTAGCACAGCTGGGGGGCAACATATGTTATTTTACATAGGAATTTTTACTTGCCTGATCTTTTTTCCTTCAAGAACCCCTCTCCCCATTCCAGTTATTATAGACTCCTTGGGTACAGAGGGGGGTAACTTGGAGTTGGTGAAAGTGGTGTAGGGGGGAGTCCGGTGCACGGTCCCCCCTCACTGATGGGATATACAGGTGATCTGGCATTTTGGCTCTGGACAGGGGTGGTCCCTGGGAGCTGTGGTGAGTATTTGCCACTGGCAGTGGCTTGGTCCCCTTGAAGCTGGGTAATACGGCTGGAGGGAGCAACATACGTTATTTTAAGTTGGACTTTTTACTTGCAAGATCTTTTTATTGCAAGAACCCTTCTCTCCATTTCAGTTATTATAGACTCCTGGGGTACAGAGGGGGATCCTTGAAGTTGGTGCCATGGGTGTGGGGAGGGGAGAGTCCGGTGCACTGTCCCCTCCCTGATGGAATATACAGGTGATCTGGCATTTTGGCTCTGGACAGGGGTGGTCCCTGTGAGCTGTGGGGATTATTTGCCACTGGTAGTGGCTTGGTGCCCTTGAAGCTGGGTAGTACGGCTGGAGGCAAGGTATGTTATGTTAGGAAGGAATTTTTTACATGCCAAATTTTTAGCTTCAAGGATCTCCCTCCACATTTTAGTTTAGATTATGGTAGTATGGGGTTTTTTCATGCTACGTATGTGACTAAACAGCCGCTGTTCCGGAATTATCAGCTCTGCAGAAGAAATCACAGGCCCAGTTCAGCCCTGACTCTCAGGGTTGGATGTAACTGGAGTGACGGCCTGGGGTACAGACTCCACAGTCTTTTGCATGTTCACCTATGGCGGCAGGCTGCTAACATTACAGCTACATGTTCTCATTCTTACCATTTATGTGCAGCGGTGCCTAGAAAATAAGTCCTGTCTGTATCCAGAGGAGCAGGCAGCCTCTCATTTATGGTTACACCACACAGGACAGCATCACCCATCGCTGGCTGCACCCAACTGACCAAAGTTTCTACCATTAACGGTTGTCTGTTATGATTTGACACTCTTAACTCATAAGTAGGTAAACAGAGTCTTTACCCTCAATTATCCCAGGGATCAGATCAGACAATTTATGATCTGTTTCTTTTAAACATGGATTTAAAAAAAAAAAAAAAAAAAAAATGTAATTTTCATTTCAACGGGTCCTTGAAGCTACTGATTATTGGGTAAATAGGAGTAACTATCTCGGGCGTATTACCCTGGTATGGGAAGGGGAACATGTGACGCCCAGGTTTTTGGAGTGTTACCGTCACAGGTATTGACTCCTGGTTTAGAGGTGGGTCCATCACGGGACTACTCCCGGGTATGACGGAATAACTATCTGATATGGTCTCCTAGGGTGAAGGAGTGATCATCAGGATGTTAAACCCCCCCCCCTCCCACCTCTGATATAAAAAAAAATATATATATATAAAGTGTGTATCCATACATATATCTTATATGACTACTTTTTCATTATACCCCCACCCCACTTTTATGGTATGGGCCCTGGGGACATGGTAATTCAGTTTGCATACCTACAAGAATAATTTGGCTCCACCAGGCTGCACTCAGCAACTGGGGAGGAAAACCATCAAGCTGGACTCAGTAGCTGGGGGGAGAAAAAGAGGTAGTTGTGTTGTTCAACATAATATCTGTAGCTTCAGGGACCCTTCTGTCTATTGCTTTCATGAGTCTTGAGAATCATGAGGTTTGGATTCTGATTATCATTGTAATCAACTTCTATTTCTTAAAAGGGGAGACCTGGAAGTTGATATTAAAATAAAAAAAATAAATAAATAAATATTGTGGTATTGGGGAATTCATAAGAAGGTATCCACCCGGATATATTTTGAGATGATTGTTATGGCACTAGGCTTTTTGGTGGAACTTGGGGTAGTGTCCAATGGTATGGCTCTGGACAGGGGTATACCCTGGGAGCCATGGTGGTTATTTTGCCACTGGAAGTGGTTTGGTGCCCGTGAGCTGTGTAGTATGGCTGGGGGCGATATGTGTCCTGTTAAACAGGAATTTTAGGTGTGACAATTTTAGCTACAAATGACTTCCGCTCAAAAAAAAACAAAAAAAAAAAAACGGGTTCAGCATCTGGGATGGACTGGTCATGTTGCAGTCAGGTTTGGACATTTGGTGGATGTGACTCTCATTTTGGCTCATGATTTGGGAGTGCCTGGCAGGTTTAGGACTGTTCATGGGGAGGGTCTCTAGGAGTCCGTGATGGTGGTCGTTTTTCCGGCAATACATGTGCCCCTGAGCTGGTAGCTGTGGCTAATACAGGATGGTTATTCACTTGGTGATGTTTTTCGCCAGGTTTTTTGTAGCTCCTGGGACCTTCCTCACCTTTTTCCAGGTAAAAAGTATTGTTTGCATGTTGTACGGGCGCTTGATATAAGCGGATACCGGGACAGTAATTAAAGGAGTTAGCACAACATATGCCTATTCCAGGTGCCAGGGGAAAAAAGGGAGGGGTGAAATATTTATCAAGTGACAATACAATTAAAATAAATAAAGGGGTGTGGGAGGCTTATTAATACTTTCATAGAGTTTTTTCCCTGTAGGTTAATCACATTATATCCAGATGTTAGGAATGTTATTACTTATTATTAGGGATGTTCTATGTACATAGAAGTTTATAAGTTTGCACACTTACTCTTTCTTAGATCATTCCTATATCATTCTATTTTATGGGCTATTCTTGTCATATATTTGTCATTTGCTTTTAGTTGTAAGTGTTTTTTATGACATCGCTGAAGTGTTTTTATGTATGATTACAGGTAAGCCCACGGGTATATGAGTGTGTATGTTTAGGTGTGTATATATATGGGTATATATGTGTGTGCATATGGACATGCTTATACGGACTTGCTTGTGTATGTGTCGTTGTATGTGTATAAAAATGTATGTAGGTTTGTGGGTGTGCACGGATATAACTTAATGTCTTGTGCTTGGGGATTTGGTGATGGCTTTACTAGGCACAGTTGGTGGGGGCGAGTCCATTGAGGTGTCAAGTGGCCTCTTTTGTGGCGCGGTCGGAGTCAGGTGGAAGTTGCAGACAAGTTAAGGTGGACTAATTTTAACTAATAGAGGATGTAAAACCTCATGGTGGTGAGCAGGCTTGGCTTTGGTGGCCAGCCTGAAGGATGTGGTAATGGTAACGTCATCAGGGGCGGGCACGGTGGTTAAGCCCGGAAGTGAGGATAATGGGGTCATTGGTGCCCTGAAAGTTTACTGGCTCTGCTCGAATAGCAGCCAATACGTGCCGCCCCCTTTATGGCTGTCTGGCCGGATGCTGGATGTCAGACAGCTGTGGATATCACAGTACTTGTGAATCCCAATGTAATAGCACTCCACCTGACTCCTACTGGGATTGGTAATCCTGTGATTTAAATAAAGCTGTGGCCATTTGACATCCAAAATAATGTGTGGCGTGTATTTATTAGAGTGTATGATTTACTATATGTATAGTTGTTAAAAAGTGGAGTGGGGGTCCATCCTCAAGTCCAAACATCAAGACACCCTGGAGCCCTAGGCAAAAGGGGTACATGATGGTGGCAAGGGGTGGACCCAGAACTCCTGTAGCCTGGTTGTATGGCAGGGTCTGTGTAGATGTTATCAAGAGATCTTGCTTTAAGAGGAAGGGGTAATGTATGAGAGTGAGGTATGGGTGTGCCTGGTGACTCATTGGTGGGGGGTGGGGCCACTACTTTGAGAAGAACGGCATTCTTTCAAGAGACTTCTTTGAAGAAACATTACCCGCCCTCCCGCCCTCCCGCCCTGTGATAGTCACTAATCTGGATTGTTATATTTACCCATTACTTGTATGGTTATTAATATCTTATTTATTTGTGGTATGAGCATTGGTTTGTATTGTACCATGCTAATTATACAATTTCTACGAAAGTTAATTTTGGCATTAACCTTTTAAGCCCAAGGGAAGGGCAATCCTTCAGCCATGGTTCCCTAGAGGTTTCCTCCACAGGGGGTTTTTCCTCTCCTGAGAGCTGTAGGATGACTCTTTGTGAGTCAAAGGTGCTAAATTTTGACCCCTTTATGCTTGTGCAGGGGCATCTTTTATAAGGTGTAATTGGACAACGTGTAAAAACGAAAGATTACCAAATGGTGTCACATGTGTAGGAATTTATAACCTGTCACGGCTTGCGGGGTCGGAGTCAGGTGGAAGTTGCAGACAAGTTAAGGTGGGCTAATTTTAACTATTAGAGGATGTAAAACCTCATGGTGGTGAGCAGGCTTGGCTTTGGTGGCCAGCCTGAAGGATGTGGTAATGGTAACGTCATCAGGGGCGGGCACGGTGGTTAAGCCCGGAAGTGAGGATAATGGGGTCATTGGTGCCCTGAAAGTTTACTGGCTCTGCTCGAATAGCAGCCAATACGTGCCGCCCCCTTTATGGCTGTCTGGCCGGATGCTGGATGTCAGACAGCTGTGGATATCACAGTACTTGTGAATCCCAATGTAATAGCACTCCACCTGACTCCTACTGGGATTGGTAATCCTGTGATTTAAATAAAGCTGTGGCCATTTGACATCCAAAATAATGTGTGGCGTGTATTTATTAGAGTGTATGATTTACTATATGTATAGTTGTTAAAAAGTGGAGTGGGGGTCCATCCCCAAGTCCAAACATCAAGAGACGAATGGATGGAGAGAGAAAAACTAAAGAACAACAATGAACAAAAAAATCTATGGAAAATGCTCTACATTTATATATAAAATTGTGACAGATTTATTAGGAGTATAAAATACTTGCCCATGTGAATCAACCCTCATTCTCATTAAATAAAATCACTCTACAAATTAAAACCCGTGGAACTAAACTTACACTTCTGATAAAGTTCTTCCCCTCTGCGTATAGTCACTTTTTTTTATAATATGTAGACATTGAAATTGAACACTATATATTAGTACAGCAAAGAGGATGGCATAAAATATAACCAAACCTGTGACTTTGCACTGTTCCCCGCTGTACCCTGGGCAGCATTTCCATTCCAATGATGTCACTATGTTATGCTTCAGTCTGTACACAGGCTGCAACATCACTTGATTCCTGGATGAGTAGAAAGAAATGCTGATTGTAGATAACAAATATTGTAAAAACAGTAAATTACCTATCCTAATATTTTGGAGAGTGTAAGCTAAAAGCCATTTTATGCAATTTACTCAGATTAAATGTATAAAAAGATATCCCTGACCTAAAGCTTTCTATGGACAAAATATTTCGGCAAACATTTCAGGCCACGTTACACACACAGATATCTGTTCAGATATTGGTCACAGATCTCTGGTTGCAGTGAAATTATGGACACATTGTTCAATTTTGTACACAGCCATAACATGGAACAATGTGTCCATGATTTCACTGCAACCAGAGATCTGTGACCAATATCTGAACAGATATCTCTGTGTGTAACGTGGCCTTTAGTGCAAATTTGCCAGGACAAAAAAAACAGTCTCTCAGCACAGCAGCCAGTCAGTGGTCCTGCAAATTGTGGTCATGCAAAATATTGTATTATCCTACATATCCCAAAGCAAATGGCCACTTTACACGTCCCAACATCAATCCGATGTTGGATATAACGACGCGGGAGCGCGCTATTTCTGGGCAGAATTCCAAGATCGTATAGAAGATGTTACACAGCGCGATATCGGCAGGCAACGCAACTGCGATGTCTACGCCCCCTTGTACGGGCGACCCAGGAACGACCATTTAACCTGGGAGAGAATAGGGGAAGTTGTATTCCAAATCGTTGTTGGGCTTTCACACAGCACGATCCAGCCACATCGTCCATCCAATATAGGGCCGTTGGAGAGCCTGCTCATTTCTTCCCCGATATCGTTTTGGCATCATTCTTGCATCAAATCGGACGTTTTTGCATACATACAACGCACGAACGAAATCGGGGCCAACGCACGAACCGCGTGACTTTTTATCGGAGTTGGACGCCGATATTGGGACGTGTAAAGTGGCCAAAAGATCTTGAACTTCACCATCTCCAATTTGCCAAAAGCTGATGGCCATCACAGTCCCCTATATCAGCATTGCCATTACTTCTCTGGGGCCTTGTTCACACATACCAATCCGTTTTTTTAGCTGTTAGAAAAACGGATCCGTTTTTCTAAGGGTGCCAAATAGTGTCACCTGATCTCCTGAACATTTTTGGCAAGTTTTTGGACTTAGTAATTTTTTCATTAAAAACGCATATGCGTTAATGCATGCGTTAACGCAGATGCCTATATGTGCCATGCGTTAACGCATGCGTTTCCCATAGGGCCCCATGTTAAAAAAACGCATGCATTTTTAAAAAAACGCTTGCATTTTTTTACAGCACCCAAAAAACGCTGCATGCAGTGTTTTTTGGAATGTTGAAAAAAATGCATGTGTTGTTAAAAAACGCAACTACACTTAAGTGCACCATGCGTTAACGCATGTGCGTATTTTAATAACAGCAAGAAAACGCAGAGATTGAAAAACTGATGGTATGTGTGAACAAGGCCTGAGAAAGCTGTGCCTGTGCTAAACTAATATGTCGCAGACAACATCAGCCGTTCCTTGAGAAACTCTGTGTGTGACAAGGAGCCTATCACCACTGACACCTGGAGTTCTACCAAAATATATACAAAAACTACTCAAAAAAGGCAGCATCAGAAAAACTTACCATCAGAAGTCAAAAACAAAAAACCAACACTGCACTTAAATGACCCCATTTATGTAGAGCAAACTCAAGTGCAAGCAGATAAAATCACCTCTACTTTCAAAGACACGTGGGAGGTGACTTGCCATCCACATATTGGTCTTGCATAGGACACCATTCCATTCACACTGATACATATGATGCGGAGTGTTTGATAACTACCCACCAGTCCAGCCACCTGACCAAATGGGCCACCCAGCATGATGTTTCCACACCACTGGATGAATGGCGCCCCATTGGGCCCAATCACACCCCGTAAAAATGATAAAAAATGCAAAAATTTAAATGCAAAAAAAAAAAAGAAATTGGCCACATCCCAATGGTTTCATGAGAACATCAGAATCTTTGGTCTCCTAGTAGAAATATATGTCTGTATGTATGTGCAGTTTGTATGCCTCTGTATAAAGGTACACTGTGGGTGTGTATGTGTTTGGTGTATACATACATGCATATGTGCTGTGTGAGTGTCTACATATGTGTATGGGCCATGTCACACACACAGATAATTGTGCAGATATTGTTCACAGATCTCTGGTTGCAGTGAAATCACGGACACATCTTTCCATTTTGTGGCTGTGTACAAATGAATAATGTGCACATGGTTTCACTGCAACCAGAGATCTGTGAACAATATCTGCACAATTATCTGTGTGTGTGACGTGGCCCTATGTAATATGCAGACTAGCATAACCCACCATACCCGGCCGGACAATAACCACAGACACCATGTTAACCTTTTAACTTTTTTATTGAGGGTCTCCAACAACCAACTCAAATTTTAAACTCTTAAGTGGGAAATTTAATATATAAATTGGCCGCAGCTTGATGAAGGCACAAACCCGCCTTAAAAAACCTGTGACTGTAACTGCTCTGTTGCTGGCCATCCAGCACAGGTTACTTACGCCTCCGTCACTCACACCGCCACGGAGTAGCGAGGGCCATGGCCCGAGCTCCGACCCCCCCAAGAGAATCAAGAGCATGCTCGATCCCATCCTGCAAGCCAGATAGGAAGATATCGAGCCCAATATTATTTAAATGGACCCCGTCCCTGAGCATTAAACGACCGATATCCATCTCCAGCTGATGGTGCCGTATAGAAAATCCACTCTTAGAAGCTACAAACTGCGACATCCTATTGTTGAGCGTCCTACGGGACCTTTCCAGGGTCGCTCCGTCTCTTGCTCTCTGCCAAACCACCCGGGGAATCAACTGAGACCAAACCAGGGTCAACTCTGTAAAGAAACTGTGGAATTTATCCAAATCCGCCCTCATCAGGGTGCAAAGCACACCCAACCTAAAACTAGCCAAATCAGTACCCCCCGCATGAATGATCAAAACCACAGGACCAGGGTCAATCCTTGAAATCCTAACTACCTCTGGAAGCACTTGTGCCCAGACCAACCCCCTGGTACCCCTCCACTTTATGCTGACGTCGTGGAACCCGAGCGCCCGACCTCCGGGACGGGTTTCAGCGTGACGTGCTGCCCAGTACACAAATGAGTGGCCAAGGATCCACACACTCAGCCGAAATCCACCTATAAGAGAAATCAATTAATACCACACCTCGGAACTTTGAAAAAACAACAATACAAGTACTGCAATACCATGCCGCTAATGATAAATTGAAATGGCCAAATTCACATCAATTCAGGACGAATATATCTGCGGAAACATTCGGACTTCCAGCGACCCACTCTTCTAATCATATCGTTCGGAAGCCCCGCTCGCGACGCCTTCGTCGCCGCGCCTATACGGAACGAGTGGGTCCCGTATTCTTCCGGACGACATCCCGCGTGATCGGTCAAAATAAACTGAAACTGTGTTGCAGTAACCGGTGTACCATCCTCATGTGAAAAATAATGCCGTCCGAGAACCCTTACCGACGCATAGCGACTAATTAAATTGAATGGGCAAACAGGACCTGGAATGGCAAAGAGAGGGAACCATACTCCCCGGACAGCCTGGTCGGTTTTTGACCTTTGAAGCCGCACCCGCAAACCTTTCTGGCAAAAAACGACGTCGCCGTCGTACAGACCCCCTTCGCCGGCGGAAGACCTCGGAACCAGCTCGCTCAGGCGCACGGCCCCGAAAAAAGCCAAACCAAAAATCGCAGAAAAAAGGGTTGTTTCGTAGTCCGAAGCGCAAACCGAGGGCAATACCCCTAGCAAGCGCTGCAGCAAAGCGAAAGATATCGGGCGACGCATGTCCGGGGTACGTTTTTCCCGTTTCCAACCATTCATCACCTGAGAAACCAAGAAATGCTTCGTAACATCAGGCCAACCCCTCAGTTTAAAATGGAAAGCCAAACCAGACAGTCGGTGTTGTGCTGCCGTTCCAGCTAAGCCTTTCAACCGTAATTTGGACAAGTACTGAAGAACATTCCCAACGGTACAATTGCAAATGCTGGGTGCACTCCCACTACCCAGGAAGGCCTCCCACTCGCCCCAAGCCTTACTGTACACTCTCCAAGTCGAGGGAGCAAGCGAGGCTCTTACCAAAAGCATCAATGGCCCGAAGGAATCTGCCATACCAATTCCGGGAACACCGACCGCTCCTCGTCCGCCGTTGGAAGCAGCTCCCTGAACTTCTGAAACTGAAAGCGAGACAAAGCATCAGCAACAGTATTCTCAATGCCCGGTACGTGTCTGGCCCTAAACCATATGCTGAGCTGCAAACAACGAAGGACCAGATGCCGTAACAGGTTTATAACAGGCGCGGAAGACGAGGTTAAATTATTTACGGCATGTACTACGCTTTCGTTATCGGTCCAAAATCGAAGTCTTTGGTTCTTGAACGAATCGGGCCAGGCATCTATGGCCACTATAATCGGAAAAAGCTCTAGCAATGTCAAGTTCTTCGTCCAACCGTTCAACTGCCATACCTCGGGCCATGGCCCAACACACCAACGGGAACCAAAAAAAACACCGAAACCCGCAGAACCAGCGGCGTCTGAGAAAAGAGAAATGTCATTAGAGGACACCTCTGCTGCCTGGAAACAAGTATAGCCGTTGTACGCCACCAAAAAGGTCTCCCAGACCCTCAGATCGTCCTTCAATGGACGGGTAAGCCGAATCCAATGGTTGGCGGATTTGACTTCCCTGGTTGCCATGCTCAATCGCCGCGAGAAAATTCTACCCATTGGCATAACCCTACAGGCGAAAGCCAGTATGCCCAGCAAGGATTGCAGCCGAACGAGGGTGACCTTCCTCACAGAGCGAAATTCCACAATGATGGCGGATAATTTGCTCATTTTTTCCACGGGAAGACGGAAAACCATCGCCTCGGTATCGATTTCGATTCCCAAAAACGCAATTTTCGTGGCCGGACCAACTGTTTTTCCCGGGGACAAGGGTACGCCGAACTTGTCGCACAACTCCTGAAAAGATCGGAGAGCGAGGGAGCAGGATTCGGACGAAGCTGGGCCCACAAAAAGGAAATCATCCAAATAATGTGTAATGGACCTGATTCCCGAATGGCGACAAACGGCCCACTCTAAAAAGGAGCTGAACAATTCAAAAAACCGGCACGAGATCGAACAGCCCATAGGAAGTCACGTATCGTAATAGTACCCCCCGTCGAAAAAACAGCCCAGCAGGTGATAACAATCCGGATGCACGGGAAGTAACCGGAAAGCAGAAGCCACATCCGATTTAGCCAACTCTGCGCCTTGGCCCGCATCGCGCACTAGTGATACAGCCCGATCGAAAGGCTTACCGACGAATATTCCAGAGGAATACAGTCGTTCACAGACGACCCGGGGGGTGAGACAAGTGTTGAATCAAACGGAACTCACCTGGGTCCTTCTTGGGCACAATGCCCAGTGGGGAGACCATTAAGTTATAAAAGGGGGGCGAAGCGAATGGGCCGCACATACGACCCAACTCAGTTTCTTTCAGCAGTTTCTGCGCCAAGACCTGCGGTAAATCTCTAGCCGACCTCAAGTCGGCGCAAAAGAGCCCTCTCTAGAAAACGTGAAAGGTATGAAAAATCCAAATGTGAAACCTTCCCGCAAAGTGGCAGCCGCCTCCTTATTGGGGTACTGAGTTAGCCACGATTCCATCGCGGCTATGCTCACCGGCATCCTTAGGTTCACCTGGCGTATGGGACTTGCTGGTCCCGCCCTTAGGCTCCTGCTTCTGGCATTTTGAGGCGATGTGTCCTCCTCCACAAATTGAGCATTCATGCTTGTATTTGCATGATGCCTGAAACCGACAATGCCCGTCGTTAAAGAGCCAACAACAACCTGGTCTGCGTACGGCCACCGCACCTGGTGTGGAACCAGTGGAGGTGGCCTGCCCTGAAAAGGGCTGATACGCCTTTTGCGACATCATAAGATGCAGCCAGGAATCGGTAGCCTTTACGCCCCAAACCCAGCTGGGGATTGAGCGCCAAACGGCGGTGGAAGTCCTCGTCGTACTTCCACCACGGCGAGCCGCCATGTGATTTATAGGAATTATAAATCGTATCAACGTAGGTGAACAACTTGGAACATCGCTCCGGGTGCCTTTGACCCATCACACATCCAAGTAAGCAGAAGGCCTGTATCCAGTTGTTCATCGTCTTTGCCACTTTGGGCTTACGCTCAAAGGGCCGATCGGCCGTTTTACGCTCCCTATCGACAGTACTCTGTTCAGGAGAAACCAAGGACCATATGTCCACATATTCATTTGACCAAATCTTCTGAGATACCTCAGGGTCCAAATGGGACCCTAAGTTGGGCACCCCACAAAAAAAGGTGTCTTTATGCAAATTCGGACGCACGGGCTCAGCACGCCGATCCGCCGATTGAAGCGCTTTCGGATTAATCAATACTTTGTTAAACAATAGATTCCTTACTTCGTCGATCAAACCCTCCTGCTGTACCGCCCAATCCCATGCCCCGATACAAGCATACTCACCGTCTCCTGTAGTCGCGGGCGGTGCAGATTGATGCACGAACTGCTGTTGTGGGACGACCGGACGAACTGCACTTGTTCTGGTGGCGGAAGATCTATCTGGAGTGCGACTGCGCCTCAAGGCGTCCTGTGAACCGCGAGGTGGATCCTCAGAAGATGACCTGGAATAGCTGCGGCGTGATCTCGACACCCTCCGCCTGCTTGGTGACCTAGAACGGCTCCTGCTGTTATGATACGTAGAGTGATGACGATGATGCGAGCGGTGCGAAGCCCGGTTCCCACAGCTGTGGCAGCTGCGCCCCCGTGTCCGAGAGCGTGATCTGGACCTCCTAACCCCGCTATTGCTCTGTCTATCAATGACACGGGCCTCGTGTTCCGGCACTACAGGGTCTGCCCCATAGCCCTGATCCGAAGGTGCCCGGCGGGATGTGTCAGTATCCACCGGCGCCAGAGAAGACTGGCCCTATAGGATCGACACTGCAGGCTCCCGACCCCTTGCAGCTTGCAAAGGGTATCTCTGCTATCTCTGCTTCTGTGCGTAAAGCCTGCTGAGAAGATGGAGGCGTCAGCATTTGGCCCAAGGGGAGATGCGGCTGCATTAAGGCTCTAATAATGTCCTCCTGGGTCATCCCTGCCAGTCCCTCAAGCCCCCTTGCCTGACTCCCGGGAGGGCCCTCCGTGCCTATAGCGCCACCCATTCCTGTGATCTCCCCGTCCAATCTTATGGGTGATCGTGATGAGGCAAGGGCAACCTGAGTGGAGGCCACCGGACTAGGCAGTAACGAGCCTGTACTGTGTAGCGCTGCGGGCGACTGTGAATCCGGACCGGGATGCCGGAGTAAGGCCGCCGACACGGATGTGAGTGAGTCCGGGGGCGGGACCTTCTGCGCATGCCCGGGGCAGGATTCAAACTAGGGCTTAACCGCCTCGGCGGGCGTGAGAGTCTACCAGACCTCCGGCCGCCCGTGACTGTCGCGGTATCACTTGCCGGGGTGCCGCCGGAACCATCCAATAAGGCGGTAATCCAAGCAGCCCCCACGCGTGTGATCCTCTCCCTCACTGCATCCATGAGCGGGTCCATCTTGGTCCGGCAGCGACGCATTCGCCCCGGATTCAGATGCAGGAGAGCAATATGGCCGCCTCTCCTTGCTTATATCCATAGGAGGCGGAGCCGGAATGCAAGGGAAAGGGAATACCAATTGTGATAGGACATTCAAAATCTGGTAGTCTGCGTTTCCGGCATCATTTAACCCTTTAATGGGCCTGCTAGTCAGGGAGCAGCGGCACGGCCGCAGTGCTCCGCATTGTGTGTGTCACATACTTTGTGCATATAACATCCATATTTATAAATCATGGTAGCGGAGATGAGAATTCACAGCTTCAAATTTCAGCAATTCCAAAACAAATGAGAGAAATGCTGCTCAGTCAATGGGTGATTGAATTGTTTATGGTGGAACAAAAATCATTGTTCTTAGCAGCTCGTCACCTGCTGCAGACTGCAGAATTGCTGCTGATTAGTGATGGGCGAATCCTAAATTACTCGGAATCGCTTGACTCTAGCGAGTCCGAGCACAGGACTCGCTACTCGTTGCGAGTCTAGCGAGTCCAATGTTAATGAATGGGGAAGCGAGTAATAGCGAGTAGTGTGCGATTTACAAGTCACAGATGTGTCTCGGAAGCTTCAGCCTGCCATTGATTTGCATTGGACTCGTTTACTTTGAAAGTAATCGCTGGGAAACTCGCACAGATAAGAGTCCTGTCTGCTCTGTGTGCTGGCTGCCGCAGCTCCAGGGTCCTAGAGCCCGCCTGCTGCCTGATGTAGCAGAGCTGAGATTGTTCTCAGTCTGCTCATTCCCTGTGCATAGACATCTATATCTATGCACAGGGATGAGCAGAGAGGACATCGCGTTTTGGACTACGTCGGACGGAAGAGGATTTTTTTAATTAAAGATGGAGTCCCTAATGGCTTTTTTTTAAATTTCTAATAAAAAATTTTCTCTGTGTTTTTTTTAAAACAATTTAATAGAAATTCATGGCGGTCATGTCTAATATTGGCGTGACCGCCATAAATTTCGGGCTTAGGGCCAGCTGATAATACAAAGCTGGCCCTAACCTCTTTATTACCCAGCGTGCCACCGCCACCAGGGCCGCTGGAAGAGCGGGGTTCAGCGCCAGATGATGGCCCTTCAATGAACGCGCTATCTTCTGGGGCGGCTGCGGGCTGCAATTTGCAGCGGGGGGTGCCCAGAAAGCTTGGGCATCCCTGCGCTGCGGATTCCAGCCCCCAGCTGCTTAGCTGTACCTGGCTAGACATAGAAATTGCGCGGAGCCCCACACATTTTTTTAAATTATTTCATGAAATTCTGAGATTCTGACAATGAGACTCTGACTCTGAGACTCTGACTCTGACTCTGAGACTCTGACTCTGAGACTCTGACTCTGAGACTCTGACTCTGACTCTGAGACTCTGACTCTGACTCTGACTCTGAGACTCTGACTCTGACTCTGAGACTCTGACTCTGAGACTCTGACTCTGACTCTGAGACTCTGACTCTGACTCTGAGATTCTGACTCTGAGACTCTGACTCTGAGACTCTGACTCTGAGACTCTGAGACTCTGAGACTCTGACTCTGAGACTCTGACTCTGACTCTGAGACTCTGACTCTGATTCTGAGACTCTGACTCTGACTCTGAGACTCAGAGACTCTGACTCTGAGACTCTGACTGAGACTCTGACTCTGAGACTCTGACTCTGACTCTGAGACTCTGACTCTGAGACTCAGAGACTCTGACTCTGAGACTCTGACTGAGACTCTGACTCTGAGACTCTGACTCTGACTCTGAGACTCTGACTCTGACTATGAGACTCTGACTCTGAGATTCTGACTCTGAGACTCTGACTCTGAGACTCTGACTCTGAGACTCTGACTCTGAGACTCTGACTCTGACTCTGAGACTCTGACTCTGAGACTCTGACTCTGAGACTCTGACTCTGACTCTGAGATTCCGACTCTGACTCTGAGATTCTGACTCTGAGACTCTGACTCTGACTCTGAGACTCTGACTCTGAGACTCTGACTCTGAGACTCTGACTCTGAGACTCTGACTCTGACTCTGAGACTCTGACTCTGAGACTCTGACTTTGAGATTCTGACTCTGAGACTCTGAGACTCAGACTCTGAGACTCTGACTCTGACTCTGAGACTCTGACTCTGACTCTGAGACTCTGACTCTGACTCTGACTCTGAGACTCTGACTCTGAGACTCTGACTCTGACTCTGAGACTCTGACTCTGAGACTCTGACTCTGAGACTCTGACTCTGACTCTGAGACTCTGACTCTGAGACTCTGACTCTGACTCTGAAACTCTGACTCTGAGACTCTGACTCTGAGACTCTGAGACTCTGACTCTAACTCTGAGACTCTGACTCTGACTCTGAGACTCTGACTCTGAGACTCTGACTCTGAGACTCTGACTCTGAGACTCTGACTCTGAGATTCTGACTCTGAGACTCTGACTCTGAGACTCTGACTCTGACTCTGAGACTCTGACTCTGAGACTCTGACTCTAAGACTCTGACTCTGAGACTCTGACTCTGAGACTCTGACTCTGAAATTCATGAAATAATAAAAAAAAAATGCGTGGGGCTACGCGCAATTTCTATGTCTAGCCAGGTACAGCTAAGCAGCTGGGGGCTGGAATCCGCAGCGCAGGGATGCCCAAGCTTTCTGGGCACCCCCCGCTGCAAATTGCAGCCCGCAGCCGCCCCAGAAGATGGCGCGTTCATTGAAGCGCCATCCTCTGGCGCTGAACCCCGCTCTTCCAGCGGCCCTGGTGGCGGTGGCACGCTGGGTAATAAAGTGGTTAATACCAGCTTTGTTATACAAGCTGGTATTAAGCCCGAGACTCTTAATGTCAGGCCACGTTTGACCCAGCCACTAAGAATCTCCAATAAAGGGTTAAAAAAACACAACACAGAGAAAATTTTTTATTTGAAATTAAAAAAAAAGCCATTAGGGACTCCATCTTTAATTAAAAAAAATCCTCTTCCGTCCGACGTAGTCCAAAACGCGATGTCCTCTCTGCTACATCCCCTGTGCATAGATATAGATGTCTATGCACAGGGAATGAGCAGACTGAGAACAATCTCAGCTCTGCTACATCATGTCTGTGAGCAGGCGGGCTCTAGGACCCTGGAGCTGTACAGAGAAGACAGCTGGACTCGGCTCGCAAAGTAACAGCAGTTACTTTGCGAGTTTCCCTGCTATCACTGGCACAGTAGCCGAGTCTAATGCAAGTGAATGGCAATCCTAGTTTTGTCAGCGTTTCTGACAAAATTAAGATTGATATTGATTTGCATTGGACTCGTTTACTGTGCGAGTAATCACTGGGAAACTCGCAGAGTACCGAGTCCTGCGAGTCCCTTACTACTCGCCGAGTAACGAGTCCTAGCGAGTAGATTCGCCCATCCCTACTGCTGATAACATGATAACATATGTGGACAGATAGCTCTACTAGGGATCGTTCTGTGCCCAACATTCTTAGGGTAGGGTCACATTTGCGGTAGCAAATGCAGATCCTGATCCAGTTTTGAGCATGCAAAATGCTCAAAACCGGATCAGGATCCGCAGCCTATAGGAGCCCATTATAAAACTGGATTGCACTACATGCAATCTGGTTACCGCTTCCAGATTTGCAGCCTGCGGTAAAAATCATGCAGGCTGCAGTTTGTGAAGCGTTTTGCAATCCGCAGCAGGCTTGCTATAATGGGCTCCTATGGGAGCCCATTCAAGTACCGCAAGCCACATGTGAATGCCTCCGGTAGCCATATGCTTTGTTCATCCCTGCTGCTGCAGGGATAAACAAAAGGTTAATGTTATTAATAGATGTGGGCAACATGTCCCTAGGGAGTGCCCACCCTCCCTAGAGACATGTTGTCCACAGAGATCAGCATGTCAAGGGTTAATTCTTTAATTTACATGATCGCCGCTATTGTGTTATGGCGGTGCAGTGCCCATAGAACTGCTGTAAATGATTTCAGCACCCAGGACAGCAGCCTCTAGACTACGCAACTGGCGTAAGCACCAGGGACAACTCCTTATAATGGATTGCTGTCCTGTCCTTGGTGCCTACGCAAAGTACGTAGTGTACTCCTGCAAATCCCAGGAGCCAGAGGCTGTCATTGTAAAGTATAGGAAAAGCCAATAATAGCGGCGATCATGTAAAATAAAGAATTAACCCTTGACATGCCGATCTCTGTGGACAACATATCTCTAGGGAGGGTGGGCACTCCCAAGAGACATGTTGCCCACATCTATCAGTAACATTAACCTTTGTTCATCGCTGCGGCAGCAAAGATGAACAAAGCATACGGTAACTGGATTGCTCCGGATTACACATTATGAGCAATCCGGTTACCGTATGCGGACACATTTTTGGTGAAAAATGTGTCTGAAGGCACTTGCAATTATCGCATCCGGATCAGGATGAGTTAATCGCAATATGCCTTGCAAATGTGACCCTAGTCTTAGTCAACCTGTGTAAAGATGCTGAATGACTTGAATATTGTAGATCTTGCTTGTTTAATGGTCTGAACTCAGCGCATGCAATTTTAACCTAAATGTTTGAGTGTGATGGTGCAATATGTGAGCATATAGGACCCCACTTTATTTTTTTGCCCAGGGCCCAACTTTATCTAACACCGACCCTGCATAAATTAAAACCCAAACTTTACTGGCTAATATTACCACAACAGAGAAGAGAAACTAAAAAAATAAAAGCTATGTTTTCCTCAGCGAGTCCGGGGGCGGGAACCCGCCCAGAGCACGCGCAGACCTTCTGCGCATGCCCGGGGCAGGATTCAAACTAGGGCTTAACCGCCTCGGCGGGCGGGAGAGTCTACCATTCAAGGAAGGAGCAAGTATGAGCCCACAATAGGATTAGCAGCATTTTGGATGTATTGTGATTTTGTGGCACCCCAGGGTCCAATTGCCACAGTGTCATTATTGCCCCCGGGTGGTAATGTCACACTTGAGAGCAAGAAAAGAGTATTCGCACCAGGCGGGTAACCGCACACAACACCTTCTGCCTCGAAGCCAGAAGGGGGGAGACCTAAACTCAGTTTCAGGGTGAGCTCCCTTATAAATTCTGGTCTGGGGCCAGAGCCAGTTAGTTTAGTTCCTAGGAGAACTGAGGAAGACATCCTGGTGGACTGGTAGCTGCCTTAAGCTTGTCTCAGGATCACTGACTCAGTGCGAGAGGCCCAAGACTAGGGTCTGAGGAAGTGTTGAAGGAACACCTGGGGAGTGGAGCAACCCAGTGCTCACCCCAGAGGAACAGCGCAAAGACAGGCACCAGAGTCCGAGACTGTGCAGGGTCTAATGTCCCAGCAGTCAATACCAGAAGGTGGGGAATTCCAAGTTTCCCAGCCACACCGGAGGCAAAGCAATGTAGAGAGTTCAGGAGCCATCACCCGAGATGAGGTACTAATAAAGGACTCGAGTTGCCTGCCATACCGGCACCTCGCACGAGAGAGAGAGAGGGCTAGAAGCTTAGCTAAAGCAGCAGCAAGAGTCTACACACTAAGCGCAGCAAGGAAGCCTCAGAACTGGCCAGGTGAAGTTTACCCTGAGTTGCTCTCAGGCAAAGACTCAGTTAATAACATCATCGTTTGGAGTTACAATGCATCAGTAAAAGGACTGAAGAACTACAAAACCGTGAGTCTGTCTGTGGTCGTTGGTTTGCGCCTGCCACCTGCACTCTACACCCTTTCTTTATACATTGCCCTGGGGATCTGCTCTGCCGTGGAGAGCCACTCCATCTCAGCTGCCCGTCCATCATCCCCGGAGGTTCTGCAGCAGTGGTGGCCACCTATAGCTACATACCACGGGTGGCATCACAAATAATTCCTTTTCATCATCCCCTCTCCCGACTAAGCCAGAATCCCCCTTTTATAACTGCACCCAGGGTCACGGAAGCCTGGTCTCGACCCCTGTGACTCCCCACAGACAGTATAGCCTGGTTCCGAGTACCCCACGGCCCTGGGGTTCGACAGTTATTTGGCATTACGAACATGATAACCAGCCTAGTAAAAACGGGTCTTGTGCACTTGAAGGCTGTCTTGTGGACTTTATTTTTTCAGGCCTCAGTAATGGCGGCCTAGGAGGACTAAAGCCATGTGCTAATGCCCCTCATCGTGGGCCAGGCCAGCACAGAATGGGAAACCGAGCTCCCGCCCCTGCCATCCTTCACTCTGGGGGAGGGCAGCTCCAGTGACTGTATAACTCCACCCATGGGAGGGTTGACCGACGACGCCGGTGAACAGCAACGCCCATGAAGGGAGGAGAAAAAGGACAACACCACCATGAGTGAGGTGTATGGTGGCAACGAGAGACTGCAAAAAGACCTGACAATGACGGAATGCAGGGAGTGGAGTGATCCCCCCACCGATTCCCCAGAGGCTGGCCAGCAGCAAGTAGTGGAGGAGCTGGGCTGCCTGCAGGAGCAAGCCCACATACGGGTGGAAGTGGACGAGATGGAGGATGGAGGATTGTACCTGAGCGAGGTACCCTCGTCCCCTTGGACTTGGTGGCCCCTCTTAGCCCCGATCCGGGAGATGCCAGGCCAGCATGGGAGGACAATATGGACCCTGTTCCAGGCCTTGCCGAGTTCCTCACCCCAGACCCGCCAGGTCAGAAGGCGGAGGAAGAGATGTGGTGTTGGTGCTCATCTGTGACCAGAGAGAGGTGAGCTGCACTGCCGCAGCAGCACAAGAGCCCGGACAGAGGCCTTGTTCACACATACCATCAGTTTTTGCATTCCCTGCATTTTTTAGCTGTTAATATAAAACGCACATGCGTTAATGCATGGTGCACTTAAGTGTAGCTGCGTTTTTTAACAACACATGCGTTTTTTTTCACCTTTTCAAAAAACACTGCAGGCAGCATTTTTTGGGTGCTGTAAAAAAACGCATGCGTTTTTTTAAAATGGGGCCCTATGGGAAACGCATGCGTTAACACATGGCACATATAGGCACCTGCGTTAACGCATGCGTTGACGCATATGCATTTTTAATGAAAAAATGACTACGGTAAGTCCAAAAACTTGCCAAAAACGTTCAGCACATCAGGGGACACTATTTGGCACCTTTAGAAAAACGGATTCGTTTTTCTAACAGCATAAAAAAGGATTGGTATGTGTGAACAAGGCCAGATACAAACGTGCAAACTGTAAATAAAGTTTTCCCTTTTCAGTCGCCTAGATTTATCCTGGTAGAATGTCCCCATTATGTGTTTCGTGTTTATGGACAATGTGAACTTAGACAGTCACCCGGATTTCTGCAAAAGACCAATGTTAATGGAACTTTATGGACCATACCGTGAACTGCTTTTTCAATTTTTCTCCAGAGCCCTTGCCCCTTTTATTTTATTTTTATAGTCGTAAGGATGTTTTTGTTAAAGTAACATTTAAGCCCTGCGCCTCCTGGAAGTGAAGAAAAGTATACTTGTCATGTAAATATGTTGATGGTATAGTGCATTCAAAAATGTTTTCAGTTTGTATAACATCCTGCCGGACTTAGCATGCGGATGTGCCAAGATTTACTTAGGTGGAGTGTGGCACCCCTGCGGATCGGTGGCCACAGAAAGGCACTGCAGCTGAGACTGGTAAGTCGGCCACCCCACACCAACACCCACTACATCCCACATTCTCTAGACTTAGTACTCCATGTCAGGCAAGAGATAGTGGGGGAAGCTAGGTGGTGGGTGGAAAGTTAGTGAGAGGAGAACCCAGTGAGGGGGGTGGAGACTAACACACAAAAGCAGAGCACACAAGACAACAACAGGAAGTGGGAAGTAAGAGACAGGACAAGAGAGAGCAGACCTGAAACTAGTGAGTTACACCAGGCTGGAGCCACCTGGACCAGGCAGCCAATGCCACCACGGCCAGCACTGGTCCAAGACAGTAGACCGGAGCCCAACATAAAGGGTCCACGATGGGTCCAGATGAGTCAGAACACCGGGAGGACCGGGCCAAAACCAGGGTATCGGTCCTGTAGATGTGGCTGGCAGCTTTGAATTAACCGGCGAGGTGAAGGGACTTTATGAATGGAACCCAACCCCCGCCACACGAAAGAAAAGCCTGTCACATAGGGCTGGGATTCCCGGTCGGGAACGTCAACTAAAAGTGTGCAACAGCTGGGCGGGAAGAAGAAAGAGAAGAAAGGACTTAGAACGGGGGTGGTGCAGACAAGCTAGCCCCAGCTGCTGTAAAACACCGGAACCGCTGAGCAAACCGATGTGCTTCTGTGAACTGTGACTTTATAACCTGTAACAATAAAGCTAGTCAAACTGAGTTCTGGTGTGAGACTGACATTTGTACTTTGAGGGGGCCTTTTGAGAGCTTACCTGCACCTGCGGAGCCGTCGACTGACTGGCTGTGCAGGCGGAGACAGCCTGCCCGAGGAGACTATCTATAAACAGGAATATCTATAAACAGAGAAAGATACAGAGAGGCACAAATGGGTCTTATCGTTTGAATTAGATTGTTTAACCGTGAGTGTATGTGGTCACCTGGTTCAGTTGTGCTAACCCACAACCAGTATACTCGCCTGGACAGCTGCTGCTGGATCCACAATTCCACGTGCACAGTGGTGGTGTATTCAAAATCCAAAGGAGTAGTGCTTAGATGATCCACGCTGCCGTGGGGATGAAAGACAAGGAAGACAAGGCTTCTTCAAATGCTTATACTTTATTCTCTACGTGTTTCGGTGCTGTCCCAGCACCTTTCTCAGGGGTACCCATGAGGAAGGTGCTGAGACAGCACAGAAACATGTAGGGAATAAAGCAGCAGCATTTGATGAAGCCTTGTCTTCCTTGTCTTTCATCCCGACGGCAGCACGGATCATCACTACTCCTTTGGATTTTGCCTGAGGAGAAGACGCTGAATTCCGCTGGGAGCGGGAGAGGGTCGGCTGCTCTCAGCTCATATACTGCTCCAGAGAAACACCAGCCCTGCGCGTGGAGGGCTTATCACCCCTGCTGCCCACTACCATCATCCCCGGGACTGTGAGAGGCAGCGGTGGCCCATATTGGCCACAAACCACGGGTGGTGTCACAAACTACTAATTCTATAAATTTTATTTTCCCCTTTTTCTTATATCCCTTTTTATTGCCGCACCTGGACATATGGAGCCGGCTCCGGTTGCCGTGACATTCCCTCGCAGACTGAAGAGAGTGCCCGGTTCCAAGTACCCCTGCCCTGGGGTGCGACATTTTCACTCCATCCAAAATGCTACATTGCAAGGTACAAGCACAGTGAATGAATTTATAGAAATCCAGTGTCCACTGTGCTTGTTTTCCCGCAGCATAAACTGACATGTTGGGTGGCTTCCTGAGCCATAGCATGAAGATTTACACTTGCAGAGACATGAGTATTATAGTCAGGAGCACAGAGCAAAAATCCACTGCACTCAGAATCCTGATCGTGGTCACGGACGCTATGTTCTTTCAAGAACACTCGGGTCTCTGCAGCAGGACAGAGGTTGCATCCAGAACATAGTTCCTATTGATCATGGGCACATTCCCTAACATGCAAAATCTGGTGAAAGGTTGTCTATCGTTTTGAAGAAAAAAAAGAGTTTAACACTACTTAAATATTACTGCAGCTCAAAAGACCCAGGGTAAATTTTATTATTGCATTTTTATAAATTGCTAAAAAGTGACACTTATTGTTTCATCCTGTAAACGTGAGATAAATGCGCATAGGGTCTTATCCTTTTAACAAAGGGTTGTAGCGGTGTATATTAGGAACTGCTCACCTGGCTCGGTTGTGTTACCCACAACCGGTAACAAAGTTAACTCTTTGTTTCCTGGTGATTCCTGGTGGCAGCGCGGGCAATCCGGCATTTTGTCTCATTACAGCATTCCTGTTTCCACACTTATTGTTTCATGACATTGGCTAGGGTCTCACATGAGCCCTGAATCCGCTAAAAGCATCCATTTTTCATCTTAGAATTTTGTGAAAAACAGATCCGTCAATGGATCCATAGGCTCCAATGCAAAAAATGTATAGTCTAAAGTGCACTAAAAATATGCTATGCATTTTTGTAACGGGCACCAAAAGCGCTGCTAGCAGCGTTTTTGGGTGCAGTAAAAAACCCATAACTTTTTTTTAAACATGGGGCCCTATGGTAAATGCATCTGTTAACACATGGTACATATAGGTACCATGTGTTAAAGTATAGCGTTTTTGGGATGCAAACATAGCATTTTCCAAAAATGGAATCAGTTTTTGGAAAGGCAGAAAAACAGACTGCCATGTGTGACACTAGCCATTAATATATGCTGCACAACCACAGAAACAGCTAAGGCTAGGGTCACACATAAGCCCTGGATCCGTTATTGGAATCAGTTTTTTAACTCTATTTCTCTAAGGGTGGAGGCACACTGGTGTGAGACTTGTGCCAGTGCAATGCGTGAAAAAAACGCATTGCACTCGGGCCAGTGTTGCCCTATCAGGCAGGGCACACTGGTGCGAGTCCCCCGCACCTAACTCGCACTGCGAGTCAGAAGCGAGTGCAATCACAGCATGCTGCGATTACACGCGTTTCTGACGCGCATGAGGGCAATGCAAGTGTATGGGGGTGAGAAAATCTCGCCCCCATACAGCACACTGTGCGAGTGTGCAGGCAAAAATGCTTTAAACTCGCCGGCTGTCAAAGCCGGCAAGTTCAAATTGCCCACTGTCCTGTACAGTAAGCCATCATCTTGTACCACTGTGACAGCAGCGGTACAAGATGTTTAGCTAAGACAATAATGATTGTAGTAAAATAATGTGGTCTGAGGTTATTTTACTGATTAACCCCCTCAGCATCCTCTGGACCGCATGTGTGCACAGAGGATGCTGAGAGTCTCTAAACCCAGTGCTGAAGGGGTTAATATGCAGCTGGTGTAGTGACACCATGTATGTGGAGAGTGTCCTCACTCTCTGCAGCCATGGTGTCATTACACCATGTGTGTGAAGGGGTTAATTTTTATGTATAATAGCTTTAAAGAACTGTCGGGAAAGCCGGCTTATGTTACTGCCTATGGGGAGCTGTCCCCTCTCATGGTGCTGAAGCCACAGCTCCCCATAGGCAGTAACATAAGTCGGCTTTCCCGACAGTTCTTTAAAGCTATTATACATAAAAATTAACCCCTTCACACACATGGTGTAATGACACCATGTCTGCAGAGAGTAAGGACACTCTCCACATACATGGTGTCACTACACCAGCTGCATATTAACCCCTTCAGCACTGGGTTTACAGCCTCTCAGCATCCTCTGTGCACACATGCGGTCCAGAGGATGCTGAGGGGTTTAATCAGTAAAATAACCCCAGACTACATTATTTTACTACAATCATCATTGTCTTAGCTAAACACCTTGTACCGCTGCTGTCACAGTGGTACAAGATGATAGCTTACAGTACAGCACAGCGGGAAATTTAAACTTGCCGGCTTTGACAGCCAGCGAGTTTCTATTCCCGACAAATGCTGTCTGCGGTCCTTCAGGACCGTGGACAGCATCACAATCACGCACTACACACGCACTCACACCTCACAATCACAGCACACTTGCATACATACAGCCAGCCACACTCACCACACGCACCATACTCGCACCATACACACCCACAAACACATACAGCACTCGCATCACTGTCATGCATCAAAAACGTGGCGTTTTTGATGCATGATAGTGTGCCTCCACCCTAAGGCTGGGGTCACACTTTGCAAGGAAATTGCGGTGACAACATCGAGATTCGGATGTGGTAACCGCAATTGCCTTCAGACACATTTTTTGTGCAAAATGTGTTCTGGCAACCGCAATGCGGTAACCAGATTAAATGTGTATTAAAACATTAAATATGAATAGTAGCTGTGGGCAACATGTCTCTAGGGGGTGCCCACCCTTCCTACAAACATGCTGTCCACTTCTGTCAGCATGTTAGGGGTTAAATTACCCATTTACAGTATAGCCGGTTATTGTCGGCTTTGTACAAATTTGTGAATGAAGCCGCAGCTCCTCACATTAGAGCAGATACTGTACGTAATGTACGTATAGTATCAGCCACTGTCCAGGGTCCTGAAACCTTTAACATTAAGTCTATGGACAGCTACTATTCATATTTAATGCTTTAATACACATTTAACCCTCTGTTCATCCCTGTGGCAGCAGAGATGAACAAAGTATATGGTAACCGCATTGCTCCAGATTACACATCCTGAGCAATACGGTTACCGCATTGCGGTTGACAGAATCACTCCGAATACTGCAGCCTGCATGATTTTTAGTGCAGGCTGCAGATCCGGAGACGGTAACTGGATTGCATGTAGAGTAATCCGGTTATCATAATGGGCTCCTATGGCGAGCAGTTCTTGATCCGGTTTTGAGCTTTTTGACAGCTCATAACCGGATCAGGATTTCTAAATTTCACCGCAAATATGACCCTAGCCTAAGTCCAAAAACTGATGCTAAAGACGGATCCTAGGATCAAGTGTGACTGCATTGTTAAAAAAAGCTATTTGTTTTTTTTACTGGACCCAAAAAACACTGCAAGCAACGTTTTTGGGTGCAGTAAAAAGCAGATCCGTTTTTGCTAGCATTTTTTAACATTTTTTAATTTTTTGGCAAAGTCCAAAAAATGCATAGCTGCACAGGAGGCTCAAAAAGCAACCAAAAAAAAAAGGATGCTATTGAAACCAATGGAAAAAAACTGATTGGCATGTGTGACCCTAGCCTAACGGATCTGATTTGTTCATTACTCTGAATCAGCCATGAGTAAGACCTCGCGTCGAAACACATTGGCCTGTCATCACACTGCATTGCCCATTTGTTTGAAAGTTTTTTAAGATTCTATAATAAATCAAATATTCTTGGATTCTTTTTCGCTGAATTTTTTCTTCTTGATTACGCTGAATCTCTGCCATTATGCTTGTCCCCAAAGCCCAGGTGTGTGAATAAATAACTCCAAAGTTCCATTTCCATTCTCAGTGCCTACTTTACCAGGATGAAGTGATTACTCATAAAGCAGAGAAAGATTTTCCCCTTATAGCCTCTATATTAGTGCACTATATTGGCTTATGTATGAAATATATTGCAATATCCTATCATACTAAATAATGTAGCCATATATGATAGTGAGAACATACCTTACTGAACAGGCTCCCATGTTCCAGGCACAGGGGTTTGCTCCACCGGGTACATATGTTTCCAAGTTTTCCATTACAACCATGGGAGAGAGTCTTGTATGTACATAGGCGCACCAGTTTCTGTGACAAAATGACCAGAAATAAACATTTTAAATTAATTTATTCATTTATACTTGTTCACTTGTTTATGCATATGTCACAATACAAAGCTTTCATTAAGCTCCAGGGCGCAATAGTTCATCATTTAAAAGACTTTATCAAACTATCAAACACCTTCTGATTTATAAAGTTTGGATCAGAGATTTCTCTGATCTCAACCATTACACCAAAAGCCTGACTGTCAATCAATTGGACTGTTCTTTGTACAAACATCTTGGCATTGCAATGCAATGCAGCTACACTCTGCTACATTTAGTTTGCTACTGTGTGCCTGTAATACGCATTATGGCTTTATGTCTCCACTGATAGATATGCCTGCTCTGGAGGATGTCATCTACTTCACCACCCCAGTGGCAAAGAATTCTTCAGAACCTGAACCAGATCCAGCACTGGGTTCAGATGCAAGAGGAAGACCAGAGAAGCTCACAGTCAGAAGGTAAGACATTCCCCATGCCAGTCAGGAGCAGTAGTTGTCACACTCTGGAGGATCTTGCAACATGCCTGGCTTTATTACACCTGCAGCTGGTGCTGCAGCTGCTGGATCGCCAAATCCAGGACCAGGACCATGATGAGGAGTAGGGATGAGCGAGTATGCTTGTCACTACTCGGTACTCGCATGAATATCTCGGTACTCGGGGTACTTGGCGAGTACCGAGTAATCTCGCGATACTCTTGCTATGCTTGGGGTCCACCTCCATGTATGTTGGCGCTCTTTACAGAGCCAGCCCACATGCAGAGATTGGCTGACAGACACTGTAATGCCACAACCATGTTGGTTGTGGCTTTACAGTGATTGGCTGGCCGCACAGAGTGATCAAGTCTTTATAAGACCTGACTGCGCTGTGCTCGTCACTCTGCTCCATAGACAGGCAGTGTAGGGAGAGCTGCTGCTGATTGAGGTGCAGATTCATGGCCTTTCAGCTAGTGTAGGCACAGGGCTGCCAGTCTAATTACCACAACAGTCCTTCTGAGAAATAATAGAGCTGTATACAGGCAGGCAGGGAGGCAGGGTATATAGCAAACTTCGTTGTGCCAGTATACCAGCCTGCATCACATCTGGGGCTGGTGTACAGGCTGGAAATCTCATCCATCCATCCCAAAACAGTGCTTTTAGGGATTAATTTAGTTCACTATAGGCAGGAGTAGGTTTTAGCGTAAATTAAGATACGCAAAAAAACTCGCTATTCTCGTCAGCGTTTGTGTCTGACTAATCCACCTGCAGGGCCTTAATCTCAAATGTCAGTGTCGTACTAAAAACCAAATCTTGTCAGCACTTATTTAGCATCTTAGTGCAGCTACAGTAGGTTGCAGTGTAAATTAGGATACGCCAAAAAACTCGCTATTCTCATCAGCGTTTGTGTCTGACTAGTCCACCTGCTGGGCCTTAATCTCAAATCTCAGTGTCGTGCTAAAAAACAAATCTTGTCTGCACTCATTTAGCATCTTAGTGCAGCTACAGTAGGTTGCAGTGTAAATTAGGATACACCAAAAAACTCGCTATTCTCGTCAGCGTTTGTGTCTGACTAGTCCACCTGCAGGGCCTTAATCTCAAATCTCAGTGTCGTGCTAAAAACCAAATCTTGTCAGCACTCATTTAGCATCTTAGTGCAGCTACAGTAGGTTGCAGCGTAAATTAGGATACGCCAAAAGACTCGCTGTTCTTGTCAGCATTTGTGTCTGACTAGTCCACCTGCAGGGCCTTAAGATTTGTTTTTTAGCACGACACTGAGATTTGAGATTAAGGCCCTGCAGGTGGACTAGTCAGACACAAACGCTGACGAGAATAGCAAGTCTTATGGCGTATCCTAATTTACGCTAAAACCTACTCCTGCCGCACACAAATGTTAGATGAATGCAGACAAGAGTTGGTTTTTAGCACGACACTGAGATTAGAGATTAAGGCCCTGCAGGTGGACTAGTCAGACACAAATGCTGACGACAATAGTGAGTCTTTTAGCGTATCCTAATTTACGCTGCAACCTACTGTAGCCTGGCATGGTCGTGTGTGACAATGGCCGGAACCTTGTGGCGGCTCTGAGGCGAGGCGAGCTGACACATGTTCCATGCATGGCCCATGTGCTCAACCGCGTGGTTCAGCGGTTTAATAAATCCTACGCAGAGCTGTATGATCTGCTTGTCAAAGTACGACGCCTGTGTGCCCATTTTAGAAAGTCACCTACTGCTTCTGCCGGCCTTGCTAGCTTTCAGCGGCGTTTGCAGCTTCCGGCTCACAGACTGGTGTGTGATGTCCCCACGCATTGGAATTCCACACTGCACATGTTGGTCAGGATTTGTGAACAGAAGAGGGCAGTTGTTGAGTACCAGCATCAACTAGGTCGTCAGCATACAGTTCAAACTCCACACATAAGACCTCAGGAGTGGACATGGTTGTCCGACATATGTACCGTCCTCCAAAACTTTGAGGACTCCACCAAGATGGTGAGCGGCGATGACGCCATCATTAGCGTCACCATCCCGCTTCTCTGTCTTCTAAAACGCTCTCTGCTCAAAATCAAAGACAATGCATTGCAGGCAGAGCACGATGACTTGCAGCAAGAAACCGTACTGGGTGATTACACACAGCCCAGCCTCATCTCATTCCAACGTGCATTGGAGGACTATGACGAGGAGGAGGATGAAGAAATAGAGCTACTTTCATGCACAACCGTCAGACCGTCGGTTCAGCGTGGATGGCCAGAGGACAGGGGAGAGGAGGAGGAGGAGGATGAGGTCAGCATGGCCAGTCATGCTATTGGTGAGGACCCTGAAGTCTTGCCTGTTAACAGTCTGGTGCACATGGCTGACTTTATGCTATGCTGCCTGTCTCGTGACCTTTGCATTATCAAGATCTTGGCGGACACTCATTACTGGTTGGTGACACTTTTAGACCCACGCTAGAAAGAGAACTTTATTTCTCTTATTCCCGAGGTGGAGAGGTCTATAAAAATGCTGCAGTACCAGAAGGCCATAATCACAGAATTAGTCAAAATATTCCCTTCTGAAATCGCTAGCAGCAGAGGTCACGATTCAATGGACAACCAAGGCGTCCGGCCGAGAGAGGCACAAGTCCAATCCAGTAAAGGTAGGGGAACACTCTCAAAGATCTGGGACACTTTTCTCAGCACCTCCCGTACCACAGGCCCTGAAGTGCGGGGTAGTGTCACAAGGACTGCAAAGTTTACCAAGATGCTGAGGGAGTACCTTGACGATCGTACTAAAGTGCTCCTAGACTCCTCTGTGCCTTATAATTATTGGGTATCCAAGTTGGACACGTGGCAGGAATTGGCTCTCTACACCTTGGAAGTCCTGGCCTGTCCTGCCGCTAGCGTTTTGTCAGAGCGTGTTTTTAGTGCTGCAGGTGGAATCATTACAGATAAACACACCCGCCTGTCAACTGAAAATGCTGACAGGCTGACTTTGATCAATATGAACAAGGGTTGGATTGGGCCTGACTTCACCACCCCACCACCAAATGGTAGCGGAATTTAAATTTTGTGCCGGTACATTGCCATGCACCTCCGCACACCCACACATCGGTTCACACTTCGTGTCTTTGGCTACTTGATGTACTGCTCCTCCTTCTCCTCATCCGCCACCATCATATGATCAGTGTGACTGTGGTTCATGATGCCACAAAACCATAATTTTTTTACATCATATTTATGATGATGATGACCCTAACCATTCAAAAGTTAGGCATTAGTTTCATGTATACCCCCCAGGGGTAAATGTTTTAGTCCATGCTTACAGAATGGGCATTACAAGTACAGGAGACCCTCTCCTTTGTAATGGGAACAATTTTTAGAGGCTCTCCTCCATGTTTCTTCCCAGGAGCATCGCAATGCCTCCCAATTTTTGGCAGCCCTTCCTAGGGCAATCCTACAAAAGACCCACTTGCTTAAAATGGGCACATTATTTAAAGAGGCCTTCATGTACGTCTCTTCCGAGGGGCATGGGAGTGCCACACAATTTTTGGCTTCCCTGCCTAGGGCAATCCTACAAAAGACCCACTTCCTTATAATGGGCACAATATTAAAAGAGACCCTCATGTACGCCTCCATCCAGGGGCATCTGAGTGCCTCCCAACTTTTGGCAGCCCTGCCTAGGCCAATCCTACAAATGACCCACTTCCTTAAAATGGGCACAATATTTAAAGAGGCTCTCATGCACGCCTCTATCCAGGGGCATCAGAGTGCGACACAATTTTTGGCTTCCCTGCCTAGGGCATTAATACAAAAGACCCACTTCCTTACAATGGGCACATTATTTAAAGAGGCCCTCATGCACGCCTCCATCCAGGGGCATCAGAGTGCCTCCCAACTTTTGTCAGCCCTGCCTAGGACAATACTACAAATGACCCACTTGCTTAAAATGGGCACATTATTTAAACAGGCCTTCATGTACGTCTCTTCCCAGGGGCATTGTGGTGCCTCCCAATGTTTAGCAGCCCTGCCTAGGGCAATACTACAAAAGACCCACTTTCTTACAATGAGCACATTATTAACAGAGGCCCTCATGCACGCCTCTATCCAGGGGCATTGTGTTGCCTCCCAATGTTTAGCAGCCCTGCTTAGGGCAATACTACAAAAAACCAACTTCCTTAAAATGAGCACATTATTTAAAAAGGCCTTCATGTACCTCTCTTCCCAGGGGCATTAGAGTGCCACACGTTTTTTGGCAGCCCTGCCTAGGGCAATACTACAAAAGACCCACTTCATTATAAGGGGCACATTATTAAAAGAGGCCTTCATGTACGTCTCTTACCAAAGGCATGGGAGTGCCACACAATTTTTGGCTGCCCTGCCTAGGGCAATACTACAAAAGACAAACTTCCTTATAATGGGCACATTATTTAAAGAGGCCTTCATTTACGTCTCTTCCCAGGGGCATGGGAGTGCCACACAATTTAAAAAAAAAAAATCTTTCATATAATCCAAAAAACTAAAATACACCAACTCTGTCTCACAAGTGGGTATGAGCCATATTTTTTCCATGAAAATCCATTTTGGTTTCATTTTGTAACGTTTTTTTGACAGTCCGTAAAAGTGGCGTAATGACAACATTGTTCACAGCAGTGACCTTGGGGTCTGAAATTCTTACAGGGGTCTTCCCCATGCTGTTCCCATGTCATTTGAGCACTGTTCTGATACTTTTGTGACATTTTTAGGGTTTTTCCATGCCACCGCCGTCGACTTTGAAAAGTTAAAGCAGGAGGCCGATCAGGAGGGAATGTGGCATCGGGTGGAGGCCAGGCCTCTCTTGCTTAGCCAGCCAGCCAAATTCATCAATTCTAAAGGGCCTGTCGATGTTGCCCATGTTGGTCCCGTCTCTTCCAGAGAGGGTCATTGTCCCCTAATTCCTCCGTCCTCTTTTCCAGCAGTGGTGATCATGAAGTGTGCTGGGGGGCAGTTGGTGGTGGAAAATGCCCCTGGAGGAGTAGACCCTGCAACCCCCTGAGATCATTCGGCAGAGGAGTACCATGTTGAATGGTGACCTTCATCCCAGGCAACATTCAAGAAGCTGCTATAGTTTCTCTATGGTGAATAAAGAGAGGACTGACCTAAAAGGTATGTTGTTGGGTCTCTGACCCGTCCCTTAATTGGCAATTTGTCCAAAGAAGGACTTTTTTGAGCTGTTTTTTAATTGTTTGAAGAGCGGGGCCTGTTTTTTTGTTAATTTTATTTTCTCCCCTTCCCAGGTTTGCACTGGTTACGCTTCCCCTGCTGGATAAGTGGATATGCATGCAGTCATTGGGCTAAACCTCAAAGCCTTTAATGCACTCTGCCGTTAATGGACTCCGCACCATTGTATTAAGGTCTGCTGATCCCTGTGGGAATTTCCTTATATATACTATGTACCGTATATTCAAATATGTATGTATGGAGCCTGTGAAGGCCACTGAACGAGGTAACAAAGCCTAAGGTAATCCCTGCCTACCAGAGACTATTAACCCCTACACCCGCTGCCCTGGGGACCTGCTCCACCTGTGGGGAGCCACTACATCCCAGCTGCCTATCCACCATCCCAGAGGTCATGCAGCAGCGGCGGCTCCTCTTAGCCACAAATAACAAGTGGCATCACAAATAACTTTCCCTTATAAAATCACCCCTTTCCCTACGCTCGCCAAGAACTGTCCCTTTTACACTGAACCCAGGGTCACGGAAGCCGGGTCTCGACCCCTGTGACTCCCAGACATGCTAAACAGCATGGATCTGAGTATCCCACGGCCCTGGGGTGAATGAGTTTTCGGCGTCACAAACAGGATAAGAACAGTCCGGTAAAACTGGGCCTTGTGTGCCTTAAAGACTCTTTGAACTGTTGTGTAAAATTGACTTTGCAAATGGCAGCAATGAAGGCCTGATGTCATGTGCTGGGCCGGGGGCGTGCCTCAGCCTCTCGTCATGGGATGGGCCAGCCAGAGGTGCAAAAAAGCAGTTTCGCCGTGAATGCCAGCTGAAAACCAAGGGGGCCTGCCTACAGCCATGCCGACTCCACCCAGAGTAGTGATTGATAGTTGGAAGAGTGTGTTGCAGAAAAGAGACAATAGCCAGATGACGAGATGGAGAGAAAATGGCGGCAACGGGTCATGAAAACCTGGTGGAAGAAGAGACCGCAGAAGGCAAAGGTGTTCCCATAGATGAGGAGGGGAGCCTGGATCGGTCTTTACCCGAAGACCCAGACTTTTGGGGTGCTACATTGAAGGACTTAGTTCTGCAACTTAACCAAGCTTAGGGTCGTGAATTCAAGGCCTGGAAAGAAAACATACAGATGCAAGTGGCAGCGAGAGCTGGAGCCCTGATAAAGTTTAAATTGCCTGCGCCCACACCAGTAAAACCGCAGCCAACAAAGATGCTGCTACGCAAGTGAAACCAGATACTGAGATGGTGCCCAGCCTCTGAAAGCTTTTGACCTACCATCCGAGTCGGGAGTTGCGGAGAGCAGTTCAGACAAGGAAGAACCTGAGGGTGCTACAGCGGAACCTGTGAAGGCCACGGTCGGGCCAATCCACTAGGTGCAGCGGCAGGAGGAGCTGGCAGAGCTCGAGACTGCAGCCCGGATGAAGGAAGCCGAGGTGAGGGAAAGACCTGAGACTGACCCAAGAGAAGACTACTGGTAGCAGAGACAGCATGAAGAAGAACAGGAACGCCAACGACACCGGGAGAGATGGTTGTTCGAGGAGGCGAACCTACAGGAGAAGGAGCACGGAGCAAAAAACAAGGCTTTGAGGAGGAGATCTTCGTGAGCAGGCGTGATGTGGAGAGTTACTTGACAAAAGAACACCTGGGAAGGGATCTTTATCCAGGGAACAAGGTGAGCTACACACGCCACTTGGGACACAGGGGATGGTATGCCTTGAGGGTATACAAGTTGCAATCATCCCGTCTTGCACCTGAACTTAAGCAGTAAACTGCAGAAAGTGAGCAGAATGTAGATACCGTATATACTCGTGTATAAGCCGACCCCCCTACTTTTGCCCCCAAAACCTGGGAAAACCTATTGACTCGTGTATAAGCCGAGTGTGGACCCCAGCACAGGTATACAGCCCCCAGCAGTGTGGTATACAGCAGCCCCAGAGGTATATACAGCGGCCCCAGTGGTAGTATACAGCAGCAGCCCCAGTGGTATATACAGCAGCAGCCCCAGTAGTTAGTATACAGCAGCCCCAGAGGTATATACAGCAGACCCAGTGATAGTATACAGCAGCCCCGAGGTGTATACAGCAGCCCCAGTGGTAGTATACAGCAGCCCCAGTGGTATATACAGCCCCAGTGGTAGTATACAGCAGCCCCAGAGGTATATACAGCCCCAGTGGTAGTATACAGCAGCCCCAGAGGTATATACAGCCCCAGTGGTATATACAGCAGCCCCAGTGGTATATACAGCCCCAGTGGTAGTAAACAGCAGCCCCAGAGGTATATACAGCCCCAGTGGTATATACAGCCCCAGTGGTAGTATACAGCAGCCCCAGAGGTATATACAGCCCCAGTGGTATATACAGCCCCAGTGGTAGTATACAGCAGCCCCAGAGGTATATACAGCCCCAGTGGTAGTATACAGCAGCCCCAGAGGTATATACAGCCCCAGTGGTAGTATACAGCAGCCCCAGTGGTATATACAGCCCCAGTGGTAGTATACAGCAGTCCCAGTGGTATATACAGCCCCAGCGGTAGTATACAGCAGTCCCAGTGGTATATACAGCCCCAGTGGTAGTATACAGCAGCCCCAGTGGTATATACAGCCCCAGTGGTAGTATACAGCAGCCCCAGTGGTATATACAGCCCCAGTGGTAGTATACAGCTGCCCCAGTGGTATATGCAGCCCCAGAGGTATATACAGCCCCAGAGGTATATACAGCCCCAGTGGTATATACAGCCCCAGTGGTAGTATACAGCAGCCCCCAGGGGGTATATAGCAGCCCCCAAATGCTGGCACTCGCCCGCCTTGTAAGGGTCTTCCCCCTCCCGCTGCTTATCTTACCATCCCGGTCTTCTGCTCAGCGCCGCTCCTCGGTGCTCCGTTCTTCATGCTCCGTCCTCGCTGCATCCGGGATCCCCGACCGTCGCGCGATGACGTCATATGCCTGCGACGGCTGGAGATCCCGGATGTAGCAGGACGGGAGCAGCGAGGACGGAGCACCGAGGAGCGGCGCTGTGCAGAAGACCGGGATGGTAAGATACGCAGCGGGGGGGGCCCTTACAAGGGGGGAGAGTGCCAGCATTTGGGGGCACATATGCACTGCTTCCCCCTGCCGCTGATTGACATGGGGAAGCAGTGCATATATAATGAGCGCCGGGCCCGACTACCATATTGACCCGTGTATAAGCCGAGGGGGAGACTTTTTTTAGTCAAATTTTGGGCTGAAAAACTCGGCTTATACACGAGTATATATGGTAGTTATGATGTAAATCTGATAATGTATAGTTAAATGTACCTTACGTGTAGTTTACCTGTTATTTTGCTAGAAAGTTTATAGTAATTACCGCGGATTTGAAAAAGGACAATCATGGACGGTATTGAACAATTGCACTTATCTAGCAGTCCAGTGTAAGGTGCCTTGCTGAACTTTTGCTTGAAGAAGTAATGAATGCTGTTTACATGGAACTGAAACCCTTTTTTGCACTTTTTACTGCTTTTATATTTTCATATTTATAGGATCATTTTTGTTATGTAATGTTAAAGAACCATACCTCTCGCAAGGGAAGAAGAAGCACTCATGTTATGTTATGATGATGCACGCATATAAAAATGTTGATTCTGTTACCCGGTTAGGTCGCATGGGGACGAGCGTATTTAACCAAGGAGGAATATGGCGCCCCACCGGTCAGGATGCCACAAAGAGGTACTGCACCCAAACCTGGTTGTGGTCCTCCAGTAGTCATAAGGTGGGGGATGGTACGGGTGAGTCCTCAAAAGCACACCAGGACCCAGGAAAATGTTGTCTGCAGTGTTTTCTTGTGCGCTCTGCTAAAGCACACGTCTTGCAGCTTGGTGTGTGACCGCTACTAAGGTAAAAACCGGGTTGCTATGGGGGCTGCGTTCCACAGGCAGTACTACAGCGTTACCGCTATGCACTGCGGCAGAATTTCAAAGATTTTAGCAGGTCTGGCAGCTTCAAGTGTGATCCTAGCCTTAGCTAGTGAAGACTTCAGTTGTTTATAACCAGAATTGATTACTCTCAGCATTTCTATCTCAAATGGGCTTGCTGCATCTTTTTCTCTCCTATATGATGAAAGATTAAAATGTTTTATTTGACAAGAATGGAGACCCTATGGTACCAGGTATTTGTATCATTGAGAACTATGTCTTGAGTATATTGCTCATATATCTCATGGTTGTTAGCCATTATCATGTCATATACCTACAAGTAATGGTCAGTCTTATATAATGAAATACTGTAATATGGTAGGTATCCTCCCTCACTCAGTACAGAACTTCCTGACTTGGCCAAGCCTACAGATTAAGTTCCTTTCCTGAGTATCCCTGCCATCAAGAGTTTCTGAGACTCAAATGATCTTAATTGTGCTCTCTTTAGTCAATTAATTATATGGTAATATCAATTACAATACACTTACCTATTTTGCATTGCATTGCTTATGTAGTGCCATCATATTCTGCAGCATTTTACAGACATTATCATCATGGTGCCCATTGAGACTAAGCTTTTAAAATGCCTTGGGAATGTGGGAGGAAACCAGAGTACATGGAGGAAACCCACACAAACATGGGAAGAACATACATACTCCTTGTAGTTGTTGTTCTTAGTGGGATTTGAAGCCAGGACCCTAAGGCTGAAAAGCAATAGTCCACCATACTGCCATTCAAAAGCTTCTGCAACAACTACTGTACTTTTCTTAAAGTGAAATAAACAAATCCTATTCAGTGTTGGCTTGATTCATTTTCATCTTGAATACTGTAGCTCACTACTAATCAGTTTCGGCCTCTTTATACCCTTTTTTCTAATCCATCGCCAATATGTGATTATTTATAACCACCACACTACAACCTCCACCCTGTCAAGTCTCTGCATTGGTTTCCGATTCACCTCAGAATACATTATAAACTTATTTATTTCATTCACAAGACTTTTACTGCACTACCATAAAACAAGTCCACCTACTACCATATCCATACATCTTAAATGAAACTAACCTCCCCGAAACCACATCTCAGACTTTTCTCAGGCTGCACCTATTTTCTGGAATGTAATACCTCAGAAAATGAGGTTAATTTTCAACATTTCATGGATTTAAAAAGGTATTCCCATCTCAAATTACGGTCTATCCACAGGAAATTGGTGGGACTTTCATTTATCCTGAGCATGGGTCCATTGGTGGTTTAATACTAGAGACAGGACCATGCTGATTAGGTACACCTTGTGGTAGGATGACTTTTATGCTTTTTGATCAGAAAATTTCTAACCGCTACCCTGATACCTCCACCCGGTCAAGTCACTGAACTGGTTGCCCATTCCCTGAAGAATAAATAAAAAATGTATTAATTTTACACACAGGACTCCATTGTGCAGCACTACTCTATAGCATGTCTGTCTACTACCCTATCCATTTTGTCTGTTCTGCAAATAATCTATACCAGTTCTCTGGAATGCAATCCCTCAGACAATCAAATTAATTTCCAACATCTGTATATTAAAAAGGTAATCCTATCTTGCGCGTTTTTCTTGGTTTAAAATAACATATATGTTTTTTTAAAGGTGGTTTTGACCCTCCTGTGCACCTCCACGTTTTTTGGACTTAGTTTTTTTTCTTAAAGTTGTATTGTAAAAACGGACCGTTTTTATGATGGTGTCTAAACAATGCTCTAAAAACCAGACCGTTTTCATATAGGGTTCCATGTTAAAAAAAAGTCTGTTTTTACCAGCACCAAAAAACATTGCTAGCAATGTTTATTATGCCCAGGAAAACTGGATGGCTGTTGTTGAATAACACAGGTGCACCTAAGTGCACCATTCGTTAACGGATCCGTTTTTGGGACCTAGAAAAAAAAATGTTTCTTTTACCCTAAAAATGGTCCTGAAGCCAAAACGGCTGGGCTGTGTGACCCTAGCCTCACATTTATGGGGTATCGGACTTTGTTGACTGGTGCCAGGCTAACCATTTAGAACTCAACGTAAAGAAAACCAGGGAGTTGGTGTTGAGTTATGGAAGGTGCATGAAGGATTGCTTACCTATCACTATTGATGGTCAGGATGTGGAGATGGTGGAGAATTTCAAATATTTGGGGGTTCACCTGGACAGCAAGCTTGATTGGAGGTGCCATATGGAGAAGGTTTGCAAGAAAGGGATGAGTAGACTTTACTTCCTAAGGAAATTAAGGTCGTTTAATGTGTGTAGCAAAATGCTTGAAATGTTCTACCAATCTATTGTGTCGAGTGCAATCTTTGCTGCAATAATATGCTGGGGTAGTAGTGTGCGCACAGCTGACGCTAATAAGCTGAATAAACTTATCAAGAAGGCTAGTGCGGCGGTGGGTCTACAACTTAGGACTTTCGAGGAGGTATTATAGGATAGAATTAATAAGAAATGCAAGGCTATAATGAGCAACAATACACACCCGCTCTATGAACTGTTTGCGAAGCAGAAGAGCACATTCAGCAAGCGTCTAATCCAACTAATGTGTAAAAAGGAAAGATACAGAAAATCGTTTGTTCCGACAGCTGTGGGGATGTTTAACAAATGTATAAGTGTAAAGCGTCCCAAGACTATATGAAGTTCTATGTGTATGGGGGGAATAGGTGAGGTACATGTACCAGTCTACCCACATCTGCTGTCCATATAGACTTATTTTGTAAAGTGTGAAATGTTCTTGATCTTTGTTCTGCTGCTGTAATACTGTAATTTCCTCTGGGATCAATAAAGTTTATCTTATCTTATCTTATCTTATCTTATATTTGTGGAACCTACATTTACATTGAGTATGGGGCCCCTTGTGTGCTTGCTTCTTTATAGATGTGGTTGGAATGATTGCGAATTCTCACTACCTATCCACTGACAGTGATGAATGTCACTCATTAAAGTCTAAAAAAGACAGCATCACAGACCTTCGATGGTGAAAATTCAAGGCGTCCTTTATTCCATGGTCAACAGAAGCGACGTTTCGACCACTGCTGTGGTCTTTATCAAGCTCAGTATGTTTTACAATTGACCTCTTTAAATAAAGCTCCACCACACCCATAAACCAATGTAAACCAATCACAAACCACATCTATCAATTAATACAAAACACATAACATACACAACAGTACATAATAAAATTCCATATAAGGTGTTATATATGGTTACCCCATCTTTTTACAAGATAAATTATATACTTTGACAAGCATAATAGCAATAATCCAAAGTTTAACATGAACATAGTGGCACATGAACGGTTAACACCAGTATCCAATCAGCATATACCTTTCAGTTACCATACCAACATCCATGCAATTAAATATGGATGTTGATAAATTTAGATGCTACATCCAGTGAGGCAATCGGTGGAATACACAACATTGCAATATAAGGAAAAAGCCATAAATGTAAAGAGAGAAACGTTATTGACTCCAAAAATAAAGATCAGGGAAGACAAGAGGATCCCATTCGTTACCAACTATAATCATTTGAGTGGTAGATTGAGTAGTATTGTACGTAGACACTGGCCTCTATTAAGTAGAGGTCGTGAGATTGAACAATTTTCCAACCAACCATTATTCTCATATAGGAGGAATCGTAACATTAAGGACAGGATTGTTAAAACAGATGTGGGTAGTTCCAGAAGGGATGTACAGAGGACATTGAGCATCCCCAGCTTGGGAAATTTCCCATGTCTAGGTTGTGCCCAATGTGGCAACATGGTAAAAGGACAAACGTTTTTTCACCCCAGGTCCGGCAGGAAATATATGATTAAGAAAAGGTATACCTGCAATAGTGACTTTGTAATATATCTTATTTCCTGCCCTTGTGGTCTCTTCTATGTGGGAGAGACCACGATGGCAGTTAAGGATAGAATTTCTAAACACAAAAGTACTATTAGGACTAATAGGGTGGAATTGCCGGTGCCTAAACATTTTAATGACTGTGGACATTCGGTCAATCAGTTACGATTCAGGGTGATAGATGATGTCCCAATGCCACGAAGAGGGGGTGATAGGTTGGCCCTGCTTCAAGATAAGGAAAGAAGGTGGATATTTGAGCTGGACACATTACACCCTAAGGGTTTGAATATTGAATACAATCAAAAAAATTGCTTATTAAGGTAAATCAGTGTAATGGAACCTGCTGCTGATAACTCTGTTTGTGTTTTTATCTTTTGTATTCTCTTTTAGCTGCACTTGACTCGTATAACAAGGTGTTGGGGTACCCCTTGAGATAAGTTATGGATATATATTTGTTGATTTGGATATCCAATAATGAGGAGTAGTGATAAGGACGGAATATGGACATTTTTTGTGGACATTTAATACAGGACTTAGGATTCCATTCAACATGGTTGTGTGTAGATATTATTAAGCATGTATTACGGGTGTTATAAACTAATTAGTTCAGGTTTACACCAGTCACCTTCAGTATGATCTGTATTGTCGTTATGTATAACCATGAGATTTATACAACACGACTATAAATATGAGGCTAATGCACGGTCATGGTGGTGGTAATCGGTGAGAAGGGTTATTACATGATAGACTTAGGCTTTGTATGTGATAACTGATTATTGGTAATGGATTGAATTGATTGAAATACTATACATTATGTTCTATTAGATAGAGTGAAGACTATAGATGTGTAAGAATAGCTAGTATGATCATACATTGACAGGAGATATATTCAGTGTTTATGGAGGACGAGCGGTCTCCTTGGATATGTGGACACCGCTGAACCTATCGGTGTGCTGATTGTAGGTGTTTATAATGGGCCCAGCGATTGGTCTAGGCACGATATAGTATCGAGTTAGTAACCAATAGATGGTGATAGGAGCGTCTGGTCAGGTGATGTAAACACAGGGAAGGCCGAGCGTGATTGGTCTGTGGTGGTTAAGAGGCGGCGCACGCGCTGTGTTGACCTATCAGATTTAGTTTTACCAACAGGACAGTAATGGCTTGTGATGAACTGGTAGACGCGATTGGTTGCGGAACGGGAAAGCATTGAGCATGCGCACTTGTCCCCAGCTCGTTGTACATGGCTGGTGCGTGTAGCCGATGCACAGGAGATGATGCGTGACATGCCGATTTGTGACTGTAGATATGGACCCGGTGGATAGTCAGGCATAGTCACTCTAGATCGGGTGCTTAGATCGGGTGCTAAGGTAATGGTCCGCTGATGATAAGTTCCTTATTGAAGGAGGAGGTATGATTAGTTTCTACACATGAGGATATAAACATCTATAGATGCGGTTAGTGCATGTTTCTTTATGGTGCAATGGGACCTGACAGTAATGTTGTGTATTCCACCGATTGCCTCACTGGATGTAGCATCTAAATTTATCAACATCCATATTTAATTGCATGGATGTTGGTATGGTAACTGAAAGGTATATGCTGATTGGATACTGGTGTTAACCGTTCATGTGCCACTATGTTCATGTTAAACTTTGGATTATTGCTATTATGCTTGTCAAAGTATATAATTTATCTTGTAAAAAGATGGGGTAACCATATATGACACCTTATATGGAATTTTATTATGTACTGTTGTGTATGTTATGTGTTTTGTATTAATTGATAGATGTGGTTTGTGATTGGTTTACATTGGTTTATGGGTGTGGTGGAGCTTTATTTAAAGAGGTCAATTGTAAAACATACTGAGCTTGATAAAGACCACAGCAGTGGTCGAAACGTCGCTTCTGTTGACCATGGAATAAAGGACGCCTTGAATTTTCACCATCGAAGGTCTGTGACGCTGTCTTTTTTAGACTTTAATGATTGAGAATAACCGGATTGAACTCTCCGGGATGGACGTGCGTCCAGGTGCGGACTGAAAAGTGAAGGTCCTGCAGATTACCTCAGGTGCTGTGACCAGCTAATCCTTTTAGTGATGAATGTCACATCTCAACCTTCCAAAAAAATGGTAATGAAGAGGACCTTCAATATTTTTATGGCATATTCATATTTATATGCTTTAAAAGTACAAGATGAGTGTACCCATTAATTGTGCGGTGAAAATACATCTTTTTAGGCATACCTACCATATTTCCAACTCAATCTGTTTTCCTATTAGCCCCATTTTACATCCCTTAAAATCAGAGCTTTCTTTTTTCCTGTAACTCGCCTTCTCCAAGTCTGTGTGTACACATAAAATGTATGGGTGATTGGCTCATGCAGCTTTAGGTGAACAACCTTGTCTTATGAAAGATGGTTGGATCATATAACACAACAAGCTTATTTTACCTTTTGTGTTACCCATATTTTGTCATAGATGCTTAGCTTATCGGGCAGGGCCCTAATTACTGAGGTCTGATAATAAGGCTTGTCTGACAGTGTTCATACATGTTCTGTAAAGTGCTGCGGAATATGGTGAATCTATAGAAATAAAAATTATTAGTATCAGTTGTGATAGGGTGTACGCTAAAGTCTTTCTAAATAGAAATGTTCTGTGTAATCTACACACTGAAAATTTGTATACTGTACAATGAGATTTGTATTAACTCTTAAAAGTCCTATTTTTGATAAAAATAGTTTTCATGATCATTTGTACACTGGTAACCCTGCAATTATTATTATGTATACCATGTAAATTACATTTAAATGGAGTGATTTTGAGCCTACATACAAAAGATTTGAAGATGGACATAAAAATTAGTTCAATATACAATAGTATATGTAAGTGCAGAGAAGAAGGCATTGGTGAAAAAGAAAAAAACAATATACCAGTAATATTTTTATGACATCTAGAAAAATGAAATGGAAAACAATTTAGCCTCCAAGAATTCTAACTTTGAAAGTCATTTTCTTCATGTGAGTGATTTCTAATAGGAAGATACCCCAAGGCTTTGTAAAATTAATTCCATTAAAACTGTTCAATTATTCAGGAGGGCATCATCAAATCTCCTGGTATAATGATTTCACTCTAATTTGGTATACTGTCTTATCTCTTGGTAGACAGTACCATTACATCCATTATTAACAAATCATGTAACTGGCACATTCGAGATCAATGGGAATGCAGGCAGTTCTTTGTCTTTGCCGTACCTGCCTCAGAAGGCGAAATTCTAATCTCATTGTTGAAGACTACACAGATATGTTTTATCTCAAGACTGAAGCTAACATGCAATATTGTTTTATCTTCTATGCCCCAATTTCAAGTTTGGAAGTGTAGTTTATACGAAGTTTAATGAATATACTTACCATAAATATTTCGGCCAATGATTGTCCGAAAATATTACTTGTCCTTGAGCATTCATGCACACAACCATACAGTGGACCCATTTTACATTTACTTTGTCATTCTCAAGATTGAAAGTTAGCACCTATCCACAGGAGGTAGCTCATTACTGTAATATAAAAAGAAGCAGCATTGGTGTATTTGACAACCTTTCTACATTTTGAAGGGGCATATCGGAGTGCCTTTTTCAGGAATGGTGAGGGCCCTGTGGTTAGGTGCTATATTTCAAAAAGCGTTATTCCCGTTTTTAACCACTTCAAGATTGGGATATTTAGGCTAGGGTCACATTTGGAAGGCTCATTGCGATTACCGCATCCAAATCCGGATGCGGTAATTGCATGAGTCTTCAGACACATTTTGTGTTCAAAATGTGTTTTTAAATCCGGATCCGGTCACCGGATTGCTCATAATGTGCAATCTGGTTGCAAGATTCTTTGTTCATCCCTGTTTCCGCAGGGATGAACAAAGGGTAAATGTTACTAATAGAAGTGGACACCATGTCTCCAGGGAGTGCCCACCCTCCCCCTTTTTAAAGCGACCCCCAGTGCACGGTCCCGGGCAACGGCCGCATGTGACATCCCCAGTATCCAACGCCCAGGATCCGAGTATTCCAAGCCTTGGGGTGGGTCATACGCAGCCAGCACCGCTGTGTTATATGGTGACTGGCATGCGTAATAATATCGCCTTAAATCTCAGGCAATTTTTTTGTGCCATTGCAGTGCTGTGTTCAAACCGAATAGCACGCACGGTACTGTACAACTGACACACAGCCAGCACCGCTGTCTTGTATGATGACTGGCACGTGTAATATATCGCCTTAAACCTCAGGGCAATTTTTTTGTGCTGTTGCGGTGCTGTGTTCACACCGAATAGCACGCATGGTACTGCACAACTGATATGCAGCCCAGCACCGCTGTCTTGTGTGGTGACTGGCGTGCGTAAAATATCACCTTAAACCTCAGGGCAATTTTTTTGTGCCATTGCCATGCTGTGTGTACTGCTACCTTCCACAAAGCCCTAACTGCTCCTTGTTCTCGAATATCTGCATCTAAACATCTGCAGCTATGTCAGAAATACCTCAAATTCCTAAAAAGGCTGTTGTGAAGGGATAGGGACAAGGATGTGGGCGTTATCAGTTATCAGTGGTGCCCGACAAGGCACAGAGTCTGGGAGACAGAAGTGATGCACCCCCAGGCTATGGGTTACTCGGGAACCGGGCCAGCGCTGTCTCTCTGGGATATCACGGTAGTCGTGACCCGATCTCATGGCCTGGGATCAGTCCAAAAATGGGGTAATTACAGGGGATTTGTCATGGCACAAGCCAGGGTATGTGGTTAGTAGAACCACCGCTGTGGTATTCCTGCTGGGGATGGTGACGTGGGGCAGCGTGGATTGTAAGCCTTCCTCGGGTAGGGCTGAGGGTCCCCAGGGCAGGAGTAGTAGTATTGGATGGGGCTTTGTGAGGGATCATGATTCACACAGTCACTTACTTTGCTGCAGCTTCTCCAGCCAATGTGCAGGGACGACAGTCTGTGGCTCCTCAGGTGGGATTCTGTTATAGAGCACAGGGCAACAGGTGCAATCAATAGACAGACTCACTGATATGCGTTTTCTCAGTCTCTTTACGGGAGTTAAGGCAGATGTTATAAACTGTCCACGGAGTCTGGAGAGCAGTTTGAGGTAATTCTAACCAGGCCGGGTCGTATTGGCTTCCTCACTGCGCTTGTGTTGCAGCCCCTGCAGTTGCTTAAGCTAGGCTGCCGACCCTGTCTCTGTCTGCGTCTACCAGTATAACAGGCAACTCAAGTCCTTCACTTCTCTACTGCACCCTGGGAAGTCAGTGTTATTGGTTTCTATACGTTGCTGTGTTCCTGGTGCCGTGTAGCTGGAGAATCTGGAGTCCCGCACTCTACGGTGTTGACTGTCGGCATGTGTGAACCTGCACAGGACTCCGGTGTCTGTTCTTGCGTTGTTCCTCTCGTGAAGGGGAAGCACAGGGTGGTGCACCCTCCCGGTAGGTTTCTTTCTCTCCTCTTTCCTCAGACCCTAGCCTTAGGCCTGTTGTTCAGCAGTGGACCATGGAATGAGCCTGGCACAGCTCGTTTACACCCAGGTCTGGTTCTCAGTTTGCACAGGAACTGTACTCCATTGTGATCTTCACAGTCCTCACAGGAACTGAACTAACTTGCTCCTTCCCAGACCAGAATATATAGGGGAGCTCACCCTGAAGCTGGGCTTGGTCTCCCCCTTCTGTCTGGGAGGTGTTGGTGCTTGCATGTTGCCTGAGTGGAATACCCCCTACTGCTCTCTGGTGACACCTAACAATGGTGACACTGTGGCACTATAACTCAGGGGTGCCACAGAAGAAGGTTGATGCATCTATGTTCCTGGCAAAATTTCCCAGTCTGGAACGTAAACAGGTCAGAAAGCCAGAAGAGCAAGAGCAGATACTGTCTTGGATGGATGATAAGGCCTCCACGAAATTTTCTAGCAGCACCCAATCACCCACGACCGCACAGTTTCCTGTTCATACAGAGAACGCTGGGTCATCCTATTCTCAACCTGTTCCTAGTTCATCACCCCGTCAGAAGTCAAGGAAACATTGGACCCCAACCTTGGCCACTCCGAGGATCTGTTTGGTCCATATCCCTTTGTTGCCTCTGGCCTCTCACCGCGCAACATTGAAGAGGAACGTGGGGAGGTATCGTCTGTTCATGGCCAAATATTTGAAAGCCTATGCCCAGAAAAAAGTCACTTTCATCCATGTCATATACCGGGTGAAGAGCTGGAAACAGATGGTGATGACACACAGTTGCTATCTGGTCAGCCGACAATATCAACACGGAAGGAGAATGACATGGATGACAAGGTGGTCGATGATGAGACCACCGATTCGGCCTGGACTGCTGGCACGCATAGCCAGAACAGCAGCACAGAGAAAGAAGGTGGATACGTAGCACCAACAAAGGCACCAAGGGCTACTGGTCTGAGCAGAGTGCGAAGTGTGTCAACTATTGCCAAGAGCAATCCCTCTGTGCCCCAAGTCAAAGCAAGGGTGCATTCAGCCGCTGTCTGGAAATTGTTTTCAGATAGTCCTTCTGAACCAAATGTTGTCATCTATAGCATCTGCTATACGAAGCTGAGCAGAGGCCAGGGCAAAGGCAACCAAAGCACCAACAGTATGCGGAAACACATGGCAGCCAAGCACCCTAGTCGGTGGGCGGAACAACAGGGTACTAAAGGGTACTATCGATGTCTGTGGGCCATGTCGTCTGTGATCCGTCCTTCCCAATCTGCTGGGCAGGAAGCAGGTGCTCACAAGCTGCGGCTGCACAGACGCAGGACACAACAAGCTCATACACTTGTTTGTCCCAGCCAAATGTCTAGTTGTCCATGCCCCAGATCTATTAAAGGAGGCGTAAATACCAAGCCACGCACCCACAAGTACAAATACTGAACATGTACATTGCCAAGTTGCTAGCCGTGGAGATGTTGCCATTTAGGCTTGTGGGGACATAGTCTTTCCATGATCTGTTGGCTGTGGCTGCCCCACGATACTTAGTTCCCAGCCGGCACTATTTTTCCCGGTATGCCATCACCGCATTACACCAGCACGTCTTAAACAATCTAAAGCGTGCTCTCACCAACGCTGTAGCCAGGAAGGTCCACCTTACAACAGACTCGTGAACAAGTACTTGTGGACAGGGACGATACAACTCTGTCACTGCACACTGGCTCAACCTGGTGGAAGGTGGGACAAAGTCTCAAACTGGACCATCACATATCCTACCCATGCCACGAATAGCAGGCTCAACCTCAATCAGGGTTTACGATTCATCATATGTCCTGCTTCCCTCTTCCTTTTCTTCCTACGCCTCATCATCCTATGCTGATTTACCCTCCACATCACTCCTAAGTTGGGAGCTGTGCAGCAGTACATCAGCAAATCGGCAACATGCTCTGCTGAAGCTCATCTGCTGAGGTGAAACACCACACACTGCAGCAGAGCAGTGGCAAGGAATAAAACAACAGTCCAATCAGTGGCTCTCCCCACTGCAACTCCAACCCAGTCTGGTTGTCTGCAATAATGGGTGTCACCTGGTGGCGGCTTTAAAGCTGGGAAGCTTGTACACGTGCCATGCATGGCTGATGTACTGAACCTAGTGGTGCAGAAATTTATATAAAACATATCCTGACTTGCCGTACCTACTTGAGAAGGTGCGCGTATTTGCACCATTTCTACCATTCCTCAACCGCTGTTGCCTGTCTTGCAGCACTTCAAAAGCAATTTAATTTGCCAAACCTCCGACTCATTTGCTACCTGCCAACACGGTTGAACTCAACATATCATATGTTGGCAAGGATAAGTGAGCAGCAGAGGTCACTTGAAGGATACCAGCTTAAACATGCCCGTCAGACTGAGATTCAGCTTAGACATATAACAACTGTCGAGTGGGTGTGGATTGCTGACATTTGTGAGGTGCTTGATAACTTTGAGTACTGCACCAAGCTTGTCAGCGGTGATCAGGCTATTATCAGCGTAACCATCCCTATGCTATGTCTGCTAAAAGAATCGCTGCATAATCTAAAAATGGAATCTTTGAGTGCCCAGCAGCTGGGTATGGAGCAAGATTTCACAATGGGTGATCCTACCCATCCCAGCCAATCTCATCAGGCAAGATTGGGGGATAAAGATGATGAGGAAGATGAGGAGGGAGAGGACTTTATTCCTCCTTCTTGGGTCACAGAACCTATGCCTCTTTGCAGCTTGGCACACATGGCGCACTTCATATCTAACTGTCTGTGCCAAGACCCTCGCGTGATCTACATTTTCAACAGCAACCTATACTGGTTGGCCACCTTTCTAGACCCACGGTACAAGGACAAATTTCCTTTGCTGCTGCTGCAGTCACCAAGGGGCTTCACAATTGAATCCTTCAAAAGGGCCGTTGTCAATCATTTGATAGCAACATCACCCTCAGACACCGCTGCTAGCAGAGGTACCAGCTCTAAGCAACAGCATGCATTAATGGGGACAGACACGCCCACCAGGTCCAAAAGAGGTGGTGGTAAAATGTCCACAAACTAGGACATCTTCAATAAACTGGCTCATCTGCAAGGGCTAGCTGAACTGGTAACAATGTCAAGGAGGGAGAAGTTAAACAAGATGGTCAACGACTATCTAAGTGACCATACCTGCATCTTTCCTGATGCTTCTGTTCTGTTAAATTACTGGGTATCCAAGCTGCATAGTTGGCCAGACCTCTCCTTATATGCCTTGGAGGTGCTGGCCTGCCCTGTTGCTAGTGTGATGTCAGAGCGTGTTTTCAGTGCTGCTGGGGCAATCATCACAGATACACGCACACGGCTGACTACGGAGAATGCAGACAGGCTGACTCTGATAAAATTTAAGAAGAACAGGATTTTGCAAGAGTATTTAAGCCCTCCTGATGACAGCATCCCAACCTAAAGTCACACAAAATGTTATTTTATGCAACTGGTGATCACATCCATCCCTTCCCATACAAACCCCTTTTCTTCTACCTACACATGTTTTCAACTCCTGCTTCTGCCACATGTATCTCATGGTCAACAAGCTAAAAACAATGTTCTGTTAATTAATATTTGTCATCGGAGGCACTTGTGATGAGACCCTCCTTCCTTCATCAACCATAATACAGCCCCTTGGGCTAATTTTTGGAGACACGATGGCTATGCCTGGAGATTGGGCACTGCAACTACTGCGCTAGTAGTCCTGGCATCATAATTGTTTGGCCCTTGAGGCCTGCTTCCTTCATCAACGATGATATACCCCTTGGGCTAATTTTTGGAGACACTATGGCTATGCCTGGACATTGGGCACTGCAAGAACTTTGCTAGTAGTCCTAGTAGTCCTAGCTTCATAATTCTTTGGCCCTTGAGGCCTGCTTCCTTTATCAACCATAATACAGCCCCTTGGGCTAATTTTTGTAGACACTATGGCTATGCCTGCACATTGGGCACTGCAAGAACTATGCTAGTAGTCCTAGTAGTCCTAGCTTCATTATTGTTTGGCCCTTGGGAATGCTTCCTTCATTAACCATGTTACAGCCTCTTGGGCTACTTTTTGTAGACACTGTGGCTATGCCTGGACATTGGGCACTGCAACTACTGTGCTAGCAGTCCTAGGCTAGCTTCATAATTGTTTGGCCCTTGTGGCCTGTTTCCTTCATCAACCATGATACAGTCCCTTGGGCTAATTTTTGGAGACACTATGGCTATACCTGGACATTGGGCTCTGAAAGAACTATGCTAGAAGTCCTATATTCATAATTGTTTGGCCCTTGAGACCTGTTTCTTTCATCAACCATAATAGAGCCCCTTGGACTAATTGTTGGAGACACTATGGCTATGCCTGCACATTGGGCACTGCAAGAACTATGCTAGTAGTCCTAGTAGTCCTAGCTTCATAATTGTTTGGCCCTTGAGGCCTGCTTCCTTCATCAACCATGATACAGCTCCTTGGGCTAATTGTTGGAGACACTATGCCTGCACATTGTGCAGTGGCAGTGGAACAAGAATGACAGTAGTCCAAGCTTTATAATTGTGAAGCCCTTGTGGTGATGATGATGGGTGGCTTCTTCCTGCGTTAACCATCACACAGCCCTAGGGCAGATCGCTCTCTTTACACCACTTACACATTGAGCTGTCAGAAGATCGCCTCCATCACTTGCTCTAACGGCAATCATGCGACCATTTCAGCCTTTACCTCAACCCTAGACCACTTTTTCGGGTCCAGCAGACAATTACTCGCATTTCCCATTGACTAACATTGGACTCGCTACTCACACCGAATACCCGAGTATTACGATCTACTCGGTACGAGTATAGCGAGTCCGAGTATTTGTCTACTCGCTCATCCCTAGTGTTGAGGTAAGCTTGTTTGGAGAAGTTAGGGGCGGCGTTATATGTTTTCATCATAAACGTATAATGGATGAAATCTTCAGCCAGGATGCAGCCAGGCCTTTTTGGTCCTTTGTCCTGTGTGGTGCATTTATATAGTGATGGGCAGCCTACCTGATCAAATAGTATGGGCATAATCAATAGGCTGTACACAGACACGATGTATCACACATGCTTGTGTGACTGGCGCCCTATGAAAACCTCATTGTGTGCATATAAAATGCCACCTGTGAGCCCCTCCATGTTCTGGCAGGTTGAGAGTTGTTGTTGCATCAGTATTTTGCACCTATATTGTCTCCACTCTTTTCATTGGGGCCTGCTGCATCCTGCTAAGTGCATTTGGTATCAGACCCTATGGCTGCTTTTGGTGAGTTTTTCTGAAATGATGTCCTTTTTTTGTAAATTATTATTTTTGTATATTGTGTTAGGAACTCTTATTAATAATAATAATAATAATAATAATAATAATAATAATAATAATAATATATCTTTATTTATATAGCGCCAACATATTCTGCAGCACTTTACAATACAGTGGTATCATAAGCGTGGGGACCCTTGACATAGGTGCATACTTTGGGCCAAAATATCTACCCATTCCTCACATTAGGATTCCTAGTGACAAGTGAAAAGTCGCAACAAGGTAGAAAATCTTACCCAAACATCCTGTGAATAAAATTAAATTCTAAATACCAACTCTTTCAGCATAAGCCAAATACTGCTGACAAGCGCAGTAACGAATTAGTTGCAGGATTTTAAGAGGCTTCATGGTGTCATATGAAAAATCGTAGCTTGGTATAAAATTTTATCCACACATCCCTTGAAAAACAGAAATTCTAATTACCAACTCAGACAGTGTGCCAAATACTGCTGAACTATGCAGACAAGAGTAGTTAACTGCGTACCCAATTCAATGTTCCAAAGGCTGGTGTTAAGGGATGGGTAAGTAACTGTGGTGTTCACAGTGGTGAATGCCATGGCCGTGTGAAAGGTTACAATGTGCCTGTATTTTGTTCTAGCTTCCTGTCACAATTTCCAGGGGGGACACGGGGTGCCACTGTTTAAATCAGAACAATGCGAGTAGGTTGCGGGTTGCGATGGCAGACAATGCCTCCAGTCTGTTTACAAGCAGCACCACTAAATCTTCCACATGATCCTCTCTTACTAGCCAAGAGGCTGGGTAACACAATTCTCAACCTAGACCTCCTTTCTCCCACCATCCTGAGTCCCAGGAGACATGTGACCCTTCATTTTGACACTTTGAAGAACTCTTTATGTTTCACTTTATGCCTCCTGACCTCTCAGCATGCACCATTCAAGAGGGACATGAAGAGGTGGTGTACGATGATGCACAAATATTTGAGAATCCATGGCCAGAAGAAAGCCACAGTGGGGTACTGTCTGAAAAGGTGGAGGATGATGATGACGAGACACAGATTTTTTACAGTCAAGCCGGGATTCTGATTTACCGCTTTGCCAATCCTACGAGTAGTTCTCACTGAAATTTTGCTTAATCACCTTATCTTGACCTCGACTATGCCTGCTAACTGCCATTTCTTAACTATATTTCAAACTGAGGAAAGGGCAACTTGAAAATTCTTTGATATCTTCTTATAGCTGTCACCTGCTTTATGGCCTTCATCACTTTAATTTTCAAAGTACTGGGCAACTGTTTAGAAGTATTCTTGGATGTTGTTGTTTTTTTGACACAAAGTTAGAGGAGGCTATTTTTTTTATAAATTAGATAGATACACTGCACTCTCTTCATTTTTATATTTTGGGTTTTTATAAAGGTGTGAAATTTGCATCACCTGGCCTTTCCTAATGATGATAGTGAAAAAGCCATAACCGTAAGAAGCTACGGTAATTAGGTTCTGAAATCTTAGTCAAAGTTATCTGAGCACACAAATCTCCAAGGGTGTCCAAAATTTGCATCGGCCAATTTTCCTTTTTGTCATTTTTAAAATGTAAAAGATGAAATTAGTTTTTTCCATAAAATACAAAAGAAATATGTCATCTTTAACTTTGCCTCTCATTTGCGCCCATCTAATTTGTCTTTCATCTTTAACTTTATGCCTTTTAGAGCTCATGTCATCTTTAACTTGCTTAACTGTTCACAATAACAGTAATTTTAACCAGGTTTGACCAAACTTTTACGTTCCACTATACAGTATATCTATTTATTAGTTTAATATTTTTTTCATTTCTTTGTTCTTTATTTTGTTGTTTTAAAAAAAAATGTTAAACTTTTTTTTTTACATTATTAACTATTCCTAGGATTGGACATCCACTTTGCCTTTTCTGAGTGGAGTTTTAATGCTCAGAAAAGTTTTTCATTGCAGGGCATCAGATCAGTGCTTCACACACAAGCAGGAAGTGTGTCAAATGCCACCTGACCTGGGCAACCCCGCGGCCATTATTTGGCCTAATGTCACCATGGAAATTGCATTGTACTGTTTTAAGGAAAGAAGGATACCCTCTATCTACAAGCCGAACAATAATGCTGTCAATATTGGCAGTGACATCAGCAGGGTTACAGTGGGGAGGGAAAATATTCAGACCCCTTTAAATTTTTCATGCTTTGTTTCATTGCAGTCATTTGGTAAATTGCAAAAAATTATTTTTTTTCTCATTAATGTACTCTCTGCACCCCATCTGTACTGAAAAAAACAGAAATGTAGACATTTTTGCAAATGTATTAAATTTGCCCACTGTAAATGCTTTCAATCATTGTTTGTAACGTGTTAACCAGTATATAGAAAAATATTAGCATCTGAGTGTCCTCAGCAGTTGATACCTTTTAATGGCTAACTGAAAAGACGGTAATAAATAGATGCTGTCGATACTCTAAGGTCTCTTTATCAGGATTAGTAATGACACAAATTCTGAACATACACATGTAAGGCAAATGGAGGGTTTGATAAGCAAAGCATAGTGGTCAAAGTTGGGAGGAGGAAGAGCAGCCTGGGTAGAAAATACCAGCATTCATAGCATTCTCGAAAGCTTGCCATCATTTAATATTTTTTCAGTTAGCTATTAAAAAATTATCAACCACTGGGGACTCTCAGATTCTAATATTTCACTATGATACCTAGCAAACACCTGCTGACGATTTTGCTTGTGCAGAATGCAAGGCAGCATGATCATCCTGCCTTATATGTATGGTGGCTTGCGGGAATGGAGCTCACCCGGCGCCATACATGCATGGAGGATGTCGTGAAGGGGTTAGACTAGGGTCAGACCTGCGTCTGCCCTCAGCCTGCCGGATTTCTTTAAAACGTTGCCTCTCATTGCAATGTAGCAGAGCTGCAGAGCTTCATCAAGGGACATCTTGTTGTGGATTACCATTGGAGCTGGGTGTGTTTAGGGTGAATAGATTGTAAAAGATGCTGTCTGTGAGTTTTATTTCAAATAAAAAGAAAAATAGGGAGGGGGACAAGAGGCGCAATAGTGCCCTATCACTAGTGACACTTGTGTAAGGTGGTGGTGCTATGAAGCTGCTCACCTGGTCCAGTTGTGATCCCCACAACTGGTTTGAAGGCGTTTTGGAATCAGTGTTCCAGCTGCTGCAGGACCTCCACCGACCACTAGATAGTGGTTTGAATCCAAGACAATGATGGGAGTGCTGGTGTGTCACGGTCCGCGCTGCTGTGGTATGAATAAACTCACCAAAGAGTCAGCAGTTATTCCATCCTTTATTTCCTCCTCTCTCCTACGCGTTTCAGCGCCACACCCGGCGCCTTCCTCAGGGACATTTCCCTGAGGAAGGCGCCGGGTGTGGCGCTGAAACGCGTAGGAGAGAGGAGGAAATAAAGGATGGAATAACTGCTGACTCTTTGGTGAGTTTATTCATACCACAGCAGCGCGGACCGTGACACACCAGCACTCCCATCATTGTCTTTATTTCAAATAAAGGATTTTTCTGTGTGTATTTTTAAGTGACTTTAATGTTAATGAGACCTGAGCATTACCAATCTAGGGCTTGATGACTGCTGTCAGTCCTCAGATGTCATTAACTCCTTTTACCCTGTATGCCACCGCACCATGACAGTGGGACAAGCTGTTGCCGAAGCACCAAGATTGGCAAATTTATTGGAGGTGCCAGTTCTGGGTTGGCTGTGGCTTGCTATTTTTAGGCTGGGGAGGGCCCAGATGTTAACTTCACCAGAGAGCACTCACTCATGGGTGAGATCCATGTGCCGTGATGCAGTTCATGGGGTCACCCAAGTTCACGGGTTCACCCTCACTAATAGTTAGATTAATGAGGTGAAAGGTAAAGAAATGTGTTATTACAGCACAATTAATACTATGGATACTGGGAATAATCTGGTTTGTCTGGTAATTTTTTCAAGAGTCTGGTACTGCATTAGTCAAGTCTTAAGCTACATTCACACAAAGCATCTGTAATGCGTTTTTGTGAGGATCTGTTTTTGCAGTGAAAATGCAGTGCTAAGCGAATGACTTTTCAAAATTGTCATTCAGACACAGCACTTTGCAGTGGTCCATTTTTTGGCTCAAAAACAGATTCTCAAAAAGAATAAGAATTTGTGTGGTGTGTTTCTGATCTGCTTTTTCCGTTTAAATCAGAGGTCCCCAACTCCAGTCCTCAAGGCCCACCAACGGTCCAGGTTTTCATTATTTCCTTAGAAATTTGACAGTTGGTAATTCAATCTCCTGCACAGGTGGTGATTCCAATTGTCAAATGCCAAGGAAATCCTGAAAACATGCACTGTTGGTGGGCCTTGAGGCCTGGAATTGGGGACCTCTGGTTTAAATGATTGTCTATGAGCTTAAAAAATGCAACAGTCTAAAGCTAGGGTCAGATTAGCACTATTTGCTGCACTCAGGGGGGTTCCGCTAAAACATAGAATTTGGGAGCCTTACCGGCATGGTAACGCTGCGTCAACGCTGCCAATTCATTCGTATGGTATCGGAGCCCCGAGTGCAGATCAAACGCCGTCATCAGAATCTCTCGGAATCTCGCGCTTTTTCCTAGTGCATCACAAGATGCTTCAGAGTGCGTCATTTGACGCGCTAGGAAAAAGCGCGAGAATTCAAACTCCAGCACTCAGATGCTGGCGTTTGACCTGCTCTTGGGGCTCCGATACCATAGGGATTAATTGGCAGCACTGACGCAGCGTTACCATGCCGGTAACACTGCGTCAAGACTCCCAAATTCTATGTTTTTAACGGAACCCCCCTGAGCGCAGCTAATAGCAATAATCTGACCCTAGCGTAAGGCTAGGGTCACACTCAAGTTGTGCCTGTCGCTAAAAGGATGCGTTAAAAGGATACATTTTTTCCCTGACGTTCACATGACATGTGTATACAAATTTGTAGCATGCATTAACGCATGCGTTAACGCATGGTACATGTATGTACCATGCGTTAATGGATTTGTTTGTCATAGACTCCAATGATAAATTAACGCATCTGGAACAGTCAAGTTTTCCAAAACGGCCTACAAAACGCTGCAGATCACATTATGATGTGCGCTTAAAAAAAGCATAGTGCCAAACGCATACCACTCGGGCCATGCTTTTTTGTATTGGAGTCAATGGGTACATTAACGCATCCAAAAAATGCATCCATTTGAGGGATGCTTGGCACTACTGTGTAAAACAGATCAAAAATAGATTACCTCTTTTGGGATGCATTTTTTTGAAAAGCTGTTATAGTTTTGCAGCTGAAAAATGGATTCTCAAAAAACACATCAAAAACGCTGTGTGTGAATGTAGCCTTAGAGACAGGTGCGGGATTTTTGGATTATAGAGGATGTAAGGCCCCGTTCACACTCTGCGTATTTGTCGCGTCTTTTTAAGCGTATTTTTGCTACAAAAACGCATGTACGTTTCCCAGCAAAGTGAATGGACATTTACTTTGTGCCATTCAGACGTCACGTAATTTTGCACTGCGTTTTTGGAGCAAAAAATGCACGCGTAAAAAGAATGAACATGTCAGTTCTTTCTGCTTTTTTTATGCGCATTTCTTCCTTAGGCCCCTTTATAAGCACTGGAAGAAACGCATGTAAAAAAGCGCAATTCAAGTTGTTCTCTCGAATTTATTTTTACGTGCGTCTTTCCCCCTAAAAAAACGCGCTTAAAAAGAAGCGACAAATACGTGTGAACGCAGCCTTAGTCTTTGGTCAATTGCAGAACGGAAAGCAAGGGTAGGATGGTACGTTGAAATGAGAGAAGAGATGTAGGCTGGTGCAGAACTGTCATGAGCTTTGTGGATTAAAGTAATTAGATTTGTTGTACTCTTTGGTTGAGAGGCAATCAGTGCAATGACTGGCATAGGGTAGAGGCATCACTGTAACAGCTGGACAGAACTATGACCTTGCTCCTGAATTTAGGATAGATTAATCCCGTCACCTGCCAGCGATTTTCCGTTTTTTGTTTTTCGTTCCTCATTTTTCCCTCCCTTTCTTTCAAGAGACATAACTTTTTTATTTTTCCTTCAATATAGACATATGAGGCTTGTTTTTTGTGGGACGAGTTGTACTTTCAGATTTAATTTACCATATAGTGTACAAGAAAATGGGTTCCAAGTGTGGTGAAATTGCAAAAAAAAGTGCAATTACACGTTTTTTTTTGGGTTTTTTATTCACCATGTTCACTATATGGTAAAACCGATGTATTAGTATGATGCTTTGGGTTGGTAGATGCCAAACATGTAGACTTTTACTGTTATCTGAGTGGTGAAAAAAAAATTCATACACTTTTAAAGAAAAACAATTGCACTTTTGGCGCCATTTTCCGAGACCTTTACTGTAATCATTATTCAGGATCTGAGGTTGTGTGAAGGCTTATTTTTTGTGGCTTGAGCTGAGATTTCTAATGATTACATTTGTGGGTAGATGCGCTGTTTTGATCACCCGTTATTGCATTTTGTTGCAATGTTGCGGCAGCCAAAAAATGTAATTTTGGCGTTTGGACTTTTTTTCCGTTACGTAGTTTACAGATCTGATTGATTTAATATTTTGATAGATCGGGCATTTCTGAATGTAGCGAAACCAAATATGTGTATTTTTTAGTTTATTTTACCGTATATACTTGTGTATAAGCCGAGTTTTTCAGCCCAAAAATTGGGCTGAAAAGTCCCCCCCTCAGCTTATACACGGGTCAATACGGTAATATAAATCTTGGTCGCCCCCAAATGCTGGCACTCGCCCCCCCCTGTGTTGTAAGGCCCCCCCCGCCCGCTGCTTAACTTACCATCCCCGGTCTTCTGCACCGCCGGTCTTCTGTGCTCCGTCCTCCATGCTCCCGTCCGGCTGCATCCGGGATCCCCAGCCGTCGCACGATGACGTCATCGTTACTGCGACGGCCGGGCATCCCGGATGCACCCGGACGGGAGCATGGAGGACGGAGCACAGAAGACCGGCGTGGTGCGGAAGACCGGTGATGGTAAGTTAAGCAGCAAGGGGGCCTTACAACAGAGGGGGGGTGAGTGCCAGCATTTGGGGGCCTGTACACCACTGGGGCTGCTATACAACACTGGGGCTGCTGTATACCACTGGGGCTGCTATACACCACTGGGGCTGCTGTATACCACTGGGGCTGCTATACACCACTGGGGCTGCTGTACACCACTGGGGCTGCTATACACCACTGGGCTGCTATACACCACTGGGGCTGCTGTATACCACTGGGGCTGCTATATACCACTGGGGCTGCTGTATACCACTGGGGCTGCTATGTACCACTGAGGCTGCTGTATACCACTGCAGCTGCTGTATACCACTGGGCTGCTGTATACCACTGGGGCTGCTATATACCACTGGGGCTGATGTATACCACACCACTGGGGCTGCTGTATACCACTGGGGCTGCTGTATATACTGCTGGGGCCTGTATATACCACTGGGGAGGCTGCTGTATACTACCACTGGGGAGGCCTGTATACCACACTGCTGGGGGCTGTATACCTGTGCTGGGGTCCACCCTCGGCTTATACACGAGTCAATAGGTTTTCCCAGGTTTTGGGGCAAAAGTAGGGGCGTCGGCTTATACACGAGTCGGCTTATACACGAGTATATATGGTAATAGTTTTATTTTCAATGGCACAAAAGTGGGGTGATTTGAACTTTTAGGTTTTTTTTTTTCATACTTTAAATTTTTTTTTATACTTTATGTTAACCACTAGAGCGCCTCAGCATGCCACAGACTGATTACTTCTCTTATGTTTCGATGGGTTACAGCTTTCGAAGTAATTACAGGTAAGAGCGCAGATTTGCTTCATGGGACCTACGATCCTGACTGGGAACAGTGTGATCCCCGCTGTAGAGATTTGGATCGTCAAAAAATAAGAGACCAATCCAAAAGGTTAACAGCGCAGATCGGATTGCTGATCTGATCGGTGCTGTTAGATACACATCTTAGCTGATGAGACCAGCTGAGATGTGGAGGCATGCGAGCTCACAGTATGTGCTCACATCAAACGGTGGGAAGTGGCCTATGATGCACATATGCATCATAGGTCATGAAGGGGTTAAAGATTTATTTTTATGGTGCTGACAGTGGAATTTATCAGGTTAACAGTCATGGGGAGAGCTCCATTCCATGTGCAGCTTCTAGAGGCAGATGGTGGCTAAATAACACAGTTATCATCTACCAAAAAAGAAATGGCCCAGCCTCTGATACCACATCAAAGTCAGGGTGCTGAGATATGACGTAACTGTACATCACGTGTTGGTGAGGGGTTAAATTATTGATTGTCACTTTATCATAGGCATACCTGGGGCAGTCGTAATAGCAATTGGGCCTCTGGTGCCTTTTAAGACAACAAGGAGTCCATCACTCTGTGATACCACTTCAATGCTATATACAGTATCAAATGTGTGATAATGCATTAATTTCCAACCTAATGGTTGCAAGTGGGTGCTATCTATATTTTATTGTGGACAACAAACAGGAATAGTCTAATATAACTATGGGATAAAGGAATTAACCAAACTATAATGGAAATGTGCCCTAAAGGGTTAAGGAGGCAAGGAGTGAAATGCTTCATTCTACTTATAACATTTCTACTGTAAAACAGATTTCATAATATGGTAACTTAGTTTATATTACAAATGCAACATCAAGACTTCATGCTGTTGCCACCATATTAAATTGGATTATGAACCTCATGTAGTAAAAGGAAACAAAGCCGGCTTATCATATTTGCATATGCTAATGTCGAGCCCCAGGCCCTGGGGTACTCGGGTATCAGGCTCGGTGGGTGTCTTCACAGGGATGTCATGGGTGGCAGCACCTGAGCCCGTGGCCTGGGTGACACTTTAATAAGGGGTGTATGTACAGGGGATTAGAGATTGACATCTGACGCCACCTGTAGTACCTGGTGATGGGTCACCAGCGCCACTACAGTCCTCCGGAGGTCGATGGTAATGCAGCTGAGATTGCAAAGCTCCCTACAGGTGAAGCTGGGCCTCCGGGGCAGCATAGTGTAAGGGGCAGCTTGGAGTGGGACATTAAGTCAGGGCAGGGAGTGATGGAGCAGTCTATAAGGGGCACAGGGAGCGGAGAGGAATAACGCACGCACACTGTAGAAAGTCTCTTTTACCTTTTTACTGGTGATATGAGCAGGTAAAGACGTCCAGGGCACTGTCAGGTGACCAGGTGCACAGTGAGCTTCCACAGCAAGTGGGTATAAGGCCTCCTCACCTTCTCTGCAGTTCCTAAAGCCCTGTCTGCGTGCAGCCAGACTGGCATCCTTACTTCCTCTGGTCCTCTCTCTCTCCTCCTGCACGGCCCACGGGTTACCCTCTCTGACCACTGCTTTGTGATTCCTCACTACGGTGTCTGGCTCCCTCTTTCTGGGCACGCAGAGGGACCGGGTGACTGAAGTCTCCATGGTATGATGGGGTTCTCTGCAGTCTTGGAGTAATCCTGCAGATGAGGACCCCCGAAGTCCGGTACGTCTTTGGGTGAACTTCCACTACTTCCTAATTCTCTTGGCTCTGCTCCTTGCCTTCTGTCCCCACTCCTAGGTTTGCTGGACGGCAGATGGGCCACTCCAGGTCACTGGTTCGAGCCTAACCTTGGCACTGATCACCAGGACATCTTCGCAGCTCTCCTAGCATCTGCACACTCTAACTAACTTCTCCCTCAGCAGTAGTATTTATAGGGGATCTCACCTAAAGTCAGTGAGTGTAGCTCCCCCTACTGTGCCGGGGTGGAAGGTGTTGCATGTAGTAGGTACCTGCTGTGGAAACCCAGCTGTGCATTAGAGAAGACTGTGGCTACCTGCGTGAGCAGGGCGCCACACTAATTTAATTATTTATTTTATGATTGCAAATTTCAAATTAAAGTATTCTTGCCCATCAGTAGATGTGATACCTATCCTTAAAAATGTATGCAAGTGAATATTATTATATTTGCTATGCACATATTTGTAATACATAAAATCATTGCTGAAAAAAAGGCTTGCATGTAGTCAGACATAACACATTTATGCCTGTTATACAGGCACAAAATCTGTGTTTCCACAAGACTTAATTTACAGTAGGTCTGCGTACAACTGACATGTTGATGTATATCTCACTCTTGTGCCTTATTACACTCCTTGTAACTGGAAAACAGCATTTATTAACTAAAGGATAGTAATGCGTGTGTTAAAACTTTTTTCACTAGATGGCAGTGTTTTATCATAGAAACAGTAATGCAACCCACCAAAGAAGTCACATGGCTCATAGGAACTAAATTCACCCGTAAAAAATCCCATTTCAGTTTAATCAACAAATAATTGGGTGATAAGTTTTTGATTGCATTGTACCGGCTATAACAATTAGATCTACTTCATGAAGTCAAGTTCAATTTTAGTTCAATTTCATTTACATTAAGTAAACACAATCTACTGACTGCACAAGTAGTGCCAAAGACCAAGCTTAAAGGGTCTTTCAGCAAAATTTCACCCCTACATTCCAAAACTATATATACGCACATGCAACTATTTCACTGACAAGTCTAGTAATACCTTTACTGATCACACCATTCCTCCACTATTAACATATCAATGATCGAACTGATATGCAAATGAGACTGAAGAGCTGTGGTAGATCTGAAGCCTCTGTCACTCGAGCTCTATTCCCCACCTTTGTCGCCTCCTTGATTTCAGCTATGTATGCTTGAGTCTGAAACGCTGAGGCATTTCAGAGACAAGCATTCTTCAAAAATTATTTTTTTCTACTAAAATTAAAGTGAATTTTACGACTGAAGTTGGTGGAACTGATGTATAACCAGTCGCAGGAAAATGAATTTTAAATCTTTTTTTCTGTTTTCAATAGAGCAAAAGCATAATTGTTTTATGTGCACACAAGAGCAATAATTTGTATTTAACTCCTTCTCATGTAGAGCACCATGGAGACAATGGTGATCTAAAAATAAATAATAATAATAATAATAAAATAAGTAAGGCACACTTCAGCTATAAGGCATAGATGACTTGGAATCTTCATCCCTGCTTATTTATCTAAGGCTGGCTTCAAACCACGGAAATGTCCGGTTCGGGGCTGTCAGGGATAAACCTGACAGCCCTGGACCAGATCAGTACACAGAACCGGAGGGCTAATATGCCCTCCGGTCCAGTGTGCAGCCGGACGCAGGTGCAGCTGCTGATGAATCAGGACCACGGCTCGCAGGGAGCTAGCCGCGGTCCTGCAACAACAGCGGCGTGCAGCCGCAGGTGTCCGGTTCCCGGATCCTCCTGGACCGGGACAATCCGGCCCCATAGGCTACCATGTTAGTGAGCGCCGGATTGCACCGGATCCGGGAGGATCCGAGGAATCCGGGAGAATCCACGATACGGCAATTTGGGGAGATTTTTCTCCCTGGACACAAAAACATTGCAAGCAACGTTTTTGTCTCCGGTGAGAAAAATCCGAATTCTCCCGGATTCTTCCGGAGAGATGGAAACCGGATGGCAGAGAGCTGTCATCCGGCTCCATCCGGCCCCATAGCATACTATGGGGCCAAAATCCGGTCCTGGGCTGTCTGGTTTACACCGGACAGCCCCGGATCGGACCTTACCGTGGTGTGAAGCCACCCTTACTAACCACATACCACTACAGTCCACCAGTACCCGTGCTTGGCAAGTTCAGTATTTTTTCACTATCATTTCCAAATTCGGCCTACAATTTGCCTGAGCTCCAAACTTCCTCTTTGCTTTCTCAAGGTCCCCACAACTATACATTCCTGGGCTGCTGGCCAGTTGCATAACTAGAGTCCGATGGATCAAGGTTAGTGATGAGCGAGTACCGTAATATTCGTAATCACTATACTTGTTATGAGTACTTTTCAACCCATTATCTACCAATGTCCTTTTTTTGGGACGCCTAATCTTTTGCTTCTAGCAACTAAGATTTTATAATTAGGTCCAATTTTTTGTGTTGTGTTTGTAAAATGAATGTTTTCAAAACAGGAAATCATGTCATTGTCATTTTTAATTGAATATTCTTCCACCCAGAGAGCTTTCATACACCTATTTTCGAAAAGGAAAATTGCTAATTTGGCAAGTAATGGGTTCCAAATGGTGAGTACGTTGTAAGTCAATGGGAAACGTGAGTAATTTTCTGCTGGACCCTCCAAAAGGGGTCTTGGGACCTGAGGAAAAGGCTGAAATGGGTGGGAAAGTGATGAAACAGAATGGGAAGAACCTGGAGAATATGCCTGCATGCATTTCTGACTCACATATGGTTTATAATAAAGGCTTTGTCGCAGGATTACGCCACTGTTACGAATACACAAAAACAACTACTAAATCTAACATAAATCACATTTAACAGGCCAAAAAGGTTCAGAAACAGTTTTTCCTGCATAATCACTAGTATACAAGACTAAATAAACCAGAAACACAAAAAAATATTGCTCTTAGCATTTGTTCACACGTACTGTTGTGTCTTTTTTTTGCCTTTTACAATTGGGAGGGCCCTGACTTACCATATACATTTTGTAGGTCCTTCTATCATTTTAGTTACCTATTCCCCAGGACTTTAAAATGCCACCTACAATGTACCAGTAGGTACCGTATATACTCGCGTATAAGCCGAGTTTTTCAGCCCAAAAATTGGGCTGAAAAGTCCCCCCCTCGGCTTATACGCGAGTCACTGTATACTGTATACAATGTATACAGTATACAGTGCCCCCATCTATATACAGCCCCCCGCCGCAATCCTGTAAAGGAATAGGTTAGTATACTTATCCATCCGCTGCAGCTGCCCCACCGCCATCGCGATTCAGCATCTTCCGACTTCCAGCGTCTCGCGTCTTCTTCCGATGGTCGCAGGCAATGACGTCATTGCCTGTGCGACCGAGGAGGAAACCGGAAGAAGACGCGAGACGCTGGAAGTCGGAAGATGCTGAATCGCGATGGCGGCGGGACAGCTGCAGCGGATGGATAAGTATACTAATCTATTCCTTTACAGGATTGCGGCGGGGGGCCTATATATAGATGGGGGAGCCTGTATATACCTCTGGGGCATATATATGTGGGGCTGCTGTATACTACCACTGGGGCTATATTTACCTGTGGGGCTGTATGTATACTACCACTGGGGCTATATTTACCTGTGGGGCTGCTGTATACTACCACTGGGGCTATATTTACCTGTGGGGCTGTATGTATACTACCACTGGGGCTATATTTACCTGTGGGGCTGCTGTATACTACCACTGGGGCTGTATTTACCTGTGGGGCTGCTGTATACTACCACTGGGGCTATATTTACCTGTGGGGCTGCTGTATACTACCACTGGGGCTATATTTACCTGTGGGGCTGCTGTATACTACCACTGGGGCTGTATTTACCTGTGGGGCTGCTGTATACTACCACTGGGGCTCTATATACCTGTGGGGCTGCTGTATACTACCACTGGGGCTGTATATACCTGTGGGGCTGCTGTATACTACCACTGGGGCTGTATTTACCTGTGGGGCTGCTGTATACTACCACTGGGGCTATATTTACCTGTGGGGCTGCTGTATACTACCACTGGGGCTATATTTACCTGTGGGGCTGCTGTATACTACCACTGGGGCTGTATTTACCTGTGGGGCTGCTGTTATACTAACCACTGGGGCTCTATATACCTGTGGGGCTGCTGTATACTACCACTGGGGCTGTATATACCTGTGGGGCTGCTGTATACTACCACTGGGGCTGTATATACCTCTGGGGCTGCTGTATACTACACTGGGGCTGTATATACCTCTGGGGCTGCTATATACTACCACTGGGGCTGTATATACCTCTGGGGCTGCTGTATCTACCACTGGGGCTGTATATACCTCTGGGGCTGCTGATACTACCACTGGGGCTGCTGTATACTACCACTGGGGCTGTATATACCTCTGGGGCTGCTGTATACTACCTCTGGGGCTGCTGTATACTACCACTGGGGCTCTATATACCTCTGGGGCTGCTGTATACTACCACTGGGGCTGTATATACCTCTGGGGCTGCTGTATACTACCACTGGGGCTGCTGTATATACCTCTGGGGCTGCTGTATACCACACATGTTGAGGGCTGTATACCTGTGCTGGGGTCCACCCTCGGCTTACACACGAGTCAATAGGTTTTTCCAGATTTTTGGGGCAAAAGTAGGGGGGTCGGCTTATACACGGGTTGGCTTATACACGAGTATATACGGTATGTTGATTTTTGACCTCAGAGGTCTTTAGCGTACATTCAGCCACTGAATTTTTATGCTGAAGTCCTTCAGAGAAAAACATTGTGAACTGTACCATTTGACATACCAAGCTGAACAGAGGTCAGGGCAAAGGCAACCTGAGCACCACAAGTATACGTAACCACATGGCAGCCAAGCACTCCAGTAGGTGGGCGGCTCACCAGGGTACCAAATCTGTGTCTGCGGGTCAAACCACTGCCATGTCGCCTGTGTTTTGTCCTTGACAATCTGCTGTCTATGATGCAGGCGCTCATACCTCCTGCCCACAAGGTGCGTTTGCACAAAGAAAGCAAACATCAACCTCATCCACTTAGTTGTCCAAGCAAAATGTCAAATTGTCTGTAACAGAGAGCTTGGAAAGGAAGCGTAAATAACCAGCCATGTACCCTCAGGCACAAATTCTAAAATTGCACATTGCCAAATTGCTATCTGTGGAGATGTTGACATTTATTCTTGTGAGAACAGAGTGTTTACGATATCCATTGCCTGTGGATGCCCCATGATACTCTGTTCATAGCCGCCACTATTTTAGCTGATGTGCTGTCCATGACTTACATTAGCATGCATGAATCAATATCAACTGTGCTGTCAACAATGCTGTAATTAGGAAGGTGGACATAACAACAGACACTTGAAGAAGTTATTTTGGACAGTCAGGGATGAAACATTTCAGTGATGGCACACTGGGTGAACCTGGTGGTTGGTGGGACAGAATGACAGCATGGGACATCACACATCCTACACATGCCTAGAGTAGTTCCATCATGGTTTCCATCTACTCATATGTCAGTTTCTATCTCTCCGTCTCCTCCTCCTCCTCCTCATACTCCATGTCATTCTGCTGCCCTCAAATCAGTTGTGCGGAGGGCATGCAAACCTGAGTTTTGTGAGGGCCCATAGGTGGCCCTGCAACATATGTTTGGGAGGGCCCTCCTTATTCATTTGTGAGGACCCTCCTTTTTTACATTTGGGAGGGCCCTCCTCTACACTTTTGGGGCTGAAACCACTGCCTTAAGAATAACACAGCATAAGCAAAGTCATGGTTGCTGCACTGAAGGTCATCTCATCTGTACAGTAGGGAGAGCCCTCCTTTATACATCCCATCTTATATCTCTAACCACCTCTCTTTGCTTCTTACAGCTTTCAACCTCTGAGACACACAAAGATAGTAACACTCTCGACCTGGTCTTTGTCCTGCTCTGCTCAACTTGTTCCTTAGCTAACTCACCTATTCACCTCTTTGACCACAATATTCTCTTTGTTATTCTCACAAATAATTGTACACCCACCACACTCCTGTCTATTAAACATCCAGAAATCTATAAGCCATTAACCCTCATATGCTTACAGACTCTCTACGCTCATCACTGTCCCCAATTTCCTCTTTTTTCCTGTCCTGATCTGGCTGTAAATCACTAAAATGATACTCTCAGAAGCACCCTGGATCAAGTAGCACCCCTCACTCTCAGAACCTCCAAACAGAGTAAAACAGCCCTGGCTCACATTGTAAACTCGATTTCTCCAGCAGTGCTCTAGGAGTGCTGAATGCCTATGGAGGAAAACTCACACACCAGAAAACCTTATCCACTATGAATTCATGTTAAGTTAACTCCATCCTTCACCTCGCCAAACAGAACTACTTCACCACCCTGATCTCTTCAGTATCCAACAATCCAAAAAAAACTCTTTGATACCTTTCACTCTCTCCTCAGTCTTAAAATACAGCTCCGTATTACAAACTTTTGTGCTGATGGTCTGGCCTCCGACTTTACAGAGAAAAATACCTATCAGGAAATCAGCTCCCAGCCTCCATGCACCATAATCCCTCCCCATATCTCCTCTGGCTCTCTCTCCACATTTTTCTCCAGTCACAGAGTAAGCAGTCTCAAGGATTCTCCCTTCCTCTTGATCTACTACATGCACGACTGACCCCATTCTCTCACACCTACTCCAGTCTCTATATCACCTAACCAAAATCTTCAATCTCAAGCTATCTTCTGGTATGTTCCTCTCTTTTATCAAATACTCTAACATTTCTCCATTGTTAAAAAGCCTTCTGCTGACCCATCCTGCACTATATAAAAAGATACATGTGCATGTTTTTCTCACTACCTGACATAAAAACAGAACAAACCTTTCCTGTTTAAATACTTTCATTAGTGTTTGGTATCATTGCCCTCAAACTGTATGACTTAGGTCAAACATTTTGGATATCCTTCCAAAAGCTTCTCACAATAGTTGGCAGGAATTTGGGCCTATTTATCCTGACAGAACTGGTTTAACTGAGCCATATTTGTAGGTCACCTTGCTCGCACCTGTCTTTTTACCTTTGCCCATACATTTTTAATAGGATTGAGATCAGGGCTTTGTGATGGCCACTCCAAAACACTGACTTTGTTAACCTTAATCTACTCTGTAACTTGTTTGGCAGTATGCTTTAGGTTATTGTCCAATTGGAAGATCCATTTCCGCACAAGCTTGAACTTTCTGGCTCATGTCTTGAAATGTTGCTTCAGTATTGCCACATAATATTCTTTACTCATGATGACATCTATTTTGTGAAGTGCACCAGTCCTTCTTGCAGCAAAACAACCCCACAACATGATGCTGCCAACCCCATGTTTCACAGTTGGGATGAGGTTCTTAGTCTTTCAAGCTTCTCCACTTTTCTTCCAAACATAACAATGGTCATTATGGCCAAACAGTTCTATTTTAGCTTCATCAGACCACTGGACTGAAGTTTTCTCCAAAAACTTAGTTCTTTGTTTCTGTGTGCATTTGCAAATGTTATTCTGGCTTTTTAATTTTTTTTTTTGAGTAATGGCTTCTTTCTGGCAGAAAGGCCTTTCAGCTCATGCTGATACAGTACTTGTTTCTCTGTGGAAAATGACACAATGTTACCAGCTTATTCCATCATCATTACAAGGTCTTTTGCTTTTGTTGTTTGGTTGATATATCAGACCAAAAATCTCTGGAACACTGAACCCGTCTCCTTCCTGAGCGGTATGATGGCTGTACATTCTCATTTTGTTTGTACTTGCATATAATTATTTGTACAGATGAACAAGGCACCTTCAGGTATCTGGAAATTGCACCCAAGGATGAACCAGACATGTGCAAGTCCACAGTTCCTGATATCTTAGCTGATTTCTTTAGGCTCTCCCATGATGCTACACAAAGAAGCAGTGTGTTTCACATATGAATTAAAATACATGCACAGGTGTCTCTCTAATTAATTCAGATATTGCCAATAAACTTATCAGAAGCTTCCAGACACAAAACATCCTCATATGGGCTGTCACAATTTGTTTAAAGGCATAGTAATCTTAGTGTATGTAAAACTGTGACTTTTCAGAAACTAATAAAAATGCCTTAAAACATTCTCTTTCTCATTATTCTGGCATTTGACAAATAAAAATAATTATGGCAATCCTAACTGACCTAAAATGGGAAAGGTTTATTCAGATTTCATTTCAGGTAGTGAGAAAAACATTCATATGCGTCTCTTTATACAGTGTATGTAAATTTCTCATTTCAACTGTAACTATAGACCAGTCTTTAATCTCCCCTTCATCTCTAAACTCTTGGAGCACTTGGTCTACTCCTACCTTACTCATTACCACTCCACTTACACTCTTCTAGATCTGTTACAGTCTGGTTTCCACCCCTTACATTCTACAGAAACTACCCGTCTCAAAGTAAACAATATACTGTAAAATATAAAAAGGGGGGGGACAAGAGGCGCAATAGTGCCCTATCACTAGTGACACTAGTTGTAGTGTGGTGGAGCTATGGAGCCGCTCACCTGGTCCAGTTGTGATCCCCACAACTGGTTTGAAGGTGTTTCGGAATCAATGTTCCAAGCTGCTGCTGGACCTCCACCTACCACTAGATAGTGGTATGTTCCAAGAAAAATGATGGGAGTGATGGTGTGCCACGGTCCGCGCTGCTCAGGGTTCAGAAAAACTCACCAAAGAGCCAATAAACTTTCCATCCTCTTTATTCCTCCTACGCGTTTCAACGCCACACCCGGCGCCAGAATATCCCTGAGGAAGGCGCCGGGTGTGGCGTTGAAACGCGTAGGAGGAATAAAGAGGATGGAAAGTTTATTGGCTCTTTGGTGAGTTTTTCTGAACCCTGAGCAGCGCGGACCGTGGCACACCATCACTCCCATCATTTTTCTCAAAGTAAACAATGACATTTTCACAGCAAAACGTAATGGTGACCCCCCTCTCAGTTAATTCTTCTTGACCTCTCTGCAGCCTTTGACACTGTTGACTACCATCTCCTACTCTATATGCTCCACTGCATTGGCATAAGGGACACCGCTTTCTCTCCTGGTTCTCTTCCTATCTTTCTGACCACTCTTTCAGTGTGTCATTTGCTGGCTCCACTTCCTCTCCTCTTCCTCTAATTATTGGGATTAAGTCGTTGGCCCTTTTCTCTTTGCACTCTACATGGCTACATTTGGACAATCAATCAGCAAATTTGGCTTCCAGTATCATCTTTATGCTGATGATGCACAACTATGCACTTCATCCCATGACCTTACCCCTGACTGTACTACAAAAAGCCTGTGACTGTCTATCCCCAGTTTCCAATATCATGTCTGCTCTCTATCTAAATTCAACCTTTCCAAAACTGAACTGCTGCTCCCGTCGTCCACTAAACCTTCCTAAATCTGATATCTCCTTCTCAATGTATAGCACCACGAGAATGCCTAGGCAGCAGGTTTGCTATCTGGGTTTTATGTTTGACACCAATCTTTCCTTTACCTCCTATACACAATCTTTTGCCCACTCTTCTCACTTACACCTGAAGAACAAATCTAGAATCCACTCCTTTCTCACCATGGAAACAACAAAACCCCTCACTGTGGCCCTAGTCTGCTCCCACCTTTATTATTGTCCTATTAATTGGCCTTTCCTTTATTAGATTTTCTCCTCTCCAATCTTTAATACAGCAGCCAGGGTCACCTATCTAGCTGATCGTTACTTGGAAGCTTCCACTCTTTGCCAGTCATTGCACTGGTTGTCCATACATTATGAGATCCATATTAAATTGCTTGTTCCCACCCACAAAGCTATTCACAGTTTGACACCTCTCCGCAGTCATGTCTGCCTATCAACGTATCCCTTCTCTATGCTCCACAAGCGTCTTTCGGCTAACATCTGCATTAATCCATACCTCTCACTCCTGGCTCCAAGACGTCTCTCGGGCTGCACCAATTCTCTGGAATACCCTACCCCAAGAAATTAGGACTATACACAATTTGCACAGTTTTAGGCGCTCCCTAAAAACACATCTTTTTAGGGTGGACTATCACGCTTCCCAATCAAAGTATTTTATATATAGCCCATTCACTATTTCTCTGAACATAACTCTCCATCAAACTCCACCGCACCCAAAAGACTACAAAGATTGGTTTGTGACTGGCTCATACAGCCTTTATCAATCCCCCGCTTCTTCAAGATGTCAGGGCCATCATTGTAAATAAGCACCTGTACTCTATGTCAACCCCACTTCATTGTAGATTGTAAGATCTCACAAGCAGAGTCATCAATATTTTTGCTTTAATCATTGTATTTTTTATAATTATGCTACTGATGACTGTTTGTACCTCTGTACTGTAAAGCACTTTTAAATGTGGTTGTGCTAAATAATTATTATTATTTTTATTTTATTAAAAGCTTAAAAACTTGAATAATTCTCTGATTTCTAGGGATGAGCGAGTAGTGAAATATTCAGACTCGCTATACTCATAACAAGTAGGTCGTAATACTCGAGTATTCGTTATGAGTAGCGAATCCAATGCAAGTCAATGGGAAATGCGAGAAATATGCTGCTGGACACTACAAAGTGGTCTAGAGGCTGAGTAAAAGGCTGAAATGGGTGTATGATTTTTTAAACGCCGGAGGTAAAAAGCTGTCAGCTTTTAAACAATCACTCAACTGATGCACGCTCCCCCGCCTGGTCCTTTGCTCCCCCGACGCTTCACTACATGCCCGATCTTAACCTCTCCCTGTCTGTGCCCGCTCCTCCGCCTGGAAGCGGGCTGCCGTGGAAATAGCCGGCAGGAAAGCCGGCGATAAAAAGAGTCTTGTCACGGCCGGCTTTCCCACCAGCTATTTCAAATGATCAGCTAATGCTAATCAGCTGATTGTTTGAAATAGCTGGCAGTAAACCAGTGGTGACAAGACTCTTCTCACCACCGGCTTTTTCAAACGATCAGCCGATGCTGATCAGCTGATCGTTTGAAATAGCTGTCGGGAAAGCCGACGGTGATAAGACTCTTTTCACTGCTCGTTTTTTCAAATGATCAGCTGATGCTGATCACCTCATCACCTCAGCTGATCATATGAAAAAGACTGCAGTGTAAAGACTTTTGTCACCACCGCTTTCCTGCCAGCTATTTCAAATTATCAGCTGATGCGGATCAGCTGATCATTAGAAATATCCAGCAGCAAAGAAGGCTGTGAGAAGAGTCTTTTCACTGCCAGCTTTCCCACGAGCTATTTCAAACAATCAGCTGATGCTGATCAGCTGATCATTTGAAATAGCTGGCGGTGACAAGTCTCTTGTCACCAGTGACTTTATCAATTGATCAGCTGATGCTGATAAGCTGATCGTTTGAAATAGCAGACGGGAAAGCCGAGGTGACAAGACTCTTTTCACCACCAGCTTTTTCAAATGATTAGCTGATGCTGATCAGCTGATTGTTTGAAATAGCTGGCGGGAAAGCCAGCGGTGAAAAGATTCTTTTCCCCGTCAGATTTCCCCCCAGCTATTTCAAACGATCAGCTGATGCTGATCAACTGATCATTTGAAATAGCTATCAGGAAAATCAGCGGTGACAAGACTCTTTTCACCGACGGCTTTTTAAAGCGATCAGCTGCTGCTGACCATCTGAAATAGCTGGCGGGAAAGTCAGCGGTGACAAGACTCTTTCACCGCCAGCTATTTGAACAGTGGCTTGCTTCCGGGTAGAGGAGCAAGCACAGAGTTGGGGGAAGAGGAGTGGGCTGGGGAATGGAGAAGCAGAAAGGGAGAGGTTAGGAGCGGGCAGAGAGTGAAGCACCAGGCGGTGGGGGAGTGAAGGACCGGGCGGGTTGAGCGTGCATCTGTTGAGTGATTGTTTAAATGCCAACGGCTTTTACCGTCGGCTTTTAAACAATCGTGCACCCATTTCAGCCTTTTGTTCAGCCCCCAGATCACTTTGCAGGGTCCAGCAGCATAGTTCTCGCATTTCCTATTGACTTACATTGTACTCGTCGAAGTAACAGAAGTAAAACTCGCCAGTACCAAGTATCCTGAATACCCATACTATTCTGCGAGTAGCGAATAGTAACGAGTATACTCGCTCATCCCTACTGATTTTCAACAGGCAACAGCTTTAGAAACATACCAACCTTGCATTTCCCTGTTTAAGTAATTTACTGTGACTGGTACTAAGGTTGAAAATGAACTATTTTTACTAAAATTCAGAAGTTTTCCTCATGCATGATTTTTACTGCCAATAAGCTAAACTTCTCTAATGGCATAGCTGTTTTCTTAGCAACAATTTCAATGTTATAACTCTCAGGGTAACCCCTACCATGACACTCTTGTCTTTAAAATCACTATTATTTCACTATTAACATAATAACCCTGATAATGTAATGGTTACTTTTGACAACCATGTCCTAAGATGTGATGTCACTGCATACTTGGCAGGCATAGTGTGGCGCTGGCCGAGCTACAATCTGGAGGAGCACAGTACCAAGCTGGGATTGCCTTGAAAGAACTACAAGTAAAGAACCTGTTAAAAACTATATCCCCTGTGTCTTCTAGTGTTTGCATGCCTCTCTATAGCATAACTACCACCGCCACAATCCACAAAGACTACTTTTGCAAGCCCCAGGTGCCAGCTCTGCCTGTGGGAACTGCTCCATACTGGCTGCTTATCCATCTATCCCCTGGGACTGCACAAGCAGCGCTGATCATCTCTGACCAGGCATCACAGGTGGCGTCATGATCAACCACAAATACCCTGTAAATATTCCCCCTAACTGGTTCGATCAGGACCACTCTGACTACCCAAATGACTGTCGGCCCGGTTACCGAGTACCCCGGCCCTTATGACTGTTCCAATAATAATGTCAATGTTATCACTGTGATGCCAACTAAAATTATGTCATCAATATTATATCCTCAATGCTTCATAGCCTATGGTTTGGAACAAGATTACAGGGAATCATATTGGACTCACTAGATCGACGCACATCCTCCCCAGATCTACCACATTTCCCGCCTTATCTATCTGTCTGCAGGTAGAAATCTTCAACCGCTTAGTTGTGAATGAGTTGGCAAACCTGGGAAGCAGTGGTATACACTATAATTTGTCACTCAAACCCAAAAAAGAGGTAGAAGAATTACAACAGCTAAATGATGTGGTTATCAAACCTGCGTACAAAGGCGGGAATGTGGTAATCTGGCCCACCACACTGTACGTAAAGGAGGTGTGTAAGCACCTGAGAAGCAGGGACTACTATAATACACTCCCCTCCAATCCCCTACCAGGCTTCATTTTAGAACTAGCCTCTATCCTAGATAGGGCGGTCAAGTTTGGTATCATCCCAAAGAAAGTCAGAGTTGGCCTTATGACTAAGTCACCAGTAATTCCCACCTTCTATATGTTACCCAAGTTTCATAAGCATCCGACTAATCCCCCGGGGCGTCTGATTGTCTCTGGCATGGAAGGGCAGTGTAATCCAGTTTGCAAATTTATTGAATATTATCTTCATCCACTGGTGGAGACCTTGCCCTCCTATGTGAGGGACACTATGGACATCCTAAGGAGGCTTGATGGGTTAACACTTGAGGGTGGTGTATTGCTGGTGACTATAGATGTAGAATCCCTATACACAAACATTGGGCATAGGGATGGCTTACGAGCCGTTGAATACTATCTCAGGATGAGTAATTGGTTGAAGATTTGTGGAGATTGATATTGGAGCTGTTGGAGTATGTGCTGACCCACAACTTCTTCATTTTTGACGACCGGTTCTTCCTCTAGCAACGTGGAACTGCCATGGGGGCGGTGTGTGTGCCCTCTTTCGTGAACCTCTTTCTCGGATATTGGGAGAGGGAGATTTTCGGGAAGGGCACGTGCATCTTCTCCCATGCGCAGTGCTGGCTTTGTTACATTGACGATGTCCTAGTTGTCTGGGGGGGAAACCGGCGTTGAACTTGAGGAGCTTGTGGGTCGGCTCAACTCCAATGACCTCAATATCCACCTTACATTTAAATGGGGAGCCCATGAGATTTACTTTCTTGATCTAAAAATTCTGGTTCTTCCGGATTGCGTCGTTGAAACTGATATTTTCCGCAAAAAGACTGCAGCTAACTCTCTCCTGCATGCCACCTCTTCTCATCCTGCCACTACTATCAGAGCGATCCCAGTGGGCAGTTCCTGCGGTTACGCAGGATCTGTTCTAGGGATACGGATTTTGAGACTAGAGCGGTGGACATGCAGGAGAGGTTTAAGGCCCCTGGATATAGCAATCGATGTATCCGGCATGGGTGCCAACGAGCAAAATATACCCCTCGCTCACAACTCCTGGGTTGAGGAAAGCAAAGGAAAGGTGAAACTGGTACACAGCCGCAGGTGAGGTTTGAGGCAACATATAATGGACAATGGAATGAGATTAAATCTTTCCTTACCCGGCACTGGGAGGTACTAAGAACAGATGTAATTTTAATGGATTTTCTCCTGGAGCGTCTGATGATGAAGGCAAGGCGGGGTAGGAGCTTCAAAGATATGCTGGTACACAGTCATTTTATTCCCAAGACCGAACCAATATTTGGCCTGTAAGTTCCCAGAATTGGCTGGTATCCCTGTGGCTCCTGCCTCGCATGTCAGAACATTGTGAGAGCTAAAACATTCAAGTCGGCGGATGGTCGTCAGGAATTTGTAATTAGAAAGTATGTATCTTGTTCTTCCAGGGGAGTTGTCTATTATGCCACCTGTGGCTGTTGACTTATATATGTAGGTCTCTCCTCCAGGGAACTTAGCGTCCGCGTGAGAGAACATGTCATCAAAATCCAGGGTGCTGCATCTGTGGAGGACGAGACTCTGTTGCGGACCCTTCCCAGACATTAGAAACGGTACCATGGATGCAACCCAAGTTGTTTATGTGTCCATGGTATTGATATGGTGAATTTGAGAAGCAGGGGAGGCGATTTGAAGAATCACCTTGCCAGATTGGAGTGCCAATGGATAGTCAGATTGAGGACTATAAGTCCAGTGGGCCTGATTGAAAAACTGAGTTTTGCGCCTTTTTTGTGAGCTTCAATCCTGTGCCCCTGTTAGGTATCATCTGTGTATAGTTGTATATATAAAAAATTGGTTCCTAAGCTGCTGCATGATACATAGTGCCCTTCTTATCATTTCTAACAGGAATGTTCTGTTTTATTTCTATCTTAATTCACCAGTAACCCTCTCTTGTCAAGTGAATGGATCCATTTGTTGCCTGGCGATCTGACTTGTGATAGAGATTGGAGCCACAAGAGACAGTATACATAATTGGGAAATGCATTCTTGAAGCCATCCAATGTATGGATAATGTGGACTATGACTTAAGGTACTTTCACACCAGCGGTTTTTGCCGTTCGCGGCAGATGCGGTGAAAAAAAACGCATCTGCTGCGATTAACGCATAACCGCTGCACTTGCGGCACAGTTGCGGCAAGCCCCATGCAATGTCTATGGGGCTTGCGGTAAGTATGTGGCAGGTGCGGCAAGTGCGGTTTCAGCACTTGCGGCAGGTGCGGCAGAGCGAAAAAAAGCGCGGTCAGCCGCGGTTTTTTTGCGGCCGCACCTGCGGCAAGTGCCGATACCGCACTTGCCGCACCTGCCGCAAGCCCCCATAGACATTCTATGGGGATTGCCGCAACTGTGCCGCAAGTGCAGCGGTTATGCGTTAATCGCGGCAAATGCGTTTTTTTCACCGCATCTGCCGCGAACGGCAAAAACCGCTGATGTGAAAAAAGCCTAATTTGAACAAACTTAGAATTATTCCTCAGTATTTATGCAACAATATTGTAGTCTTAATCATTAATGGGTGTACTTTCCCCTAAAGATCCACATTCTAGTTTGTTTTGGGGCACTGCTCATTGTTAAGTCAGGTTGCCAGTCTCTTTGTCAATATCTAAGATGGCGCCGGAGATCCGGCGCATGCGCACTGTAAAAGTCAGCAATTGCGCAAGCGCAAGCCCAGCAACGCTTATTTCCAGTTGGTGACATCAACTCCGACCCCGGGGATGGCGTCGCTGTGTGCCCGTGCGGCAATGGTAGCCGCAGACATGCTTGTAATTACGGCGCACTGTGCAACAGGTGGGTAACACCTATTTGACCAGGGGGTTTCACTCCCTCTGCACACCCTCTGATGAAAGACTCGTTCTGAAACACGTGTCGGGGTATCCCCGAACACGTGTCACATAGCTCCTTACTATATCGGTGAGTGTCCATGGCAGGCTGCTAGGTTAGGAAATATGGCAGTATTAACTGTATTTATTTAACTGTGACAATTGCCTGTTTCTCTGTATGTTTACATGTCATGGACATTGATGTATTTACCCCTCTGTATGTATAGGGGCTTGTGACTTTGTTCTTTCCCCCTCCAAACCTTATCCTGGTTTTTTGTGACAATCCCAGTTTTTACATTGTCTCACTGTATATAATAAATTGTGCACTTGCAATTCAGTGGGTCCTTTATTATCATTAACTGGGTTATCTACCAAGAAAAAAACTCTGTCCTCAGGTTTCAATAGCCTATGGTTTGTCCACATCTGGATCTAAATAGAAGATTGTGGACTTTTTTACTTCTAATAGTGACTATTAGTTTTTTTAATAAATCATTCTAAAGCTTTTTGATGGAAGGAATATTTGAAAGGATTTGATGTGTCACTTTATATGATACCATAATTTCAACTACGATAATTCACATGACTGTGTACGAAAAGAACTTATAGAGAACGTGAGTCTCTCAGAAGCAAAGATGGTCAGAGGTTCACCAATCTGTGAACAACTACATAAAAAAATTGCGTAACAATTTAAAAAAAAATGCTCCTCAACATAAAACTGCCAGAATTGTTAATATCTCACCATCTACAGTACATTATATTATCAAAAGATTCTGAGATTCTGGAGAAATCCATGTGCGCAAAAGAGAAAGCTGACATTCAGTATTAAATGTTTGTTACCTATGGGCAATCATGGGGCTGTACAGTCATGGCCAAAAGTTTTGAGAATGACACCAAAATTATATTTTCACATGATCTGCTGCCCTCTGGTTTTATTTGTGTTTGTCTGATGTTTATATCACATACAGAGATATAATTGCAATCATATTATGAGTACCAAAAGGTTATATTGACAGTTAGAACGAGTTAATGCAGCAAGTCAATATCTGCAGTGTTGACCCTTCTTCTTCAGGACCTCTGCAATTCTCCCTGGCATGCTCTCAATCAAGTTCTGGACCAAATCCTGACTGATAGCAGTCCATTCTTGCATAATCAATGCTTGCATTTTGCAAGAATTTGATGGTTTTTGTTTGTCCACCCGTCTGTTAATGATTGACCACAAGTTCTCAATGGGATTAAGATCTGGGGAGTTTCCAGGCCATGGACCCAAAATCTCTATGTTTTGTTCCCTGAGCCATTTAGTTATCACCTTTGCTTTATGACAAGGTGCTCCATCATGCTGGAAAAGGCATTGTCGGGTGCCAAACTGCTCTTGGACGGTTGGGATAAGTTGCTCTTGGAGGACATTCTGGTACCATTCTTTATTCATGGCTGTGTTTTTAGGCAAGACTGTAACTGAGCCGATTCCCTTGGCTAAGAAGCAACCCCACACTGTTTTCCAGATGTCCCAAACAATCGAAAAGGGGATTCATCAGAGAAAATGACTTTACCCCAGTCCTCAGCTGTCCATTCCCTGTACCTTTTGCAGAATATCAGTCGGTCCCTGATGTTTTTTCTGGAGAGAAGTGGCTTCTTCGCTGCCCTCCTTGAAACCAGGCCTTGCTCAAAGAGTCTCCGCCTCACAGTGCGTGCAGAAGCACTCACACCAGCCTGCTGCCATTCCTGAGCAAGCTCGGCACTGCTGGTAGTTCGATCCCGCAGCTGAAACAGTTTTAAGATATGGTCCTGGCGCTTGCTGGTCTTTCTTGGGCGCCCTGGAGCCTTTTTGACAACAATGGAAGCTCTCTCTTTGAAGTTCTTGATGATGCGATAGATTGTTGACTGAGGTGCAATCTTTCTAGCTGCGATACTCTTACCTGTTAGGCCATTTTTGTGCAGTGCAATGATGGCTGCACGTGTTTCTTTAGAGATAACCATGGTTAACTGAAGAGAAACATTGATACCAAGCACCAGTCTCCTTTTAAAGTGTCCAGTGGTGTCATCCTTACTTAATCATGACTGATTGTTCGCCAGCCCTGTCGTCATCAACACCCACACCTGTGTTAATGGAACAATCACTAAAACGATGTTAGCTGCTCCTTTTAAGGCAGGACTGCAATGATGTTGAAATGTGTTTTGGGGGTTAAAGTTTATTTTCTAGGCAAATATTGACTTAGCAAGTAATTGCTGTTAAGCTGATCACTCTTTATGACATTCTGGAGTATATGCAAATTGCCATTAGAAAAACTGAAGCAGTAGACTTTGTTACAATTAATATTTGTATCATTCTCAAAACTTTTGGCCATGACTTTACATTAAAAACTGTATGATTCAGTTGCGTAAATCACTGCATACACTCAGGAGTACTTCCAGAAATCATTGTCATCCACAAATGCAAATTAAAGTTCTATCATGAAAAGAACAAGCCATATATCAATATAATCCAGAAACGCTGCCATCGGCCATGTCCAGACACATGCGCTCCAAGTATTTAGCGGTTCTGCGCTAAATACTTAGGTTTTGTGAGAGAAGCGCCGGTGCGTGTGTACTGGTGCTTCCTTGAAACGCAGCCCCTGGTTACCCGATGTGTATCGTGGTAACCAATTCATACAGCAGGCTGCCTAGTGACTGCTTATGCCGAGGGCACAGGGAACCGCTCCCCATAGAAGCCCATTATAGTAACCGGATTGCACTACATGCAATCCGGTTACCGCTTGCGGATCTGCAGCCTGCGGTAAAAATAATGCAGGCTGCAGTTTTCGCAGCGGTATACCAGCCGCAGCAAGTTTTTTATCATGGGCTCCCAAGGGAGCCCATGCGGCTGCCGCAAGGCATATGTGAATGCCTTCCGCAGCCAGCGGCTTTGTTCATCCCTGCTGCCACAGGGATGAACAAAGGATTAAATAATAATATTGAATGTGGGCAACATGTCACTAGGGGTTGACCATCCCCCCTAGACACATGCTGTCCACACAGGATGACATGTCAGGGGTTAACTTAGCTGTTAACCCCATCGCCGCTATTGTCGGCTTTCATTTATTCTTTCTATTACAAGCCGCCGGCTCCAGCATCAGGACCACTATGCTACGCAATTTGCGTAAACATTTTACAGTACAGCATCCTCAATGAGGAGCTCTCTGTGGTGCGCAACTGCATAAAAGCGCTATATACAAAAAATAATATGTGACGTGTGAATGCAGCCTACTGTTATTTTTGGGTAAAATTGTGCAATAACTGCATCCAAATTTGAGTTGTGAATTGAGCCTAAAGGTGATGTATGAGAACAAGACATTGGAGAGAGTAGTATGTGTGCAGCTTCCACTTTTAGTATACATGTAAGGCTAGGGTCACACTTGCATTTTTTCCATGCATTTTTCACACTTGTCATTTGTGAAAAACGCATCCACAGGCCCCCATGCAAAAAACACATGCCCCAATGCCAAAAACGCATGTCTAAAGTGCCATGGGTTTTTTGGATGCGTTTTTGGCTCAGCACCAAAAAATGCATCATGATGCATTTTTTGGTGCTTTTTCAAAAATGCATGTGTTTTTTTAACATGAGGCCCTATGGGAAACGCATGCAAAAACGCATGGCACTAAATAGTACCATGCGTTTCTGCATGCGTTTTTTCATGCGTTTTTTAAAGCTGCTCCAGACCTAACATCAAAAACGCAGGCTGCCAAAAGCAACCTTAAAAAACGCATGCAAGTGTGACCCCAGCCTTAGTCCATTCACAATCCATGACTGATATATACATCTTTTAGCATGTCAGGGGCTTTGGAATAGGCTCAGAAGCAAAGCTTCTCCACAGAAAGCAGATTCTAGCTATAATTTATATTGCTGACTGAAGAGAGAGTCTTGCTTCAAGAGGGCAGTCTTCTTTATTTGGTAGACCATTGCTAAAATAGTAGAGGTATCCTTCAATTGTTAACTGTGTAATAGCACGTTTAATCGTGATTAGTGATGGGTGAACTTGGGATCAGCAGGTTCACCTGGACCGTTTTTTAAAGTCTGAGTTCGGGGCTGGACATAACTGGAACTTGCATCTGAGCTTGGACTTTACAGTTATGGGATGGGGGCGGGAGGGACTGAAAAACAGAACATATAGTTAATAAACATTATTAATATACTTACCAGTTCCCGTGGCATGTGTCCTGCAGTTCCGCTGTCCTGACTTCTCATATTCACTGCAGTGCTGAAAACTCATCAGTTTTCAGTAGTGTTAGCGGTGACTTCAGAAGTCACCCGAGCTCATGGCTCAGCTATGATCTTGATTGATGTCTGACTTTCACTTTCAGTCTCAGCCTGCTTGTTGCTCTGAATAAATGCTTGTCTGTTCAGAGTGATACAGTAGAGCTGACATTTTCTTTGCCTATGGACAACATCATAGGGAAGGTTTTTATTGTAATTAAAGATGGAGTCCCTTAAAGTGTTTTTTGTTTTATTTCTAATAAAAACATTTTTTCTTTGTGTTGTTTTTTTGTACTGTTTACTAGAAATTCATGGTGGCCAGGTTTAATTTGGCCTGAAGCCATGAATTTCAGGGTAAGTACCAGCTAGCAATACAAAGCTGATGTTAACCCCCTAATACCCAGCATGCCACCTCCTACCAGGGCTGTGGGAAGAACCAAGTAAAGCACCTAGAAACGTCAGGACAGCCAATCAAAAACAAACAGGGCCCAGAGTGTCTGTGATTAGCTGTTGAAGCCAGTGAAGTGAATATCACCAGAAGTAGATGCAGCCATGACAGTGGGATGGGAGGAAGAATGCCGTGAGACTCAGTAAGTATAATGATTATATTTATTAATAATATATTTTGTTTTACAGCCACCGGACCCAAACTGTAACACGGGTTTGTCAGGGAAATCTATCTTCAGCTCCACACACTGAATATGGCCATATAGGGGGGAGGGGCCTACACAGCATTCATAATACAGGTGCATTGTGAACGCTGTTCAGGCCCCGCCCCCATCTTATTTGGCCATATTCAATGTGTGGAGTTGTAGATAGATTTCACTGACAACCAACATGTGTCAGGTTTAGAAACAGTCTAGTGAAGACATTCTCTGGAAAGTTTTTGAAAGGTTTTATTCCAGATTTCACTTATGATGTATATTTGAAAGTTTATTATAATCACTTTTCAAGAATTCTAGTAAAGATTTTTTTTTTTTTACAATAGATTCTGGTTTCCCTGATTTGACACAAGTCTTCAAGGTCTCCACAGCATCAAATCACTTGTGGCCTAAATAAGGGCTGACTATCAGTCACCAGAATATAAAAGGGAGGAAGGCGCCGGGTGTGGCGCTGAAACGCGTAGGAGAAGGAGGAATAAAGAGGATGAAAAGTTGATTGGCTCTTTGGTGAGTTATTTTGAACCCAGAGCAGCGTGGACCGTGGCACACCATCACTCCCATCATTTCTCTATCAGTCACCAGATCACACACACACTCAGGGGTACGTTAATCTGGGTGTCTTGGGCCCGGAACGAAACTTTGCCATGAATAGTTCCTCACACAGGATTCCATAAACATTTTAACTACATATCATTTAGTCATGCAGAGTAACAACGAGCACAAGTGAAGTTGACCACAAGTGTTTTGATGCAGCCAATTTCACGTGCATTATGCATCATCATATATACCGTATATACTCGTGTATAAGCCGAGTTTTTCAGCCCAAAAATTGGGCTGAAAAGTCTCCCCCTCGGCTTATACACGGGTCAATACGGTAGGCTGCGTGGTGGGGGCTGTGTCCGAGGCTGGGGAGGCTGGAGGAGGCGGGGGGAGGCTGCTGTATGAGCGGCCCCGTCACGTGGGGCCGCTCATTATATATACACTGCTTCCCCCTGTCAATTAGCGGCAGGGGGAAGCAGTGCATATATGCCCTCAAATGCTGGCACTCGCCACCCCTCTGTGTAAGGGCCCCCCCCGCTGCTTATCTTACCATTCCGGTCTACTGCACAGCGCCGGTCCTCGGTGCTCCGTCCTCGGTGTTCCCGTCCGGCTGCATCCGGGATCCCCGGCCGTCGCAGGCATATGACGTCATCGTGCGACGGCCGGGGTTCCCGGATGCAGCGAGGATGGAGCATGAAGAACAGAGCACCGAGGACCGGCGCTGAGCCCCTGGGGGCTGCTGTGCACCCCTGGGGGCTGTTGTATACCCCCTGAGGGCTGCTGTGTACCCCCCTAGGGGGCTGCTGTATAACCCCCTGGGGGCTGATGTATAACCCCCTGGGGGCTGCTGTATAACCCCCTGGGAGCTGCTGTATAACCCCCTGGGGGCTGCTGTATAACCCCCTGGGGGCTGCTGTGTACCCCCCCTGGGGGCTGCTGTGTACCCCCCCTGGGGGCTGCTGTATAACCCCCTGGGGGCTGCTGTATACCCCCTGGGGGCTGCTGTGTACCCCCCCTGGGGGCTGCTGTATAACCCCCCTGGGGGCTGCTGTATAACCCCCTGGGGGCTGATGTATAACCCCCTGGGGGCTGCTGTATAACCCCCTGGGGGCAGCTGTATAACCACCTGGGGGCTGCTGTATAACCACCTGGGGGCTGCTGTATAACCCCCTGGGGGCTGCTGTATAACCACCTGGGGGCTGCTGTATAACCCCCTGGGGGCTGTTGTATAACCCCTGGGGGCTGCTGTATAACCCCCTGGGGCTGCTGTATAACCCCCTGGGGGCTGCTGTGTAACCCCCCCTGGGGGCTGCTGTATAACCCCCCTGGGGGATGCTGTATGACCCCCTGGTGGCTGCTGTATAACCCCCTGGGGGCTGCTGTATAACCCCCTGGGGGCAGCTGTATAACCACCTGGGGGCTGCTGTATAACCCCCTGGGGGCTGCTGTATAACCCCCTGGGGGCTGCTGTATAACACCCTGGGGCTGTTGTATAACCCCCTGGGGGCTGCTGTATAACCCCCTGGGGGCTGCTGTATAACCCCCTGGGGGCTGCTGTGTACCCCCCCTGGGGGCTGCTGTATAACCCCCCCTGGGGGCTGCTGTATGACCCCCTGGGGGCTGCTGTATAACCCCCTGGGGGCTGCTGTATAACCCCCTGGGGGCAGCTGTATAACCACCTGGGGGCTGCTGTATAACCCCCTGGGGGCTGCTGTATAACCCCCTGGGGGCTGCTGTATAACCCCTGGGGGCTGCTGTATAACCCCTGGGGCTGCTGTATAACCCCTGGGGGCTGCTGTATTACCCCTGGGGGCTGCTGTATTAACCCCTGAGGGCTGCTGTATACCCCTGGGGGCTGCTGTATACCTCTGGGGCTGCTGTATTACCCCTGGGGGCTACTGTATACCCCAGAGGCTGCTGTATATACTGTTGGGGCCTGTATACCACTGGGGCTGCTGTATATACTGGTGGGGTCTGTATATACCACTGGGGCTGCTGTATATACTGGTGGGGTCTGTATATACCACTGGGGAGGCTGCTGTATACCACTGGGGTTGCTGTATATACTGCTGGGGCCTGTATATGCCACTGGGGAGGCTGCTGTATACTACCACTGGGGGGGCCTGTATACCACATTGCTGGGGCTGTATACCTGTGCTGGGGTCCACCCTTGGCCTAGGTTTTGGGGGCAAAAGTATGGGGGTCGGCTTATACACGCGTCGGCTTATACACGAGTATATACGGTGATCATATGTACATGATTTTTACAAATTCATGCTGATATTTCAGTACAAGTATTTTGCGGCAGTAACCACATTAAATCGAAGACATGTGTAGTGAGGCATCATGCCTGCAAAAGAAAGAAAATATGAGCTTTAATTTGCAGAAAGGTGGTAGAACAGAGCAAGCTGCATTCCCAGTAGGGCACATTTATAACTTAAACGGCTGCCAGTGGCGAACCTCCGTTATGAGCCTCCTTCCAGCTTTGTTACCATGGAAACAGTTACCTCTCATTGTAGTATAACAATAACGATTCACATGCCAGCACTGTGCTCCAGTGCATCCTCAAGTCACACACGGCAAATAATAATCAGTGTCAGCATTATTGTTGTTAATCTTAATATGCAATAAAGCTCTCAGTATAATTGATACAAATGTTCAGAATTGTTCAGCCCTATTACTGCCAGTGCTTCACCCCTATATGTAGCTTTATATAGACAAATACATTACAATTATTATTTGCTTCCCAGAGGAATGTCTCTTATTAAGTGATATTAGAATAGGTAGAAGCCAAAAGACAATGGAACAATTATATTTGTGCCTTGTGTTGAGCAAGAATTTCCCACTTTCTAAGGCCTTATTCAGACATGTCATCAGTGTCATCAGTGTTTGGTCAATGTGGCAGTTTTTACCAGAGGTGTAACTACAACAGGTGCAGGGTTGCGATCGCACCTGGGCCCTGCAGCTAGGGAGGCCCCAAAAGTCCCTGTGGCCTATAGAAAAAGACTATTGCTATTAAAGATTTGAATAATTGGGGGCCCTGTAGGAGCTTTCGCTTTAGGGTCCATGAGCTTCAAGTTACACCACTGGTTTTTACCATCAAGTTTTCATCAATGATTTTCACATATGAAAAAAATAAATGAATTCCAAAGCTTCTCCTACCAATTACAATGTTAATCAAAGACAGCACATGGACAGCACGCTGATGGCAGCCTTATATTGAGATTTTGATTTGTTTCATGGATTAAAAAAAAAATAAAGAATGCATCAGTTATTTTTTTGAGAACACAAAAAAAGAAAACATGGATATGTGATCAGCACAATACATTATAAGTGTGTGTTTTTTTCCGTGAAATCATGGATAGAACAGTTTGTGAAAAACATACATCTGAATAAATCCAAAAAGCTTGTTTCTGTGAATGTTTCGCTGTTCTTTATAGAAACCTTCATGTTATAAATAACGATGAGCAAATACTAAAATATTTGGGTTCAGGTTATTTGTACCTAATGCTATGAACTATTCCAGGGGCCGGGGTATTCGGAGCCTAACTAATCTGTCTCTGGGGTGCCGCAGCAGCATGGCCCGGCTCCGTGGTACCAGGTGCAGCAGTGAAAAACAAAGGGCTTAATAAAGTTTATTGGATTTATTCATGACACCACCCGTTGGTCGTGGATAATGGAACAATAACCAATAACCAATGGAACAATGGAGGACATGGACATTGAGAGAATGCCCAGAGTGACTACTCTCAGAATGCACCAAATAATTATCATATGAGAATGTAAGTTATAAAATTATTTTTCTCAACCATTACAATCCAGTATTAGGTCAGACAGGGATGCTTAGAATAGTCCTAGGAAGCTGCAGGGACAGGTAGGGATAGGTTTGGGAGCTAAAGTAGCTGACATGTTCCCCTTAACTATGTAATTACTTAAAAATCAACTTGTATTTATTATGCTAATGAGGGCAGTTGCATCCTTGACATGGCCTATCGCTTCATGTTCCAAGTGTCAGTGCAGGTGCAATTTGATGTCTAATCTAAAAATACCGACATTAGAGTGCATGCTCGCACTGACACTTAGGCCAGAGACACTGAGTGAGATGCATGCGAGATACTCTTATGAGTCTCGCATGCCTCACCTGGCATAACAGCTGACTCTCTGGACAGCGGTGTGTCAGCCGCATGTCTTTCTATGCAGCTGACGTGCATTTGTGAGACTCGTGTGAGTAGCTCGCATGCATCTTGCTATGAGCGCTACACTGTGATCATTCATTCTCACTTTCAAGGCACAAGATACACAGCATTCCCTCTGGGCATAAGAAACAAGTCAATCAATACAAGATAGCGGCTTTATTATACAAATATGAAGGAGTGGTGGTGCACCAAGGCATAGACCACAGCAAGGGTGCACTAAAGCATCGTCCTTTGCATATCAAACAAAATTTCATTTTTAATTAAATATTAAGTTCATCTATACTTGCTTAGTATGATTTAAATTGGGGCTATCGGTAGATAGATGTTTTAATCAGTTACTTTTACTAGCGAGTTCTAGTTGTACCTGACAATAGGATTTTGAGTATTAAACCACTTTGGTTAAAATAAAATCTAAATTTTAAATTATTTTATCTGAAATAGAATAAAACAAAACACTGCACCACAACTAAAAATGAAAATAAAAAAAATGTTGCAAATACAGTATATAAAAATAAACTGAAATGAAATCAAAGGAAGTTGACTGCTTGTTATGAAGATCAGATTTCGAAAGTAGAAATGTCTTCAAAATCCCAGCTTCCTTTCTTTGTTTTATCCTTGAAAATTTAGTAAACTGAAAGCATTACAATGAGTGATTTCCCGTTTCTACATGTATTTTTTTTAAGTTTTACTGATTCACATGCTAAAGTTTATTAATAACCATGGTGATAAGTGATATGAATTAGAGCCTCATTGGAGCTCATCATGAATACGTTCTGTCTGTACTTCTGGTGTTCTCTGCTGACATCTGAGATGCCATCTGGTGAAGCATGGTGAATAGAGCAAATTATGCAGTAGTGTGTTGTCAGAGAGCTTAAATATGGTCTTCACAGAGAAAAGTATGTTTTTTTTACAGCATGTATTAATTTCATTCATTGCCTCACTTAGCTAAAAGAATTAATAGAGCAGAACCATGTTTTCCCCAATCCAAACCAGAATAACCACCGAAAAAGAAACTACTAGACTTTAAATGTTTTGTTAAACATATATAAAAGCATGTGTCAAACCTTGTGGCTTACAAAGCAAGGCAGGTGCAGGGTATGACAGGTGTGCCCTACAAAATTAGTGATTGTGTCAAAGGTATAGGGGAGTTTATGAAAACATCACATGTGGTTCCATGTAAATGGGTTATGAGCACTGTGAAGTATACTGGCAATATAGGTGGCTGGTATGTTTGCACAGATGGAGATCTGTTGTGATGTGAAACCAAATAGTTTGCCTTGGACTTGTAGTACCAGGAATTTTACTTTATTTTAAAGGGCTGTTTTCGGTTTCATAGGATGTTCCTTAAGTAAAGGGTGGGACTGAACATCCACATACCTCCCCCATGGGTGTGTCACATCCGACATGACTGTGATGTAAGCAAGGTCCTTCACTCTTCCTGTTTTATCCACATGGCAGGATACAAGCCTGACTGAGAGTGGAGCTGGCAAGAGCTCCTAGAAGTCCAGGACTAATTGAGGCCCTGAGTATTTGGACTCATGACAGGTGCAGATATGGATCGAATCCAAGGACCTGGTGGGTGAACCCTATGTGCCACCTCCGGGATAGCAAGACTGGCAGGAGACAGTCTGAATTCCTATTAAGCTACAACAGCAGGTAAACCCGGAGTGGGGTAATTGTGTGCTGACTGAGGTCAGGTGATAACTAGGTGCATATCCCCTAAAGGGAAGGACTATATATTATATACTCTTCATGTGGACTGTTGTTGTGGTTATTAGCTACATAACCCAAGTAGCAGTTTATGACTTATAATAAATCGATAGACAATCTATTATAAGAAACTGTGCATGTATGCTTGAATTGAGTAGTAAGCTAGTGTCCCCCAACACACTCAGAAAGCGCTACTTCACAGCACATTTTTGCATACAGTAGTTGGTGCCCACTTTTCCAACTACAGTAAGAAAAAGAAAAGGGCGCATGTGTAGACACACAGGGCTATTTGTATAAATAAAAAGTGCCAATGCACTCACCTATAATGGTTGTGTATGTCTACACAACCAAGATTAAATGTGTGGGTAATGGGGCTTCGGGTCGCCTCTCTCTATTATTGGTGCCATCCTGCCGATGTCTGCATTCGCAACTCCGTGCTCCCCGAAGATTCAAGTGATCCTGCCAGACCGGATATCGCGTCACCACAGGTCCTCAGTTGTTTATCCCGGTAATTAGGTAATCGCAGCTGATGAAGACGGCTTAGACCGTCGAAACGCGTTGTGGCAGTGGTATTGGAGGAAGAATAAAGGTCAGTTCTTATCCACTAATTTGTCCAGTATTCCTTTGGCGCTCCCTGAGACCGCTGTACTATTGTTTTTATGTGACACTTTTCCAACTAGGCTTAATTACTATATAGGAAGTCAATCACTGGTGTAAAACTAGGCTGACAGAACCTTGGACTACAAAAGATCCAACAATAAGTTTTTGACAGATTTGAATAGCAACAACAGGTTCAGATATTTAGAGAAGACGTGTGTTAACCATCCCCCCTATTCTTGTCACTTACAAAGGCTATGCCCCTTAAACACCTCTAACCCAATTTGTTTAAACCACAAATTATATACCATATTTTTCGGATTATAAGAGGCACTTTTGTCCCCCCAAATTTTGGGGGAAAGTGGGGGGTGCATTTTATAATACGAATATACGGATTATACTGCATGGGATGTGAGGGAGTTCTGGAGCCTGTCCGGGGGCTGGGGAGGCTGGGGCGGGCTGGGGCAGGCTGCAGGAGGCAGCGGGAGATCTCCTGCTCCCACTCATATAATATGCACTGCCGCTGTCCATCACCGTAGTGCTGAAACCACACCACGGTGATGGACTGGGGAAGCAGCGCATATTATATGTGCCTGCGCTCCCACAGTGATGGCACATGCCCCCGCCTTTGATATGCCCCCCCCCAATGCTGCTGCCCATAGTAGAATAAAAAAACTTTACTTACCCCCTCCAGCGCTGATCTCCCGGTCTCTCCCTGCCCTCCCTGCTGCCGCTGTGATCGGGCACGCAGAGATGATGTCTCTCTGCTGTGCCGATCACATGACTGACACCGAGAAACAGGAAGTGGAAGAGTGCAGCGGCAAGCAGGGAGACATGGAGGACAGCGCTGGAGAAGGATAAGTAAAGTGTTTTTTATTTTAGTATTGGCAGCAGCATGAGGGCCATAGCCAGGACAGGGGGGACGTGTGCCCACCAAAGGGGATGTGTGCCAACCAAAGGGGATGTGTGCCAGCACAGGGGGACTTGTGCCAGCCAAAGGTGGATGTGTGCCAACCAAAGGGGATGTGTGCCAGCAAAGGGGGACTTGTGCCAGCCAAAGGTGGATGTGTGCCAGCCAAAGGGGACGTTTGCCAGCACAGGGGGACTTATGCCAGCCAAAGGGGGACATGTGCCAGCCAAAGGGGATGTTTGCAACACAGGGGGACGTGTGCCAGCCAAAGGAGGATGTGTGCCAGCCAAAGGGGGACATGTGACAGCCAAAGGGGACATGTGCTAGCACAGGGGTGATGTGTGCCAGCACAGGGGGACATGTGCCAACCAAATGGGAGGTGTGCTAGCACAGGGGGATTTGTGTCAGCCAAAGGGGGGCATGTGCCAGCCAATGGGGATGTTTGCAGCACAGGGCGTCGTGTGCAAGCCAAAGGGGGACATGTACCAGCCAAAAGGGATGTGTGCCAGCCAAAGGGGACAATCATCTTGGCTATCTGATACATAATATTGACTTGTAAGTACAGTATTTAGCAAATGATTAGTCATTCAAATTCTTGTCATTGTCACTGCATTGTTACTGATATGCTTATTAAATCTAAATGGTTTTGGAAACAGATATCCGAAGATGTTTCACAGCGCTTCCAGAAAGGGTCGGATGTATTTGTTTTGATGTTTTATTAAATTATAAAAGTCATTAGAGTACAACCATCAGTAGGATATATATCCAAGTGATGATTGCACCCTAATGACTTTTATCATTTAATAAAACTTCAAAAGAAATAATATCATCCGACCCTTTCTGGAAGGGCGTGAAACATCTCCGAATATCTGTATCCAAAACCAATTTGCTGACAGGCTCGCGGCAAGGAAGCCTGATTGATCCAGAATCGAGCTGCAGGCCAGACATTACTGAACCCTGGATAAGCACCATTAAGAGGAATTATATGCTATACACAAAGACTGAAAAGGTCCTTTTAAAATCTGTGGCAATCTAACTTTACAGTTAACATCTGCACCTACGCTATCCTGTCTCCCCTTATTCTAGACCCTACACTACGATAAGGGCCTTATTTAATAGAAGATTAAAATCTAAATGTACATTTTTATTATTCTGTTAGTATTTTGTAAATCCACCTTCAGCTTTCATAGCTGCCTGAATCCTTTTAGGCATGCTCTCGATCAGATTCAAGCATGTTTCCACAGAAATCTGATCATAGGTCTCTTCTGCATGTTTCTAATGTTGGTGCATATTGGTAGACTCACTTGGGTATACAGCTTTTTCTTCAACCCATAAGTGTTTGATTGAGTTGAGCTCTGGGGACTGTTCTTGGGGCCAATCCAGCACCTCTATTTCATTTTCTTCATAAATTTCAACATATACTTTGGACCATTGTCCTGCTGAACACACTATATTGTCCTTTCCTATCCCACAGTACTCGAGTGTACTAAGTAACGTATTTTGTAAGATACTCACATATAGCTCAGCATGAGACCACCATCAATCATCAATACTGGTAAAATATCCAATGCCTTTGGCTGTGAAATAACCCCATATAATCAGGCTTCCTCCACAGAACATGACAGTTCCATCAATTTCTCAATTTGATACCCACTTTTCCCATTGTTTCTTTCAGACCTATTTGCACTTATCAGAGCCTAGTATTTCGACTTGCCTCATCACTCCAAATTACCCATTTTCAATTCTCTACTGTCCACTGTTTGTACTTTTTTGCAAATTCCAGGTAGAGCTTCTTCTGATGAGGCTTCTTCATCTTTTTTGGGCTACAATTCTAGACTTGTGCAATATGTGTCGCATAGTGCTGGCATGAAATCTGTGATCTCACTATTACAAAATATATGACACACCTCAGCTGCCATTTTTTGTTGTGCCAGAACTGATAGACTCTGTGATGGGCTGCCCTGTTGACTCTCATATTTTACCTGGTGATCCACTTCTTGGCTTTTGAATGGATAGAAGGATTTCATTTTGTATTCTTCCAACTGCCATGGAACTCACATGACGCAATTTGGCACTTTTCTTGCTCAAGAGACCGCTATTGATGGGCTGAATGATGCTGTTTCTCTTTTCTTGGGAAATATTCTTCATGGCTGTTTCTTGATTCAGACAAGTGACCCTTGGTTTGAGAATCAACCTAATAATACACTGAGCTATTAGAGAATGTGAGAATAGGTTGTAACTTGTAGTATGCGTGAAGAAAAAGATTTGTAAAATACCAGGAGCAAAACAGTAACAATGCAGTTACATGACAAGAATTTAATTAATCATATGCTAAATAGCTGCATGCCAAATTTACGTATTAGATAGCCAACATTATTGTCTATAAAATGAAGGTAGCCTCACGCTCAAAGCTGTATTGATGGTGAAATATAGAGCCTGAAAGTCAAAAGTTCAAAGCATTTTTACTTACCAGTGTTGAGCGAATAATAAAATATTTGCGTTTGGATTATTCATACTAAATACTTTTACTATTCGCTCAACGCTATTAGTTACCATTTTGCTCACCAGTGTATATACATATGTCAAACCATACTCTAAATGCAGACCTGAATCCACTATTAACCCTATAATAGAACAGATCTTGGAAAAATATTAACACCCTAGATAAATTAAGACCCCAGAGTAAATACTGACCTCAAACTATTCAATAAAGTTATGACCCATTAATTAATACATAACTTAGGTTAGACCCCTAAATAAACAGATATCTTAAACAAATACAGACCAAACCTAAAATTTTCCTAAAAGAAATCCAAATATACTCCTAAATAAATACATACTTCAAAAAAATGCATATGTCATATTAGACCACAGTATACAGACTGTGATTATATTCTGATAATGCTGATTATGATTGCTGACATAGCACAAAATATCGACTTTAGTACAGACCTCTAAATAAAATAAACTTTCGGAAATTACAGGACCCGCCTCCTGAAATACAGACCATCTAAATCAACAACCCAGACCTTACCCACTGTGCAACCTTTTAAATAACAGCAGAACCCCCATTAGACCCCCTAAAATAACAGACTCCAGAAAAGACCCCAAAATAATGCAAACTCCCATAAATATAAACCCAATACATGTATGTATGGACTTTTCTACTTGCACATTTGTGTTAATACGACTGTCTCCTGTGACGGATTTTTACAGGCAAAGGTCCTGCACATAATTGTGATAATTGCAAATACCAACTTCTTTACATTTTTGTCACAATTGAAAGGAAAAATTAAAATGCAATTCCAATGAATCCCTTCCTGCACTCCCATTTGTATGGCCCTACTAAAGAGGTACAGTGTAACCTCAGCCAGCCAAGGAGCTTATCTACCAATTCTGGTAAATTCAGTTAGCAACTCAAAAGGAGCAAAGAGCCATACATACCTTGTTCCTCCACTACTTGTAATAAATAAAAAAAATGGAGCATCCCCCTATTCTTTAAGTTTTTGTACTGTTTTAAGCAAATAGCTATACTGTTTTATGATTATTTTGTATGACACATTAAAGAGTACAATCCTTTACTTTTCACACATCTAGGGTTAAAGGGGTTTTCCCACCAACAAAGTTAATTTTAAAGTATAATCAATAGATATTGAAATAATAACAATTTACACAATCCGATGTGTTTAAAAAAATGTTCCTGTGCTGAGATAATATATGTGTCTCTGCTATGTATTGTGTAATGGCCACATCTGACCGTACAGGGACATGGTCTGATCATATCACATCTCCTGGGCTGGGGAGGTCAAAAAAGTCTACAAAAATTACAGCATGGAATCGTAGATGATTCTTTTTGTGAGGTAAACATTTCCATACCTGTTTTAAAAAATGTTTTACCTCCAATATATAAGTATATGTAAATGCATGATGTACATCTAGACTTCTTTACATCCTCCACAGTCCAGGAGATGTTGTATGATCAGACTATGTCCCTTTAAGAGATGAGCAAACCTTTTGAAGTTCGGGTTCGGTTTGGATCGCCGAGCGGGTATGTGCTCGCCGAATAGATTGGCGAACAGTTTGGCAAACGTCTGAACCCCATTGAGATCAATAGGAGGCAATATCAAGGGCATAGAAAACACCTTCAAAGGGGCACAAAAGCTGCCAAAATAGCTCAAATTAAGGACAAACACCAGGAAAAGTGCAATTTATTCCCCAGAGTTATAATTTTCATCATTGTGCAATATGGATGCATGGGACAAGGCCTGGCCCAGTATTTCTAGCTTCAACATTGATCAGTAACAGGGAGATGAGTGAATGGTGTTGGCATGGTGCTCAGAAAGCCCTGCTATATTCACAAAACACAGAAAAGACACCCCAAGAAGAGTGTCCACATCAGGGGCGTAACTACCGGCATAGCAGACGTAGCGGTCGCTTTGGGGCCCGGCGCTTGAGGGGGGCCCGGACCCAGCGCCGCTACGCTGCTATCCGGTCAGCTACAGGCCCCAGTGTGTATATACAGGCCCCCCACTCCTCCCTTCCTGCTGCACACGTCACCTGTAAAGGAATACATCATACTTACTTATCCCTGCCGGCTGTCGCTGTCGCCGCTCTGCACCGTGCTCCGTCTTCATCCAGCTTCTTCCTGGTTGTGACGTCATTGCCTGCACCCGCCGGTCACAACCAGGAAGAAGCTGGATGAAGACGGAGCGCGGTGCAGAGCGGCTACAGCGGCAGCCGGCAGGGATAAGTAAGTATGATGTATTCCTTTACAGGTGACGTGTGCAGCAGGAAGGGAGGAGTGGGGGGCCTGTATATACACACTGGGGCCCTGTATATAGCCACTGGGGCCCTGTATATAGCCACTGGAGGCCTGTATATAGCCACTGGGGGCCTGTATATAGCCACTGGGGGCCTGTATATAGCCACTGGGGGCCTGTATATACCCACTGGGGCCCTGACTGTATATACCCACTGGGGGCCTGTATATACCCACTGGGGGCCTGTATATACCCACTGGGGCCCTGACTGTATATACCCACTGGGGCCTGTATATACCCACTGGGGCCTGCATATACCCACTGGGGCCCTGTATATACCCACTGGGGCCCTGTATATACCCACTGGGGCCCTGTATATACCCACTGCCTGTATATACCCACTGGGGCCCTGTATATACCCACTGGGGAGGCTGCTGTATACCACTGGGGCTGCTGTATATACTGCTGGGGCCTGTATATACCACTGGGGAGGCTGCTGTATATACCACTGGGGCTGCTGTATATACCACTGGGGAGGCTGCTGTATACCACTGGGGCTACTATATATACTGCTGGGGCCTGTATATACCACTGGGGAGGCTGCTGTATACCACTGGGGCTGCTGTATATACTGCTGGGGCCTGTATATACCACTGGGGAGGCTGCTGTATACCACTGGGGAGGCTGCTGTATATACTGCTGGGGCCTGTATATACCACTGGGGAGGCTGCTGTATACCACTGGGGAGGCTGCTGTATACCACTGGGGAGGCTGCTGTATACCACTGGGGCTACTGTATATACTGCTGGGGCCTGTATATACCACTGGGAAGGCTGCTGTATACTACCACTGGGGAGGCCTGTATACCACACTGCTGGGGGCTGTATACCTGTGCTGGGGTCCACCCTCGGCTTATACACGAGTCAATAGGTTTTCTCAGGTTTTGGGGGCAAAAGTAGGGGGGTCGGCTTATACACGAGTATATATGGTAAACTGGGTGGCGTCAGACTGTTAACACCGATTCGGTAAGGGGGGTGTGTCTTGAAGGGGGCGTGTCATTGGGGGAGTGTCTTGGAGGGGGCCCCGTTCAAAAGTTTGCTATGGGGCCCTGCCAGTTCTAGTTACGCCCCTGATCCACATTTTAAAAAATTAGGGCCAGATACCCCCAAAGTGGCATCAATTTACCCAGAATAAAATTGTATAACGGTGTAGCCTGCATGCATGGCACAGAGTTTGGAACAGGGCCTGGCCTAGCATTTGAAATTTAACCATTGATCAAGAACAGGGGATGAGTCACACATGTAGGCCGATTGGACAGGAGGCACTCAAAAGTCATGCAACTGCTCCAAGAAATTTTATGCTACCCCACACTCACGTGAACAAATATAAGTTTCATGGAATATTATAGAAAGAAGTCTTCAGGTGGGTAAGTGACATGTTTAGGTGTATTGGGCAGGGGGCCCTCATACCTCATGCAACCACTCCAATGAATTTTATGCTCTGCCACCCCAGGTGTCACAAGTAATAGTTTTAGGGTACCGTCACACCTGGAGATATCATCGGCGATTTCTATGGCGACGCTAAGGCGTGGCCTATCGCCGCCGACATCACCAAAGCGTCGCCTAATGTGACTGGGCGAGGGCGACACATCTGAGTCGTCGCCTGGTTTCACAGCACAGCTCTGAAACCAGGCGACCATTTTGGGGCGATGTGTACTGATCGCCGTGTGTAACGTGTCAATAGCGATGTCAAGAGCGACAGCACATATCGCCTAAACATTTCCGGTAGGCGTTTCTGGGTGTAGTTACTACCTCTGGCGGTCTGCGTGGATTGGTGGCAGCTCGAGCGTTACGATTGGTAGTCTTGTTCCTTAGCGCCATATTTGATGATGTGTGCGTCCAAAGGTTTATTACCCAGGAGCGTACATACTATAAAGCAGCGCATTGATGTGGCATGTGTGTTTACGGCTGTGTGTGTTCAAAGTGCAGAGATGTGCGATGGCCAAATGTGTGTTAACACCAACACAATTGTCATTACATGTCAACTCATGTCTGAATCAGAGCACTGTAGTGGCAGCCTTCATGTTTAAAGTATATGACACCAAAGCATACAGTGTATCTTGTGGCTTTTGCGCCTCTGGGCCCCCGTCAACATGTGACATCTCTCCCGTGCGTTGGTACGCCATAATGTTGTCAATCTTTTGGCGCCACCTTCCTGGTGCTTTCCCTTCCCCTGCAGAATAGTAAAATGGCGTCACCCAGGCGAGCTGCTGTATGGGGGGAGCCTGAGCTCCTTATTCTCATTGATCTATGTGACACCTGCGATTACCGGTGTCACCAACACCACACCCATCCACGTCTCCACAAGCAGGCTGTCCTGATGAAGGTGAAGAGGTGGCTGGAGAGGAGGTTGGGTGTTTTGGGTAGCCCAAAGCAGATCTGCAAAAAAATTGCAGATCTGAAATACAAGACACCTGGACGCATCACCCAACTGCGTGACAGGATTGCCCAGATAAGTGGTGAGTATTTAGCATGACAACATACACATACCCTTCTGTGTAAACAAATACATATGAAAGCCAGCACATGCCACTGTACACCCCAACATATATAGGGGCAATGTATGTGAGAGCTTCTTCATGACTCTGCAGTTGCAGGTTCATCCTCCTGCAACATCCACATACTTCTGTGGGTCATGTGTCACAACACACTTGTATGCACACACAATAACCACAGGCTACAGTATGTGTGTAAATATGCATAAAGCAGCATCAGCATGTAGGCCATTATGTCACACCACTCATGTTACACACTAGCAACCGGGTGTATTTTGTTTTTCCTTTTGGATTTTGCGTACACCTTGCATATGGACATTGGGCCTGTTGGGGCCACCAGGACACCAAATGTGCAAAATAATCTTGACCTACACAACCATACACCTGTGTTTAGTGTTTGTTTCCTTATTCTGAACCTTTGGATTTTTGTATATTGAATGCAGAGTTGCTTAAAAGACCACGACTAAATTACATTAATTATGTTACAAATACTGTGTGTTTATTTGTCCCAGGAAAGAGATGCATGTCCCAGTATGGTATACCAAAAACGTATGGTGACATAATGTCTTATTTATAGGGGTACATAAGCATTGGGGACATATGTACGGGACCCAGGGACAGGCCTTTATGGTGACACTGTATGGTGCCTGTGTGTGTTTTAAGCCATATACATGTATTTCATTATACATATTCTGTACACACACATGGACAAGGAAATGTTAGCTGAACAATACATATGTCACACCTAACTGCAAACACACAAATATCTGTGCACACACATACTTGGTCAAGGCTCCAATATTATCCTGACCAACAAAGCAAGAGTGAATTTATTAGCCAACGTAGTAGCACAACACACATTACATAAGCGCCATACGGCTTCACTATAGAATTACTCGACACGCGAGCGCCCTGTTTTGGCTTGTTGCACACCCAATGCCTATAGCAATAATCCGCTATATATCACACGAGAGTTGACTAAGCACCGAGCCAATACGCACATGCATGCTTATATTTAACGATGTGGTGCTTTGAACAAGGACACAGTAATTGGTGTTTGTTTGCAACCAATCACACTTCTTCGAGGTGTCACACAACATAATGTGTAACGCCTACCTCCGAGACGCGGGACAAAATTACGCCCACATCGCTTATGTGGTTGCTCTGTGTGACGCGGAAGCGTCCACCACCGACTTGATCCCCCGTGGGGCTTGGGCGACGCACAGGCAACTTCCGACCCAGCTCATCGCCTAAGCATCGGCTGAGTTGTCGCCACGTGTAAATAGGCGACGGCGATGTTGGTCGACTGCCAAAAACGTGCACGCGCACGTGCGTCGCCATAGAAATCGCCGACGATATCTCCAGGTGTGATAGTACCCTTACAGAGTAGTACCGGAAAAATCAGGTGGATCAGTCAAATGTATAGGCCTATTGGGCAGGGCGCCCTCATAAGTCTTGCAACCGTTCTAAGTAATGTTATGCTCCGCCACACTCAAGTGGCACGAATATCAGTTTCATTGAATACTATAGAAAGAAGAATTTCAGTTGGATCAGGGTCATGTATAGACCTGTTGGGCAGGGGGCCCTCATACCTCATGCAATCGCTCCAATAAATGTTATTCTCTGCCACTCTCAGGTGGTACAATTATTAGTTTCACACAGTACTACCAGATAAATTGGTCAGGTGAGTCAGTCACATGTATATGGCTAGTATTAGTCATTCAATGCTCTAATAACGTTTATGCTCCGACACCCTCAGGTGGCACAAGTATTAACTTCACGGACTACTATCAAAATAATTAGTCAGGTGTTTCAATCACCTGTATAGGCCTATTGCAAGGGGGCCCTCATAAGTCATGCAATCGCTCCAATAAATGATATGCTCTGTTACCCTCAGGTAGCATAAGTATTAGTTTCACATAATACTACCGAAATAATTAGTCAGGTGGGTGAATGACATGTATAGGCCTATTGGGCAGGGGGCACTCATAAGTCATACAAACGCTCCAAGACATTTTATGCTCTGGCACAGTCAGGTGGCACAAATATTAGCTTCACAGAGTACTACAGTAAGAAGGATTCAGGTGGGTCAATGACTTATGTAGGCATCGTGCTCTGAAAGCCCTGCTAAATTCACAAAACACACAACAAAGACACCACAAGAAGAGTCTCCACAATTCAGAAAATTAGGGCCAAATACTTCAAAATTGGCATTAATTGACCCAGAATAAAATTATAGAATGTCGCCACATGCATGCATGGCACAGAAACTTGAACAGTCCCTTGCTCAGCATTTCAAGGTTAAACATTCAATAGTAACAGAGGGATGAGCGACACGTGTAGGCATCATGCTCAGACAGCCCTGAAAAATTCAGGAAACAGACAAGAAGGAGATCCCCAAGAAGAGTCTCCACATTTTTACAAAATTAGGGTAAGAAACCACCAATATGATATCAAAGGACCCAGAATAAAAATTGTATAGTGGTGAGATGAATGCAGCACACTGAAAAGTAAAACATCGCCTACTCTGTCCAGTCGGTCACTAGGGTGGGAAAGTTCTTGGAGATCCATGACTTGTTCATCTTATGAAAAATAGGCGGTCTACACTTTCAGGGGACAGCCATATGTGCTTATCTGTTAGGACACCACCAGCAGCGCTGAAGACACATTCTGAAAGAACATTGGCTGCCAGGCATGATAAAACCTCAAAGGTGTGACTGGCGGGCTCAGGCCCCTCCTTCATTTTTGAAGCCCAAAATTATAAGGGTCCAACCTTCCTGATGGCATGGATATTGAGCTCTAGGCACTCCTGCATCATCCTATATACATATCATGTGTATTTTACTCCACAAAATAATGACATGTATGTACAGGCAGTTTGAGGATAATTAAATCCATTCATTGATTTCAGAAATCTGTTTTAGCATTTCCCAGTATCCAACTTTGATATCTTATGGAAATGAGCTGCAAGTAGTTTGGAGTGGTACAATGCACTTGTAAGTCTCCTACTGCCATAACTACTCCATGCCTACTGTTAACCTTCTTCATCAGACTGACAGGTAACTCTTATTTCAGTGACCTACTGACTGAGATCTCTAATAACTCGGTACGTTAGGTGTTCCATGCGCAGTAAGGTCTTCATAAATTTGCTTGCAGTAAGGCTAGGGTCAAATTAACATTTTACAGGGGTAGCGCTAAAAACTTAGACTTTGGCAGCAATAATGCGGTGCTAACGCCATGCTGCTAATGTTAACCTATGGGGAGACGGGGCTTACCGCGGCTCCAATGCCGGCATCTGAATGAAATCTTGCGTTATTTCCTAACGCGAGCATAGACTCTTCCGAAAGCGTCTTCGCTCGTGTTAGGAAATAATGTGAGATTTCACTTAGATGTCGGCATTGGAGCTCAATTAGGGGACGCGTCTCCATAGAGATGCATGGGGAGCGCTGACGCCGCATTAACATGGGGTTAGGACCGCGTCAAGCCTCCCAAGTGTAAGTTTTTAACGGAACCCCCTGCATACCGCTAATGTGACTCTAGCCTAAGTAAATCTGTGCATCCGCTGCTCGCGGCAGTAATGTTACTTGTGAATCTGACACAGGAGGCATGCAAAAAATAGTAAAGGCGGTCTGATTAGGAGCGCTCTAAGGAACAAGCAGACATGTAAGATGTTTTCAAAAATGGCAAACCTTTTATTAACTTCTTAGCTCCCCTCACAGCTCCACTACACGTTTCAACTGCATACAAACAGTCTTCATCAGGTGGTGTATGCAGTTGAAACGCGTAGTGGAGCTGTGAGGGGAGCTAAGAAGTTAATAAAACGTTTGCCATTTATGAAAACATCTTACATGTCTGCTTGTTCCTTAGAGCGCTCCTAATCAGACCGCCATTACTATTTTTTGCATGAAAACTTTTTGAGGGCTGGCGGCTGGAGCAGCTCAGGAACAGCACAAACGATCTGCCTTGAATAGAAGAGAGGAGATCGGAGAGGCAGTGCACATACAGCCGGCGGCGGAGGCTGGTAAACCGGGTTGTGCAGGACTTGCACAACCCGATAAGGGTGAGTGGCCACCTACCCACACCACTTAGACATTTTTAATAAGGGGATCCTACACATTTGCGCCCCTTTTCCTTTTTGTTTTACATGACACAGGAGGCAGGCAGCATGTGGATAGGGAATTGGAAGGGAGTGCATTACAGCTGCAAATGCAGTGTCCCACCCTGAAGCACTTACATTTAATTTCTATAAAATTTGAATGCTGAATTGCTGAGAAATGCCAAGACAAATTTTTAATATCCAGGTATAAATGTATTCACCCTAAAAGTGCCTATACAGACATGTCAATTGTTTATGGTATACAATCCTTATAACAATGCCCTTTTAAACTCATTAATCAGTATGTATTTGGTACATTTTGGGGTAGCATTACAGAAGAATGACTTGATATTGTACTTCGAATGGTATAATATACACTATACAGTAAAATGTTTCTGTGTCTTTCTTTTTATGGTGTGCGTTATAATATTTGTAAGATTTGCTCATTTGTTATTTATAACAACTTTTATCAGATCACTGATATATAATTTCCCCTTATCCAAACTTCCAGAGACTAAGGTGATATTATTACCTCTGGCTCTAGTATGATGGTAACACAGTTAACTAATGTATCTCCTATCTACCATAAAGGTGATAAATGTCTGATTGCTGTAGGCCGTACAGCTGGGCCCCCATATGATCACTGAAATAAATGACAAGCATAACGGCTGATGCTCAATTCAGTATCTATGGGACTGATGCAGTATCATCATGTATTACTAGGTCAGTCAATCTAATCCAAGCTGATGTTTGGGGGCACAAGGACTCCTAAACCTTTGTTGGAGGGAGCCCCTGCTATTACTGTACTACAGGGTGGGCCATTTATATGGATGCACCTAAATAAAGTGGGAATGGTTGGTGATATCAACTTCCTGTTTGTGGCACATTAGTATATGGGAGGAAGAAAACTTTTGCAGATAGGTGGTGACCATGGTGGCCATTTTGAAGTCGGCCATTTTGGATCCAACTTTATTTTTTTCAATGGGAAGAGGGTCATGTGACACATCAAACTAATTTCATAAGAAAAACAATGGTGTGCTTGGTTTTAATGTAACTTTATTCTTTTGTGAGTTTTTTACAAATTTATGACCACTTATAAAATTAGTTCAAAGTGCTGTCCATTGTGTTGGATTGTCAATGCAACCCTCTTCTCACACTCTCGACACACTGATAGCAACACCACAGAAGAAATGCTAGCACAGGCTTCCAGTATCCGTTGTTTCAGATGCTGCACATCTCGTATCTTCACAGCATAGACAATTGCCTTCAGATGAGTGATGAGGCAAACTTTTTTGTGAATGGTGAAGGTAACAAACAAAACCACCGCTATTGGTCTGACACTAACCCACAGTGGATAGATCCCTCCAAGACTGCTGAAACACAAAAACTGATGGTATGGTGTGGTATAAGGTGTACATAGATAGTGGGGACATTCTACATCAATGAAAATATCATTGCCACTGGATATCTGAATCATGTAGCAATTTCAGATATCCAGTGGCATTGAGGTTTCCATTGATGAAGAATGGCCGCACTATCTTTGAATGGTTCTGTGTTTGGAGGGAGCAGACCTCCATATTGCTATTCTCAGGGAGCTGAGTAGAACCGTGAACCTCTACGGGTGGAATCCGCAGTCATATGGACTGTGTTTATGTTTGGTTATTTTTCTTTTGCTGGAAAGTTTGTTGTAATTGCTGGAAAAGACACATGTGGAAGAGAAAATAGATAGAAGCTTGCTTACTGTAAGAGCTTGCACAATATAGGAGAGAGAAAGAGAGAGGACAATGTTGACTAAAAGAGCTTATACTCTACAAGCAAGAGATGAAGCAAATTAAGTTTGAAGCCCCAGCGCTCTCAAATTGACCACAGTATTTTTGCGTTTAGCGTGTGACACAAGATCCTCATATTTGACAGGTCAGGCCTGTCACACATCACTGCCGGTTTACAAAGTGTTAAATTTGAAAACACAAACTGCTGTATAAACCAGAGTCTTAATAAAAAGAAAAAAATTAAATGAACAAATTAATTGAAGAAGAAGAGAGGCAGAGGAATAAAACGAAAATACATAGTGCTGATGGGTAAACACTTTTTAAAGAATTACTGCCAGTATCCAGGATGCCTCCTTTTGGAGAAGAATTTTTTGGGTGTCACCACCCCGGGGAGAGGGAAGAACCATTCCAGGCCCATGACAGTCAGGAAATCAGGGTTCCCATGTTGGTGCTCATTTATAAGATTAATTAACCTCGGGGAACCTTTTCCAGAGGCAATTGAATTATAACACTCCCTAAACCTGATGTGCAGTGTTTTAATAGTTTTTTCTATGTAGAATCTTCTATAGGGACAGAACACTGAGCATTTGACCCATTTAGTTTAAAATGTAATCAGCGAACTATGTATGTAATTTACTGCCTATCTGAACTGGGTTTACGGTATCATGGATATTGTAATAGGAGCAATTTTTACACTAGTAATTACCTATTGGATGCTTTGTATCAAGCCAGGTTGTTTTAGGTTTGTCTATAGAGATGAGCAATGTTCGACGCGAATAGTTCGCCAATCTCAAATTCGAGTTGATTTTGGCCCTATTCGAGTCATTCGCCGAATTCGAACAATTTGGTTCCAATTCGGCGAATTTCGAACATGTTCGATTTTGGTTCGAAAATGCGGCAGATGCGGTCAGAAAACCGCATCTGCCGCATTTTGAGCCAAAATAAACATTCCCTAGAAGAAAGAAAGTGTTAAAAATAAAAAAATAATCTATGCTCACCTGTCCGCGGTCCACCGAAGCCTCCGGCAAGGTCCTGTGGCTTCTAGGACCTGTGGTGACGTCATGTTCTCGCGTGAACTCCGGTCACATGACCGGAGTTCCGCGAGAATGTGATGTCACCACAGGTCCTGGAAGCACCGGACCTTGCCGAAAAGCTTAAAATAGATATTTTTATGATTCGGACCCTTTCTTTAAGTAAAAGTTACTTAAAGAAAGGGTACGAAACATAAAAATATCTATTTTAAGCTTTTCGGCAAGGTCCGGTGCTTCCAGGACCTGTGGTGACGTCACGTTCTCGCGGAACTCCGGTCATGTGACCGGAGTTCCGCGAGAACTGACGTCACCACAGGTCCTGGAAGACACAGGACCATACCGGAGGCTTCGGTGGACCGCGAACAGGTGAGCATACATTATTTTTTTATTTTTTACACTTTATTTGACTTTATTTGACTTCCACAATGTATGTATATACATTGTGGAAGAGATACAGCCCCACAATCGTGGTTTTTTCGTGTTCCGGGATGTTCGACGGTGTTCGTCGAGCATTCGACGAACATTCGTCGAACACCCCGTCGATTCGTCGAATCGAATTGAACACGAACGGCATGGTGGTGGCTCATCTCTATTTGTCTACCCTAAGGCGAATGATGATCAGCATCTCTGCCAAGTTTTTACATGTTTTGTAAGTAATCAGAGGATGACCAATGTTTAAAGAATTCAGTTCTCTGTCTGCTTTCAACACGTGTCAGTGTTTTAAGATGGAGTAATTTATATTCTCATCATGGGGCCAAACTTAAATTTGAAGGTGAAACGTTTATTTTTTTTCTTCCTATTCTTTTAATGCTGGTTATTTTTGCAATTGTTTTTTAGTAACTCAAGTTTTGAATTTGTTCTCATGTAATAAAGCTCTGGCTTCTTTTAAAACCATTTCGGGGTAGCCCTGCACAACAAATCACTCTCCCACTCATGAGCCTGTTTTTCAAACATTACTTTCTTGTTCTTAATCCTTTTTAACGTTAGGAATTGGCTGAAAGGTTGAGAGCGCTTCATGTGCATGGGGTGCATGCTTGCAAAGTGCAGATAAGAATTGGTGGCGGTAGATTTTTTAAATACAGTTTTTTTTAATGTGTCATTGATAACTTCGCGTTTTACATCTAAAAACTCTAGTTTAGAGTCGCCAAATACGGAGGTGAAATTCATATTAATAATAAATCTTTATATAGCACAACATATTCCACAGCGCTTTACAATACAGTGGGTAATATATGAAAATACACAGTATAATGCAGTAAGAAAATACACAATATAATACAGTAATTCCAGTAGAGAAAGAATACAGTACAATAATAGGAAACAATACAATAAGCATAAAATCAAATGTAAAAAATATAATGCATTAGATAAAACAAAAAAATAAGGGTGACCCTGCTCAAGAGCTTACAATCTACAACGAGATAGGGGTTATACAAAGTGCAGGAACTTATAACACTGATGGTCCAGGCATCTTGAGGAAATGGGGGATAGAAATAAAGTTACATGAATGATCACCAGACAATCTGTGTAGAGCTTTTGGGTTTGGTGGAATTTGAAGAAGAGTTATGTCGAGAGAGATAGTGAATGGGCTATGTACAGTACAAAGGAATTTTGTTAGGGAGTATGATAGGCTGCCTTGAAAAGATGTGTTTTTAGTGAGCGTCTGAATCCATGCAAGTTGTGGATGGTCCTGATTTCTTGGGGTAGAGCATTCCAGAGAATTGGTGCGGCTCGGGAGAAGTCATGGAGCCGGGAGTGGGAGGATCGGATTAGTGCAGATGTTAGTCAAATGTCATTTGTAGAATGTAGAGAACGGGTGGGGTGATAGACAGAGATGAGGGAGGAGATGTAGGGGGGTGCTACATTGTGAGGAGCTTTGTGGGTGAGAACAAGCAATTTGAACTTTATCCTGCAGTGTATAGGCAGCCAATGCAATGACTGGCACAGAGCGGAAGCATCTGAGTAACGATTGGCCAGGTAGGTGATACCACCGCTACTCTGAGGGGAAGGGGATGGAATAGCCTAATGGTGTGAACCTCAAAAGAGGAAAATGGGAGTGATTGCGCTGGAGGGATGACCTGGAAAGTACATTGTGGGGACAGGAGTAATCTAACTCCACCACCATGTCTATTCCCAGGTCTCGGGGAATGAGAGACAAGCACAACAGTATTGAATTTGTTGTGTTCAATCAGGTGCACAACAAAGGATTGAAATCGATCCTATGAGCCGTCCCACATGATGAGGACAACGTCCACAGTTCTTAAATACCCCTTTATGTATTTAAGAAAGGGCTAAATCATTTCATCCTCAAAGACTGCAAGAAAAAGGTTTGAGAGGGTACAAGCGAGGGAGGTACCCATCGCTATACCCTTGCATTGAAAATACCAAGCATCAAGGAAACTGAATGCATTGTGGTTGAGGATAAACTTGAGGGATCTACACACGAATTCCACTGGGAGACTGTCCTATTCTTATTCAGAAATGATCTTTCTAATGGTTTAAACCCCCTGTTCCTGGGAGGTTCATGTGTGCAAGCTCTCAACATCAATGGAAGCTAATTTGATACCTTCCTACCACTTGTTCTTATCGATCTTGTCTGTGAAATCATTGGCATCACTGACATGTGATGGGATTCTTTCAAGCAACGATGGCAGTAACCAATCAATAAATTTTAAAAGGGTTCCGTCAATGATCCCAAGCTGGAGTCAATAGGTCTCCCGGAGAGATCAGTTGTATTTTTGTGTATTTTTGGCAGAAAATACCAATGTGGCTTTCCTGGGTATTCTGGGAAAAGTTTTTTGCTTGAGATTTTGAGATAGTTTTATTATCCATATGTGGCACCCCAGGGTTCATGTGCCACAGTAACACCACAAAGGGTTAACTCCCCACACAACCCACAACACTACACTGGCACTTCCAGGCCAGAAGGGGGAGCTAAAGCTGCTTCCATATATATTCTGGTGTGGAGAGGAAGTGGGCAGTTTAGTGCGGGGCAGCACTGAGGAAGAAGGATCTGGGTGTAAAAGAGCTACGTTAGGCTCACCCCACGGTCTGCTGTCCAGTTCCAGGCCAAGCCAGGGTCTGAGGAAAGGAGACAGGAGAAGCAGAGAAACATACCTGGGAGACCGAGTTACCCTGAAACTCACCCCAGAGGAGCGCACAGAACGGATACCGGATCCGAGATTGTGCCTGACACAAACAGCACAGTGAACACCGGATTAGTGAAGGTTCCACATCTTTACTGTTCCACAGCGAAGCAACATGGCGGGCTCAGGAGCACAGGACAAGACTCAAGTTGCCTAGCAGATTGGAACCTGTGAGGGAAGACAGGGCTGGCAGCTTAGCTAAAGCAGCAGCAGGGCCACACACACAGCCCAGAAAAAGGGAGCCAAAAGACCTGGCCAGGGTGGGAGCAACCCGGCCCCTGTACAGACTCCGTGGACAGTACTCAGCTGAATTACCATCCCAGTAAAAGACCTGGAAAACTACAAAACCGTGAGTCTATGTAATTCTTGCGCTTGAGTCCTGCTCTCACTCACAAACTGTTATCATCACTACTGCCACGGGTACCAGGCTCTGCCCGTGGACAGCCGTCACATCACAGGTTGCCATCCATCATCCCCGGAGGTTCTGTAGCAGCGGTGGTCACCCTGACCACATACCACGGGTGGCGTCACCACTTTATCCCTGTAAATACCCCCCTTTACTTGCGGGCTCGGGACACGGTCTGGACCAAGACCACCGTGATAACCCCCGTGATACCCCAGTCCGGTACCGAGTACCCCGTCCCAGTGGGCTCCACACATATATTTCCTAAGGAAATTCCAGAGCATTCCAGTGTCACATACCACTGTTTTAATAAAAATATGCCAAGTCTGACTTGTAATTTAGCCCATCAGGTGCTCTCACATTCAATTTCAGTATCCACAATAATTCTCTGCACCTTACTGATCTTTCCCAATCTCCTCCTCTTTTGTTCCTGTATATTCTATCGATCCCCTTAACACAAAGGCTACTCACATCACCCCTGTGTTCATCCCTAAAATGCCTAGACAATCCGGACATGTTCCTCTGTGAAGAACTGGTGTCAGGATTTGACGCAGTAATATGCTCACTGATTCTTTTTTTCAATGTCCTGGATGTGCAGCCCACATAATTCTTATTGCATTTCATGCAGGACGCTAAATACACCAAATGAGTTGTATTAAAGTTTATGTATCCATTGATGTTAAAAATCTATTAGATTTTCTATCCTGAAATTGTTTAGTAACCTGCATGTAATGACAAAGATTACATCTACTGCCTCCACAATTATAATTGCCTTTTGTTGAAAGCCAGGTGGAGGATTGTGCATTATTTATGAATAGGGAAGGGGAAATATTACCTATAGTAAGAGATTTCTTAGAGACACATCTGTATTAGTGATGAGCGAGCATGCTCGCCACTACTCGGTACTCGCACGAGTATCACTGTACTCGGGCGACTCGCCGAGCACCGAGTAATCTCGCGATACTCGTGCTGTGCTCGTGGTCGTCATCTCACCATGTTGGCGCTCTTTTGAGAGCCAGCCCACGTGCAGGGATTGGCTGACAGACCACGGCAATGCCACAGCCCTGTTAGTTGTGACATAGCAGTGATTGGCCGCCCTGCACAGCGTCACCGAGCCTTTATAACTCCCGGCGCGCTGTGCTCGGCACACAGCCATCCAGACAGTGAGTGTAGGGAGAGTGTCTGCTGCTGATTAGGGACAGATTTGCGGCCCTCATAGGTAGATCCGGATCAGGGCTGCAAACTGCTGCTGACCACAACAGTCCTTCTCAGGACTAATGTAGGAGGATATAGGCAGGGTGATACAGATTGGAATCCAAGCTTTTCAGTGACCATTAGAGTCACCACACTCTTGTACTTAGTACCTTAACCCCTTCCCGACATAGGACGTTGTGCAACGTCCTGTGTTTCTGCCCGTTCCCGACACAGGACGTTGCACAACGTCCTGGCAGATTTGAGCTGCTGCAGCTCCTGTGAGTGGGGTCACTCAGGTGTCACAGATGCTGCTGCTCTGTGACAACCTGTAGATGACCCCACAGGGGGTGGATTAACCCCCCCGTGCCCAGGACCCCTCCGATCGGCAGTTTAAAAGTGAAACTGCCGATCGGAGGGAATCACAGGGATTCACCCCTCCAGATCTGATTGAAGCTCTCCAATCAGATCTGGAGGGGCAGATCGGCAAGTGCCCACCCCTCCTCACCCCCCTCCAGCTCCAGGACTGTCCAGGGCCCCCCCGCCGTCCCCCCCAACCGCCCGCCCCCCTCTATTACAATGTATCTGCCGGCGGGCTGCACCCGCGTGCGCCCGCCAGCAACACTGCCTGGTCCCCTGCTCCACTGCTCCCCCCCAGGCTGCCCCCACCTCCGGGCCCTGTGCCTGGCCCCCCCTCACCTCCTGCGGCGGGCTGCACACTTCCGTGCACCCGCCGCTGCTGCCGCCGCCGCCGCTGCTGCAGCTCCTCCTTCTCTGCCCGGCCCGCCGGTCTGTGGCCCCGCCTCCTCTCCCGGCCTCCTCCTGCTCATCGGTGGAACGAGGGAGGTAAGTATGTATGTATGTATGTGTATGTATGCATGTATGTGTATGTATGCATGCATGTGTATGTATGCATGCATGTGTGTGTATGCATGCATGTGTGTGTATGCATGCATGTGTGTGTATGCATGCATGTGTGTATGCATGCATGTGTATGTATGTGTGTGTATGCATGCATGTGTGTGTATGCATGCATGTGTGTGTGTATGTATGCATGCATGTGTATGTATGCATGCATGTGTGTGTATGCATGCATGTGTGTGTATGCATGTGTATGTATGCATGTGTATGTATGCATGCATGTGTATGTATGCATGCATGTATGCATGTATGTGTATGTATGTATATCTATGTATGTATGTATGTGTATGTATCTATGTATGTATGTGTATGTATGTGTGTATGTATGTATGTGTATGTTTGTATCTATGTATGTGTATGTATGTATGTATGTGTATGTATGTATGTATGAATGAATGAATGAATTGATGGTGGGTGAATGGATAGGGGGTGCATGCGTGGACGTGAGCGTACATGAGCGTGCGTGGACGTGAGTGTGCGTAGACGTGTGCGTGCGTAGACGTGTGCGTGTGTGGACATGTGTGTGGACGTGTGCGTGCATAGATGTGTGTGTGCATAGACGTGTGCGTGCGTGGATGTGTGCATAGATGGATGTGTGCGTAGACGTGTGCGTGTGTGGACATGTGTGTGGACGTGTGCGTGCATAGATGTGTGTGTGCATAGACGTGTGCGTGCGTGGATGATGGGTGCATAGGTGGATGGATGGGTGCAACAAGGGATCAAGTGTCCTCTTGTTGTAGTCTCTGGGATCATAGTCATGGTGCACTGTATGACAGATCATTGTCATACAGTGCACCATAACTCTGACCCCAGAGACTGTAAGAAGAGGACACTTCATCCCTTGCTGCAGTCTCTGGATTGACCAGAGGCGATCGAGCGTCGTGGGACCTTCGTTTTGGACTACGTCGGAGGCGATCGTGCGTCATGGGACCTTCGTTGTGGACTACGTCATAGGCGATCGAGCGTCGTGGGACCTTCGTTGTGGACTACGTCGGATCTTTATAATAAAGATGGAGTCTGAATTTTGTTTGTGTTTTTTTTTCAAATAAAAAGATTTTTCTCTGTGTGTATTTTCTGACTATTTACCAGAGATTCCTAATGGCGGGTCTAACATTGGCCCTATATTATGAATCTCGGGCTTAGTGCCAGCTGACAATAAAAAGCTGGCATTAAGCCCTTTATTACCCAGTTTGCCACCGGCACCAGGGCAACTGGAAGAGTCTGGGTACAGCGCCAGAAAATGGCGCTTCAATGAATGCGCCATTTTCTGGGGCGGCTGCGGGCTGCAATTCGCAGCATGGGGGGCCCAGAACGCTTGGGCCTCTCCATGCTGCGGATTCCAGCCCCCAGCTGCCTAGTTGTACCTGGCTGGACCAAAAATATGGCGGAGCCCCATGTCATTTTTTTTCTAAAATTAGTTCTAGAAGAAAAAAAAGGGCTTTGCTGTATTTTTGGTGGCCAGCCAGGTACAACAAGGCAGCTGGGGGTTGGTGGCAATCCGTAGCTGCCAAGTTGTACCTGGCTGGACCAAAAATATGGCGGAGGCCCACGCCATTTTTTTTCTAGAATTAGTCCTAGAAAAAAAATAAAAATGGGCTTTGCTGTATTTTTGGTTGCCAGCCAGGTACAATGAGGCAGCTGGGGGTTGCTGGCAGTCCGTAGCTGCCAAGTTGTACCTGGCTGGACCAAAAATATGGCGGAGCCCTATGCCATTTTTTTTCTAAAATTAGTCCTAGAAAAAAAAAATGGGCTTCGCTGTATTTAGATGCATAGTGAACACTTTGAACCCCCAGGTGCTTCACAAATTGATCCGTAAAAATGAAAAAAGAAAATTTGTGTGAAAACAAATGTACTTTTTCCTTCTTACGGATCAATTTGTGAAGCACCTGGGGGATCAAAGTGCTCACTATGCATCTAGATGCATTCCTTGGGGGGTCTAGTTTCCAAAATGGGGTCATTTGTGGGGGAGCTCCAATGTTTGGGCACACAGGGGCTCTCCATACACGACATGGTGTCCGCTAATGATTCCAATAGTTAGTGGACACAATGTCGCGTATGGAGAGCCCCTGTGTGCCTAAACATTGGAGCTCCCCTACAAGTGACCCCATTTTGGAAACTAGACCCCCCAAGGAACATATCTAGATGCATAGTGAGCACTTTGAACCCCCAGGTGCTTCACAAATTGATCCGTAAAAATGAAAAAAGAAAATTGTGTGAAAACAAATGTACTTTTTCCTTCTTACGGATCAATTTGTGAAGCACCTGGGGGTTCAAAGTGCTCACTATGCATCTAGATACATACCTTGGGGGTCTAGTTTCCAAAATGAGGTCACTTGTGGGGTAGCTCAAATGTTGTACATGGGTAAGCACATGTGGCTAACAATTCCATGTTAGCGGACACATTCGTAGAGAGCCTGTGTGTCAAACCCCAGTGACCCCATTTGGAAATAGACCTAGGGACGTATCTAGATATTGTGAACATTTTGAACCCCCAGGTGCTTCACAAATTATCGTAAAATTGAATAGGTACTGTTTTTCCACAAAAAAATTCTTTTTTTATTTTACAGATTATTTTGTGAAGCACCGGGTGTTCCAAAATTGCTCACCACCCATCTAGCTAAGTTCCCTGGGGGGTCTAGTGTCTTCCAAAAATGGGGTCACTTGTGGGGGAGCTACAATGTTTAGGCACACAGGGGCTCTCCAAACGCGACATGGTGTCCGCTAACAATTGGAGCTAATTTTTCAGTCAAATTGTTAGCGGACACTATGTCGCGTTTGGAGAGCCCCTGTGTGCCTAAACATTGGAGCTCCCTCACAAGTGACCCCATTTTGGAAACTAGAGCCCCCTGGGAACTTATATAGATGTGCGGTGAGCATTTTGAACCCCCAGGTGCTTCACAAATTCATCCGTAAAAATGAAAAAGTACTTTTTTTTCCATAAACATTTTCTTTTTTTCATTTTTACAGATTAATTTGTGAAGCACTAGGGTATTCAAAATGCTCACCACCCATCTAGATAAGTTCCCTGGGGGGTCTAGTTTCCAAAATGGGGTCACTTGTGGGGGAGCTCCAATGTTTAGGCACACAGGGGCTCTCCAAATGCAACATGGTGTCCGCTAACAATTTGACTAAAAAATCAGCTCAAATTGTTAGCGGACACCATGTCGCGTTTGGAGAGCCCCTGTGTGCCTACACATTGGAGCTCCCCCACAAGTGACCCCATTTTGGAAATTAGACCCCCCAGGGAATTTATCTAGATGGGTGGTCAGCATTTTGAACCCCCAGGTGCTTCACAAATTCATCCGTAAAAATGAAAAAGTACTTTTTTTTCTACAAATATTTTTGTTTTTTCATTTTTACAGATTAATTTGTGAAGCACAAGGGTATTCAAAATGCTCACCACCCATCTAGATAAGTTCCCTGGGGGGTCTAGTTTCCAAAATGGGGTCACTTGTGGGGGAGCTCCAATGTTTAGGCACACAGGGGCTCTCCAAATGCAACATGGTGTCCGCTAACAATTTGACTGAAAAATCAGCTCAAATTGTTAGCGGACACCATGTCGCGTTTGGAGAGCCCCTGTGTGCCTACACATTGGAGCTCCCCCACAAGTGACCCCATTTTGGAAATTAGACCCCCCAGGGAATTTATCTAGATGGGTGGTGAGCATTTTGAACCCCCAGGTGCTTCACAAATTCATCCGTAAAAATGAAAAAGTACTTTTTTTTTCTACAAAATTTTTTTTTTCATTATAAAAGATTAATTTGTGAAGCACTGGGGTATTCAAAATGCTCACCACCCATCTAGATAAGTTCCCTGGGGGGTCTAGTTTCCAAAATGGGGTCACTTGTGGGGGAGCTCCAATGTTTAGGCACACAGGGGCTCTCCAAATGCAACATGGTGTCCGCTAACAATTTGACTGAAAAATCAGCTCAAATTGTTAGCGGACACCATGTCGCGTTTGGAGAGCCCCTGTGTGCCTACACATTGGAGTTCCCCCACAAGTGACCCCATTTTGGAAACTAGACCCCCCCAGGGAATTTATCTAGATGGGTGGTGAGCATTTTGAACCCCCAGGTGCTTCACAAATTCATCCGTAAAAATGAAAAAGTACTTTTTTTTCTACAAAGATTTTCTTTTAGCCTAAACTTTTTCATTTTCACATGGGGAACAGGATAAAATGGATGCTAAAAATTGTTGGGCAATTTCTCCTGAGTACACCGATACCTCATATGTGGTCATAAACCACTGTTTGGGCACACAGCAGGGCTCAGAAGGGAAGGAGCGCCATTTGACTTTTTGAACGGAAAATTAGCTCCAAAAGTCAAATTGCCCTCCCTCCCTTCTGAGCCCTGCCGTGCGCTGAAACAGTGGTTTATGACCATATATGAGATATCGATGTACTCAGGAGAAATTGCCCAACAATTTTTAGGATCCATTTTATCCTGTTGCCCATGTGAAAATGAAAGAATTGAGGCTAAAAGAACATTTTTGTTGGAAAAATTAAAATTACCATTTTTTCCTTCCACTTTGCTTTAGTTCCCGTGAAGCACCTGAAGGGTTAATAATCTTCTTGAATGTAGTTTTGAGTAGCTTTAGGGGTGCAGTTTTTGAAATGGTGTCACTTTTGGGTGTTTTCTGTCATGTAAACCCCTCAAAGGGACTTCAAATGTGATGTGGTCACAAAAAAAAAATGGTTTTGTAAATTTTGCTGGAAAAATGAATAATTGCTGATGAACTTTGAACCCTTATAACGTCCAAACAAAAAAATTTTTTTTTCCCAAAATTGTGCTGATGTAAAGTAGACATGTGGGAAATGTTATTTATTAACTATTTTGTGGCACATACCTCTCTGGTTTAGCAGAATAAAAATTCATAATTTGAAAATTGCAAAATTTTCAAAAATTTTGCCAAATTTTTAATTTTTTCACCAATAATCGCAAAAATTATCGACCTAAATTTAATACTAACATGAAGCCCAATATGTCACGAAAAAACAATCTCAGAATCGCTCGGATCCAATGAAGCGTTCCAGAGATATTACCTCATAAAGGGACACTGGTCAGAATTGACAAAAATGGCCTGGTCATTAGGGTCAAAATAGGCCCGGGGGTGAAGGGGTTAATACAGGTTAGGGACTAAAATCCTCTCTTCAAACCATTACAGTCACCAGACAAGTGTACGTCCTACCTTAATACAGGTTAGGGAACTAAAACCCTAACTCTTGTCATCAAAACAGTCACCAGACAGGTGTACGTACTACCTTAATACAGGTTAGGGACTAAAATCCTCTCTTCAAACCATTACAGTCACCAGACAGGTGTACGTACTACCTTAATACAGGTTAGGGAACTAAAATCCTAACTCTTGTCATCAAAACAGTCACCAGACAGGTGTACGTACTACCTTAATACAGGTTAGGGACTAAAATCCTCTCTTCAAACCATTACAGTCACCAGACAGGTGTACGTACTACCTTAATACAGGTTAGGGAACTAAAATCCTAACTCTTGTCATCAAAACAGTCACCAGACAGGTGTACGTACTACCTTAATACAGGTTAGGGACTAAAATCCTCTCTTCAAACCATTACAGTCACCACACTGTTTTACGTCATACGTTTATACAGGTTAGGGAACTAAAATCCTAACTCTTGTCATCTCAACAGTCACCACACTGTTGTACGTCATACGTTTATACAGGTTAGGGAACTAAAATCCTAACTCTTGTCATCTCAACAGTCACCACACTGTTGTACGTCATACGTTTATACAGGTTAGGGAACTAAAATCCTAACTCTTGTCATCTCAACAGTCACCACACTGTTGTACGTACTACCTTAATACAGGTTAGGGAACTAAAATCCTCTCTTCAAACCATTACAGTCACCACACTGTTTTACGTCATACGTTTATACAGGTTAGGGAACTAAAATCCTAACTCTTGTCATCTCAACAGTCACCACACTGTTGTACGTCATACGTTTATACAGGTTAGGGAACTAAAATCCTAACTCTTGTCATCTCAACAGTCACCACACTGTTGTACGTCATACGTTCATACAGGTTAGGGAACTAAAATCCTAACTCTTGTCATCTCAACAGTCACCACACTGTTGTACGTCATACGTTTATACAGGTTAGGGAACTAAAATCCTAACTCTTGTCATCTCAACAGTCACCACACTGTTGTACGTCATACGCTTATACAGGTTAGGGAACTAAAATCCTAACTCTTGTCATCTCAACAGTCACCACACTGTTGTACGTCATACCCTTAATACAGGTTAGGGAACTAAAATCCTAACTCTTGTCATCAAAACAGTCACCAGACAGGTGTACGTACTACCTTAATACAGGTTAGGGACTAAAATCCTCTCTTCAAACCATTACAGTCACCACACTGTTTTACGTCATACGTTTATACAGGTTAGGGAACTAAAATCCTAACTCTTGTCATCTCAACAGTCACCACACTGTTGTACGTCATACGTTTATACAGGTTAGGGAACTAAAATCCTAACTCTTGTCATCTCAACAGTCACCACACTGTTGTACGTCATACGTTCATACAGGTTAGGGAACTAAAATCCTAACTCTTGTCATCTCAACAGTCACCACACTGTTGTACGTCATACGTTTATACAGGTTAGGGAACTAAAATCCTAACTCTTGTCATCTCAACAGTCACCACACTGTTGTACGTCATACGTTCATACAGGTTAGGGAACTAAAATCCTAACTCTTGTCATCTCAACAGTCACCACACTGTTGTACGTCATACGTTCATACAGGTTAGGGAACTAAAATCCTAACTCTTGTCATTTCAACAGTCACCACACTGTTGTACGTCATACGTTTATACAGGTTAGGGAACTAAAATCCTAACTCTTGTCATCTCAACAGTCACCACACTGTTGTACGTCATACGTTCATACAGGTTAGGGAACTAAAATCCTAACTCTTGTCATCTCAACAGTCACCACACTGTTGTACGTCATACGTTTATACAGGTTAGGGAACTAAAATCCTAACTCTTGTCATCTCAACAGTCACCACACTGTTGTACGTCATACGCTTATACAGGTTAGGGAACTAAAATCCTAACTCTTGTCATCTCAACAGTCACCACACTGTTGTACGTCATACCCTTTATACAGGTTAGGGAACTAAAATCCTAACTCTTGTCATCTCAACAGTCACCACACTGTTGTACGTCATACCTTTCTACAGGTTAGGGAACTAAAATCCTAATCTCCTGTGACCTCCACAGTCACCAGACAGTTGTCGCTCTATACAGGCAAAATGCGCAAAGGCGTTGGCAAGGGCGTTGGCAAGGAACAAGGAAGTGGACGTGATGGTGGTGCAGGCAGAGGCCGAGGTCGTGTGCAAGCACTCATTTCGCAACAACAAAGGGCCACATCTCCTCGCTCGCACGTCCTGTCCCAAATTCTTGGGCCCCGCAGCAGTACACCACTGTTAAACCAAGACCAGTGTCAACAGGTTGTTACTTGGATAGCGGATAATGCTTCAAGTCAAATGGGCACCTCCACAGACACCCTGTCTTCCGCACGGTCAACTGTCAGTAGCCGTGATACTGCACCGCACATTTCCCAACCTGATCCTCCTTCCTACCACCTGGCCGAGTACACGTCCACGGACATTTCAGATCCCACACTAGGACACTCGGAAGAGCTGTTCACGTATCCATTTGCAGAATCTGGCCTGTCGCCACCTCCTCTTGAAGTGGGTCATGAGGAGATGGTATGTACAGATGCCCAAATATTTGAGCAGCCGCGTTATGATGAACGGAACGTTGTCAAAGTGTCTCAACAAGGGGTGGACGATGATGAGACACAATTGCCAGGAAGTCAGGAGGAGGATCAGGGTGCGGAAGAGGAAGACGACGTGGTGGATGATCCAGTAGCTGACCCTACATGGCAGGAGGATATGCAGAGCGAGGACAGCAGTGCACAGGGGGAGGAGGCGTAGCATCCCAACAGCCAGTACGAAGCAGGGTTGCGTCCGCAGGCAGAAGGCAGGCAACCGTTCCCCGGAACAACAACACGACTCAAGGTGCCTGTGCAAATGTTCAGTCTTCCCGAGTCTGGGAGTTTTTTAAGTTGGCTCCAGAAGACTCTAAAAAGGCCATTTGCCACACCTGCCATGCCACTATCAGCAGGGGTACGAAAACTAGCAGCCTGACCATCACCAGCATGATCAGGCACATGTCAGCCAAGCACCCGACTTTGTGGGAAGTACCACAGAGTCGAGGAGTGGTGCGTGCTGATGTCACTGCTACGTCTTCGGCTGTTGTGCATGCAAGCCAATCCCCTGTCCATGCTGGCCGCGAACAAGCCTCCGGTCCAGCACCTGAAGTTGCTGAAGCACAAATTACACCACCATCAAGCACGTCCTTGTCCCAGCGCAGCGTTCAATTATCCATTCAGCAAACATTTGAACGCAGGCGCAAATACGCTGCCAATGCCCCACATGCCACAGTCCTCAATGCTCACATTTCGCGACTCATAGCGCTAGAAATGTTGCCTTTCCGTCTGGTGGAGACGGACGCATTCCGCGACCTGATGGCGGCTGCTGTCCCACGTTACTCGGTACCCAGCCGACACTATTTCTCCAGATGTGCCGTCCCCGCATTGCATAACCACGTGTCCAACAGCATCACACATGCCCTGAACAATGCTGTTTCAGCCAAAGTCCACCTAACCACTGACACGTGGACAAGTGCTTGTGGGCAAGGCCGCTACATCTCCTTGACGGCACACTGGATTAATATTGTGGAGGCTGGGACCCAGTCTGAGCGAGGGACGGAACACGTCCTTCCCACACCAAGGATAGCAGGCCCTACCTCTGTCATGGTTTCACCGACACTCTACAGCTCCGGAATGTCATGCTCTTCAGCCTCCTCCTCCTCCACCTGCGCATCCTCATCCACTGTACCCTCCACACCAGTCCCAAGCTGGAAGCACTGCAGCATTGCCTCTGCAAAGCATCAACAGGCTGTGCTGAAGCTAGTCTGCATAGGTGACAAACCACACAATGCAGAAGAGGTGTGGACAGCTCTGAAACAGCAGGCAGATCACTGGCTCACACCTCTGAACCTAAAGCCAGGAAAGGTCGTGTGTGACAATGGCCGGAACCTGGTGGCAGCTTTGAGGCGAGGGCAGCTGACGCATGTTCCATGCGTGGCCCATGTGCTCAACCTGGTGGTTCAGAGGTTTGTGAAGTCATACCCGGAGGTGTCTGACCTGCTGGTAAAAGTTCGGTGTCTGTCAGCACATTTTCGCAAGTCACCTGCTGCTTCAGCCGGCCTTGCCAGCTTTCAGCGCCGTTTGCGTCTTCCGGCCCACAGACTGGTGTGTGATGTCCCCACACGTTGGAATTCAACGCTGCACATGTTGGTCAGGATATGTGAGCAGAAGAGGGCAGTTGTGGACTACCTGCATCACCTAAGCCGTCGGGAAATTGGTCAAACTCCACACATAACACCTGAGGAGTGGAGATGGATGTCGGACCTATGCACCGTCCTCCAAAACTTTGAGGACTCCACCAAGATGGTGAGCGGCGATGACGCCATCATTAGCGTCACCATACCACTACTCTGCCTTCTAAAACGGTCTCTGCTGAAAATAAAAGAGGATGCATTGCAGGCCGAGCGCGATGACTTAGAGCAAGAAACTGTAGTGGGTGTGGGTGAAAACACACAGCCCAGCCTCATGTCATCACAACGTGTAGTGGAGGACTATGACGAGGAGGAGGAGGACGATGAAGACATGGAGCAACTCTCAGGCCAAATTGGGGATATGACATGCACACCAGTCATACCCTCGATTCAGCGTGACTGGCCAGAGGACAGGGGAGATGAGGAGGAGGAGGAGGAGGACAGCATGTTCAGTCATCGTGTTGGTCTGGATACTGAAGTGATGGCTGTTAAGAGTCTGGCGCACATGGCTGACTTTATGGTAAGCTGCCTGTCTCGTGACCCTCGCGTTCAGAACATCTTGGCCGACAATCAGTACTGGTTGGCAACACTCTTAGACCCACGCTACAAGGAGAACTTTATGTCTCTCATTCCTGAGGCGGAGAGGTCAGCCAAAATGCTGCAGTTCCAGAGGGCCATAGTCACGGAAGTTGTGAAATCCTTCCCCTCACAAAACGCTAGCGGCATAGGTCAGGATTCGATGGACAACCAAGGCGTACGGCCGAGAGGGGCACAAGTCCAATCCGCCAGAGGCAGGGGAACTGTCTTTACGTTGTGGGACAGTTTTCTCAGCCCCTCACGTACCACAGCCCCTGAGGTGCGGGGTAGTGCCACCAGAAATGCTAAGTTTGGGCAGATGCTGAAGGAGTACCTTGCAGATCGAACAACTGTACTGCGAGATTCATCGGTACCTTTCAATTATTAGGTCTCCAAGCTCGACACGTGGCATGAATTGGCTCTCTACGCCTTGGAAGTCCTGGCCTGCCCTGCCGCTAGCGTTTTATCAGAGCGTGTTTTCAGTGCAGCAGGTGGAATAATCACTGATAAACGCACCCGCCTGTCAACTGAAAATGCGGACAGGCTCACTCTGATCAAGATGAACAAGGGTTGGATTGGGCCAGACTTCACCACACCACCAGCAAATGACAACTGAATTTAATTTTGTTATTTGAATTTGACATGTACCTCCACTCACCCATGGGTACACACTTCCGTACTTTGGCTAATAGCTGGACTGCTACTCCTTCTCCTCATGTGACACCATGATGAGCGTTAGAATAGTTAGGCTCTTGTTTGAGGTATACCCGCAGTGGTAAATTTTTTAGCCCATTCTGTTAGAATGGGCATTACAACGACAGGAGACCCGCTCCTTTTCAATGGGAAAAATGTTTTTAGGCACTCCTACACGTCTCTATCCAGGGACAAAGAGGAGCCTCCCAATTTTTGGCTGCCCTGACAAAAGGGCTATACTACAATACACCCTGTTCTTCTTAACAGGCCCTCCTGCACGTCTCTATCCAGGGACAAAGAGGAGCCTCCCAATTTTTGGCTGCCCTGACAAAAGGGCTATACTACAATACACCCTGTTCTTCTTAACAGGCCCTCCTGCACGTCTCTATCCAGGGACAAAGAGGAGCCTCCCAATTTTTGGCTGCCCTGACAAAAGGGCTATACTACAATACACCCTGTTCTTCTTAACAGGCCCTCCTGCACGTCTCAATCCAGGGACAAAGAGGAGCCTCCCAATTTTTGGCTGCCCTGACAAAAGGGCTATACTACAATACACCCAGTTCTTAACAGGCCCTCCTGCACGTCTCTATCCAGGGACAAAGAGGAGCCTCCCAATTTTTGGCTGCCCTGACCAAAGGGCTATAGTAAAATACACCCACTTCAGAGTTACAGGCCCTACTACATGTCTGTAAGCATGGGTCATTGTTGAACCTCCCCATTTTTGTCTGCCCTGACCAAAGGGCTATAGTAAAATACACCCACTTCAGGGTTACAGGCCCTACTACATGTCTGTAAGCATGGGTCATTGTTGAACCTCCCAATTTTTGGCTGCCCTGACCAAAGGGCTATACTATAATACACCCATTTGAGGGTTACAGGCCCTACTACATGTCTGTAAGCATGGGTCATTGTTGAACCTCCCCATTTTTGGCTGCCCTGACCAAAGGGCTATAGTAAAATACACCCACTTCAGGGTTACAGGCCCTACTACATGTCTGTAAGCATGGGTCATTGTTGAACCTCCCAATTTTTGGCTGCCCTGACCAAAGGGCTATACTATAATACACCCACTTGAGGGTTACAGGCCCTACTACATGTCTGTAAGCATGGGTCATTGCTGAAACTCCCAATTTTTGGCTGCCCTGACCAAAGGGCTATACTATAATACACCCACTTGAGGGTTACAGGCCCTACTACATGTCTGTAAGCATGGGTCATTGTTGAACCTCCCCATTTTTGGCTGCCCTGACCAAAGGGCTATAGTAAAATACACCCACTTCAGGGTTACAGGCCCTACTATATGTCTGTAAGCATGGGTCATTGTTGAAACTCCCAATTTTTGGCTGCCCTGACCAAAGGGCTATACTAAAATACACCCAGTTCTTGTTTACAGGCCATCCTGCATGTCTGTATCCAGGGGCATTGGTGAACCTCCCAATTTTTGACTACCCTTGCAAAGGAAGATACTACAATAGACCCAGTTCCTCAAAATGGGCACTTTATTTCTAGACAGGGCTTCATGTACGTCTCTTGTCAGGGTCATCGGAGTGTCGCACAATGTTTTCATGTAAAATCTTTTATGTAATCACAAAAAGTGACATACAACAGCTGTATCTCACTATTGGGTATGTGCCCTTAACATTTCCAACCTAAATATTCATTTTGGTGTCATTTTGGAAGGTTTTCTGGAGACTCCGTAAAATTGGCGTGAAACTCGGACAACATTGTTCAGAGCTGTGACTTTTGAGTGAGAAATGCTTCCAGGGGTCTTCCCCATGGTGTTGCCATGTCATTTCAGCACTCTTCTGAGACTTTTGTGACATTTTTAGGGTTTTTCCAGGCAGCCGGCAGTCATTTCATAAAAATACTCGTGTCTCCCATAGGATAACATTGGGCTCGTTACTCGGGCCGAGTACACGAGTATCTCAGGATGCTCGGCCCGAGCTTCGAGCACCCGAGCATTTTAGTACTCGCTCATCACTAATCTGTATCCCTTTTGTAATATTAAGTGCAATATTGGGTCCTGAATCAGAATTGGCATATACTTATGAACAAGTCTTGCGATCGTTTTATAATCCTGGCTATAACTCGTTGAAAAGGTAGGTATACTGTAACTATACATATGTCTCAAATAAAAAAGCCAAGAAGCCAGCGCTGCCTGTGGTTAGCACGCAATACAAAAAGTGCATGTGCACATATTAATTTCTAACTGTACTTTAAACTGAGCCATTTGGCAAACAATTGATCAATTCTTTGAGCTACCCCGCCACGTCACGGCATTCTCAGATGGGGCAGTCCTACTCTACGTTTTTTAATACACTGTGCCATTACAGCCTCCTGAATGCATTAAAAGCAGAACCATATCAAATGCACACGTACCTGAAGCATTTCTGAACTACTCCCACAGCGCTAGAAAAGCAGCGCAGATAAAGGCAGACCAGGTCCGGACATGACATCCGGACATTATCAGATCTGATCCCCACATTGCCCAACTAGCAACCATGGAACAGATAGGGAGCACTGTCACCATACACTGTGTGGGTAATGCGGACATTATATGAGTTGTTATTAATATATTTTATAAAGTCCGCAAAATCAGAATCAGAATCAAAAGTGCCGTGGGGGGGCACACCAATGGTGCCATTCCAAATAATGATGGCGTCATCGATGTACCCCCCCACCACTTACTCCTCTGTAAGAATGGATTACCACGACAGTGTATGTAAATCCTCTCCCAGTACATCATGCACAGGTTTGCCAGCGACGGGGAGAACCCTGCACTCTTCGGGCAGCCACAGCACTGTGCAAAGTACCATGAATCAAATTGGAAATAGTTTGTTTTAAGAAGATGTTCCGTGCACATAATAATATAGTGTTGTAAATCCACTGAGTACAAATTAGATTGTGACGATATGTTAATTAGGGCTTCTATAGCGCAATCATGGGGGATACATGATAACAGAGATACCACATCTCAAGTCACCCATTGATAACCCTTCAACCATTCCATGTCCCTAAGCTCACATAGGAGGTGTTTAGAATCTTTCATAAAACCTATGGATTCCTCAAGTAATGGCTGCAGCATGTCATAGCGCCTCCCACTATGACGTCCTCTCATTTCCCTGCCCTGCTCCATAGCACAACACCCCCCTTTACTTGTGGGCTCAGGACACGGTCTGGACCAAGACCACCATGATAACCCCCGTGATACCCCGGTCCGATACCGAGTACCCCGTCCCGGTGGGCTCCACACATATGTTTCCTAAGGAAATTCCAGAGCATATTTTTGAACTGATTTGTGGGGTCACAAAAGACTTTTTTATAGGAGCATGTTTTGCTCAACTATTTTTCAGCTTCTTTGATGTAATTCTTTTTTGAGAGCTAGACAATGCTTCCACCTTTGTCGGCTTTTCTGATGATAACATCATTCCATGTTTTCAGTTGAAATATTGCTTCTCACACATCTTTATTTAAATTTGATGGCAATTCTTTGGAAACTAAACCTTGGAAAAGATCAATACTATTCCCTGATGAAATAGGGGGTATATAGGTAGATTTACACCCCCAGGAAGGGAGGTTTAAAAGAGCTCCCACTACTCTCTGTGATTATTTCGTTCAAAGCTGTGTTTTTGCCAAAAAAAAACTTAGGGACCCAATTTTTTTGTGATTTTTCGTTTATTGCATTGGTATTTATGTGACTATTTTTTTGTTCTTTAAAATGCTTGAAAAAGTGATTTTTTTCTCACAGATTTAAATAAGTCAACTTTAAAGTCAATGTAGTCGAATTTTTCGGGCACACAAAAATTCAGTCCCTTTTGCAAAGCCTTTTCCATGTCGTTGGTCAGGTTAATTTTCAGTTAAATTGAAAACCTTGAGGGGATTTTCTGTGAGGTTAATCCCTCCATGACACCTGCTTCCTCTTGTTATGGGGTTTTCTGGTGCGTCTTCTTCCACATCTAATTCTTCTCTTAAGGCTGGAAACACACTGTCCGAGTGACATGCAAGTCACTCGGACGAGTCTCAGATGATTAACTTGGAATGGCCTCCCCCTCTCTGAATTGGAGTGTCCGTTGCTTGTGTTTTTAAGCAGCTCTACAATCCCATCATCACAGAGGGGAGGCCATTGTGAGTTAGTTAGCCGAGACTCGTCCGAGTGACTCACATGTCACTTGGACAGTTTGTTTACAGCCTAAAGGGATATCCATGAATAATTGGGAAGGGGAAGGGGATTAGCTCCAACCGGACTCACATGCAGCTGTTAGTGCCTGGTAGGGACGTCTGGTGTCCATTCATTGAAGAAGAAATCTGAAAACCGGCACTTGGACACATTCTTCATTTTTCATTATTCTTTATTTAGTGCTCCATGGTGATAAAATTGTACAGAGACAGGGAAAGCAGTCCCTTCACGCTGAACACTTTTCGGACAGTTGTCCTTTGTCTACAGCAAACAATGATTGTCATTTTATAGATATATATACACATGATAAAACCACTCCTTATAGAACACACATGCTAAAAAAAATTAACTTAATTATTCACCAACAATACCTCAATCTGAAGACACCTGAGAGAGAGAGCATTAACCCTTTCTAACATAGTTGAGAGAAATGCAATTATGCATAAATATATGAATATATAAATATATAGATACATAGAAACTCTAAAATCCATTTACGGTACATAGAAAAATCACCATAACACACCCCAGCATTTAATATGTTGTTATACTGTATCTCTGTGTTGCTGGGTTTAATATGGTTTAGTAACAGAATAACCAACACAGATGTCATAGCAACTCCCACTATGATGTCCTCTCATTTCCTCGCCCTGCTCAGTGTTGTGCTATGGAGCAGGGCAGGGAAATGAGAGGACGTCATAGCGGGAAGCATGCACCTCAACCTCGCTCTGTGCTTGCGTCACCCACACAAGGATGCGCAGAGCGAGGATTTCAGAATGGCACAAGCGGAGGCGGCGAGGACATTGGCGGCACAGAGGCGTGGGGGATTCATGCCCCCATGGACAAGCTACCTCATGGACAAGGGCCCGCCTCCATGGAAAATTACTGTAAGTTTTTATAAGGCTATATATCGGGGTAGCAGCCCCACAGAACCCTGGGGGACCCCTTGCCTGAATGCAGCAGACATACTGCATTCAGTGCTGGACTTAGATTCTAATCCATGGGGGAATGACAGGTTCTCTTTAAGAAACGTTCTGAACAGTCCGTCTGAGTTTTCTCCCATTGACTAATGAATTCATCACTATTTTCTGCTAAGGCGATGCAACTCTTAGTGTCAAGCCCAGGCTTTTTGGATACTCGGGTATCAGGCGGCAAAGGGTTAACGGTGTCACGGGGAATGGCGGCCATGCCTGATCCTGTGTCCTGGGACTATCTTTGAAAAGAGGTTTTATGTACAGGAGATTATTTACAAGTTTGTTGTCGTCACGCTACCTGTAGTTTCTGGTGAAGTAGCACCAGCGCCGCCACAGTTCGCCGGAGGTAGATGGGATTGCGGCTGAGATGATGAAGTCCTCCGCAGGTAGGACTGAACTTCCGGGGCAGCGTAGTGAGGAGGGACAGTTTGGAGTGGAGCTGGGATTGTATAGGGAGAGTTGGAACAGTCTATGGAGGATACTGGGAGTGGAGAAGAAGGATACACACATTTTACTGTTATTAAGCAGGTAAAACGGTCCAGGGCACTGTCGGGTGTACAGGTTGCACAGTGGACCCCCACAACAAGTGGGTAAAAGGCCTCTTCTGCTCTGTAGTAAAGTCTGAAGCACAGCCTGATTGCAGCCTGACTTGCCTCCTCCTCTCTCTTCCTGACTGTAGTGACTTCCTCTCCTCCTGCGCGGTCTCCAGGTTACCTTCTCTGAACACTACGGCTTTGCCCTGCTGTGCCTGGCTCCCTCTCTTGACCCACATAGGAAATCAGGTAGCCGAAGCCTGCACGGTGCAACGGGGTTTTCTGTGGTCCTATAGTGTCCCACAGGTGCGGATCCCCAATATCCGGAGTGTCTCCTGGGACGAGCTCCTCTAGTTCCTCGCCCTCTTTTCTGTCGTAAGCTCCTTGCCTTCAGTCCCACTTAGGCTGGCCGAATGTAGAAGGGCCACTCTGGGCCACTGGCTCGGGCCTAATCGCAGCAACGACTACCAGGACGTCTTCACAGCTCTCCTAGCTTCTGCACACTCTAACTAACTCCTCCCCCAGCAGCAGTATTTATAGGGGACCTCACCTAAAGGCAGTGAGTAGAGCTCCCACTACTGTGCCAGGGTGGAAGATGTTGTATGAAGTAGGTACCTGCTGTGGAAACCCAGCTGTGCGTTAGAGAGATCTGTGGTTACCTGCGTGAGCAGGGTGCCACATTAGTCCTCTGGGGACTCTTCCACAACTGACATATGATCTTAATGATTGCATTGTCCAAAAAAGGTGGACTTCTCTCTTTGCATAGTGTGTAATCTGTTATAATCTTTTAATACCTAGGATCCTGGTGGTCTCTTTTGTGTTACAAAACTGTATTCAACCAGTTCATGACGGGGCCATTTTCCCCATTTTTGACCATATACATTTTTGGATCTTTTCCTACATTCACTATTTATGGCTCTAAAACTTCTCTTTCAGCAATGAACATAATTTTTACCTCTTTTTATGCAATATATGAGGCTGAAAGGGATCAACCATTATTTAACCACCTGTAAATCAGTGTGGCAGGTGATTGACGTGTGCAGCAGGACATCACTATTTTTGATGAGTTTGGATGAGAGGGAGGGAGAAGGGGGATCGGTTTACAGCCGAAAGACAAGCCCACAGGACATGAATGAAAAAAGAAAAATACCTAAATAGTAATGTAATGCTGCACATGTCACCTGCTCCACTGATTTACAGGTGCTTCAATCCTTGTGGTGGGTTCCCTTTAATTTTTATGTAATTTTCTTTTCCTTTTTTCACAAAGAGGACAATGTAAAGAAAAATAGGAAATACTTATCTATTTAAACTTAAAAAATGTTAAGACTACAAACATAAATTGCATTCCCCTTTCGATGGATTTTTTTGCCATTTACCGGTATTTTTTTTAATTTTGATAGGGCTAGAATCAGAAATTTATATTGGATGTAAAGAGATGTGCAGATCTTTTTAAATTTAAATCCTCAAGATTTGCCAAATTTTTACCTAATAATTAGTGATGAGCGAGTATGCTCGGCGCGACTCGGTACTCGCACGAGTATCTCGGTACTTGGGGTGCTCGGCGAGCACCGAGTACTGCCGAGATGCTCGGACTGCTCGGTAATAAATAGCGATCTGAGACACATACACTGCTCCCTTCAGTGCACACAGTGAGCTGGCACCATACAGGGAGCAGATTAATTGATAGGATCCCTCTGGGGGCCACAGCAAGGTGTTATATGCTGCGGCGATTTGAAAAAACCCACCCTCCCGCCCTTTTCCGGAATTACTCGTTTTATAACCGGAAGTCTGTGGGCGGAGCCTGTCACTCATTGACTTACATTGGGCTCGGTGCTCTGGCCGAGTACAAGAGTATCTTGAGATGCTCGGCCAGAGCACCGAGCACCCGAGCATTTTAGTGCTCGCTCATCACTACTAATAATTAATTTGTGTTGAATAAATTCACCACAAATCGCAATACTGAAAAACCACCAATAACACTGAAGAGAAGGACAGACTAAATTTGTGCCAAGGGGGTTTATACTGCAATCCATGTTTAAAATTTGTGACAATTATTTAAAAAAAAAAAGGTTACTGTTAAAGGAAACCAACTTTATTTTTTTAAATCAAATTGCACCTAATGTCTTGAAAGTGATAGAATGTGCATCCCGAATATGTTTTTATTCAAACAACGGTTTGCCCTATTTATCAGGAAAACAATTTTGTATGCTCATATAAATGCATTACATACCTTTTCTTTCAATCATTGAGATGGCACCTTGGGGATATTGGCTCAAAGACAAGCCCAAATCTTCATCTGTGCCACCACTTTTTTTAACTCAATGATTGAAAAAAGAGGATCTTACAAATGCTGAGTGGCCACGACAGAGCCAGTCCCTACCCACCCTTCTGCCTCACAGTCCTGCACCAATGCACAACGAAACTATTACACCAAGACTTTCAAAGGTAAATTAAACAAGAACCAGGCTGCGGATTTTTACACTACACTTATCCATTAAGTCAGTAAAAAGGACTTTTATGGCCATACCTTTCATTTAATAGGTTTAAAGGGAACCTGACCCCTCCAAATCACCCCAACCCTATTACTACATGTCTCTGCACCCTAACATATCAGTATTAGTGCTCTTTTTCTATAAAAAAAAAAGCGCTCTGTAACATTGGAATAATCAACAATATACACTTACAAATCTGAGACTCCTTGTCACTGAATAAGTCTCACAGGGCGTCCCCTGTGAGACTCTAAGCTCTCCCTAGGTGCTCATTTTCATGCCCCGAAAGATCCAGCCTCTCTCTGTCTGTGCTGCTGTGATGTGGAGCTGAAGGCAGAACTAATGATTTGCATTCTGTGAGTGATAGAGAGGGGGAGGGCAAAGCTTGCACAAGCAGGGCACACAGACAGAGAGAGGCTGGATCCTGGAGCCGGCAAAACAACACGCCCTAAGGTAAAAAGAATATAGCCCCTGCTAATTATAATCACTAATGAGTGAGTATTAAAACGTTTTTATGCACTTTCACAGGATGCTTTAGGAGACAAAAGAAGTGTGAGATTAGTGATAATATGCTACAGAGACATGTTTTGGTAGCTTAGGAGGTGTTCTGGAGGTGACAGGATCCCTTTAATGCTGTTGACAGGTTATGTTTAATATGACAACACATACTGTCTGTTAGGCTGGGGCAAACTTGAGCCTTGGATCTGTTAAAACCATCAGTTTTTCCAAGTTGAATATGTTGAAAAACTGATCTGTTAATGGATCCATACGCTCCAATGTAAATAACACAGTGTCAAAGTGCACTGCTAAAAACGTTTTCTGTTTTTGCATCAGCATCAAAAAATGCTGCTAGCATACACATTGGATACACATTGGAGACTGCCAACCATATACACATTAGAAACTGCTGGCTGTATACACATTAGAGACTGCTGGCAGAATACATATTAGAGACTGCTAGCTGCATGCACATCAGAGACTGATGGATATATGCACAATAGAGTCTGCCGGCCATATGCACATTAGAGACTGATGGTAGTATACACATTAGCGACTCCTGGCCATATACATATTAGAGACAGGCGGCTGTGTACATATTAGAGACTGACGGCCGTATACACATTAGAGACTGCTGGCCGTATGCACATTAGAGACTGCTGGCCATATACATATTAGAGACTGACGATCATATGCACATTACAAACTGATGGCCATATGCATATAAGAGACTGCCGGCCGTATGAATAATAGAGACTGCCAACCGTATACACATTGGAGACTGCCAGCCATATACACATTAGAATCTGTCAGCCATATGCATATTAGAGAATGACAGCTGTATACACATTAGAGATTGCTGGTAGTATACACATTAGAGTTTGCTGGCCAGTTGCACATTAGAGACTGCTGGCTCTTAATCTTGTGTATAGAGCACTATACTGTATACACAGGTCCACACTATATATATACAGTATATACAGGCACACTGTAATAGAGGATCTATTGTGGATCTGTTAATACAGTATAATGATGTGTAGAGACAGGCAGATAGACAGACACACAAAGACAGACTCAGTGACACATGGAGAGACACAAAGACACAGACAGACACACACACATCATACTCACCATCTGCAGCAGTTCCACCCTTCAAATCCTGCCCGCATTTCCAGTTTGTACTGCACATGTTAGTCTATTGGGTGCATGAGCAGTACAAACCTGACCGAGCCTGACATCACAGAAGATGCCAGTCTTGGCCAGGCCAGCGCCCTCTGCTTCGGTGAATGTGCGGAGAATTACAGCTGAGAAGTCCCGCAGAAAGATCGGGGGGCATGGCCCAGAAGAAATTGACAGTAGAAGGAGCCTGTAGAAGTGGTCAGGGGCATGTACCAGAGGAGATTGGGACCCACCCCCTCACCTTTTTTCCGGGCCCCCTCTCCTGTCAGTCTCCTTGGGCCCCTCACACCAGTCAGAGAAATTATGACCTGATGGCAGCCCTGAAAGTTATGTGCATGTTTTTGCTGCCTCTGTTGCGTTCTCCGACACAGGAGACTCAAATGTCTCTACATGAGAAATTGACATGCTGCGGATAGGAAACCCGCAACCCAGGTCAATTTACACCAGGTCCAGACGTGTAGTAATGCCCCATCCTGGTCCCCATCGTATATTAATGTCCCCATCCTGGTCCTCAACTTGTAGTAATGTCCCCATCTTTTAGTAAGGTTCCCTCCCTTGTCATCTTGTAGTAATGTCCCCCATCCCAATGCCATTTTGTAGAGATGTCCCCACAACCTAGTATCTGTTCTTTTTGTTCTCTCGCTCACACACACACTCGCACATATACACATGCATGCACACACACTCACACATTCACAACACACACACATTCACGCACACTCACTTATACACTCACACATGTATACACAATCACACAAACATCCTCAGACATATTCACACATACAAATAAAATCAAGGTCCTATTAATTCTAGTTTCACCTACTAGAAATTATAACCAAAATTACCTGTATACACACCTACAAAGGTGCACAAATAACACGTGAAATCATATATTATTAAATAAATCAATTTTTTTATTCAATTTTTTTTTATTTAAAACAACATTTCCAGGTACCATGTTAATACAAATTTAAGCTGTAGACAAGGAAAACGGGAAGGCATTTAGTCAGGATTTTTGTATGTTCTGGGAAGTAACAACAGGGCAGTATATGTAGACTGTGCAGCAGGATACTTTAAGTGGCCCACCTTATGTGGTTTAAATTTGTAATAACATGCAACCTGGAAATGTTGTTTTAAATATGTATTTTAATGAATAAAAAATTGATTTAATAATATATGGTTTCACTTGTTTTCTGTGCACCTTTGCAGGTGTGTATACAGGTAATTTTAGTTATAATATATTCACACAACCACATACACACTTTCACATTGACACACATTCACACACTTACACATAGGGCCAGGGTCGGACTGGGGTGTCTGGGGCCCACCAGGGTAATTAACTTCAGGGGCCCACTCACTCTTCAGTTATGTAAATACCTGTTAGCCGTTATACCCATTATAGTGGCAGCTCCTGCCAGGGCCGCACCGTCCATTGGACAAGGTGAGCCCTGTCATTCAGGCGGCAGCCGGCAGGGGGAGCGGCAGTGCAGAAGGGGGTGGCGCCTCATGCACGCAGCCTCCCCCTGTCATGGCGCCGGCCGCTCACCCCGCACCCCGGGGGGAGGCACAGAAGGGGCGGCAGCGCTGCCCACGGCTCATCAGCACCCCCCCCCCTCCCCGGTACTCACTCAATGACTGCCGGTGCCGCGGCTCAGGCGGCTCAGGCGGCAGAGGGGGCGGCAGTGCTGGGCTCCACCAGCACCCCCTTCCCCCCGTAATCGGTGCCGCGGCTCAGGCGGCAGAGGGGCTTGGTGCACCCCTGGCTCCTGCACATCACTGTGCGCTCACCAGAAGTGCAATGTACTATTACTGTAGTTTAGATTAAAAGATTTCTTTGATGAAAACAAGTTATCAGTGATCCACAGGTTCGGTAGGTGATAACCTATTTATTGGTGGAATCCAACCAGTGGAGCCGCACCTTCAGAAGAATGTGGCACTTTTATCCCCATTATGAAATGCAGCGGCTGGTAATGACATGACTTCAGCTCCATTCATTCCATTTGGGGCGGCCTGAAAAAGCCAAGTGCAGGGGTCAGATTCACTGAGGGAATGAACAGATGAGTGGTTGAGTCGTACATAAGCTCTAGTCTAAGGGTATGTGCACACTAACCAGAGGCTCTGCGTGTTGGACACCTCTGGACCTATCCGAACCCATGGGAAATGCTGCGTGATCGCCACCACCCTGTACTCACGATGTGTTCAGTGCAGGGCGGCTTCTCCCTGTATTCACCTGCAGAAGTCCTCTCCCGTCTCTGCAGCAATAAATTAACATGCTGTAGAGATGCAGAAGTCCAGCAACCCACACCACAGGTAAGATAACGCTGCGGAGGGGAGAAGCACACTGAGTATGGGATTTTTAGATATCCCATCCACTTTGCTTGTACTTTACAACGCAGAGTTTTGGTCACAGCCCTAACACGCTGCATCCAAAATGCTGCTATTCCAGATTGTGTGCATGCAGCCTTATGGGTATAAAAGTTGCACATTCTGACAATCAGTGCAGGTTCCAGCAATCGGACCCCACCAACCAATAACTTATCACTTATCCAAAGGCCAGGTGCACGCTTGTGTATTTAGTGAGTTTTTTAACTCAGTTTTTGTAGCCAAAACCAGGAGTGGAACAATCAGAGTAAAAGTATAATAGAAACATTTCACCACTTCTGTATTTACCACCCACTCCTGGTTTTGGCTACAAAAACTGAGGTAAAAAACTCAAATACTGAACATGTGAACTTGGCCTTAGATGACTACGGTACTTGTTTTCACCGGAGAACCTCTGTAAGTGCATATTTGACACTATGTAATGGCCACTTTACACACACCAACTTATCTGTCCAACTTCTGAACAACTTACTGGTTGCAGTGAAATCATGGACACATTGATACATTTGTACACAGCCACAAAATGGAGCAATGTGTCCATGATTTCACTGCAACCAGTAAGTTGTTCAGAAGTTGGACAGATAAGTTGGTGTGTGTAAAGTGGCCCTTAGAGTTACAGGACAGGGAGGGGTTAAACAACTCCCAGTATCTCTATTGGAAATTAAAAAAACAAAATCTTCCACTTATTAATACCAGAAATAACAATTCACCAACCAAAATCCACTATACCAAGACCAATAATACCACATACAAGGGAGAAAGACCACCACACCTTGACCAGACCACTTATTACCACCACAGTGACCGAATAATACCACATAGGGAGAAATACCATATCATGAACAGACCACATATTAATTTCCGACCACCTAGTGATCAGTATTGTAGTATTCAGTCACTAACAAGAAACAATACTAATAATAATATTACCATCAGTGACAATAAACACAGGAGTTCTATATATAATGTATAGAGTAAGTGTACAGGTAATACCGTGACTTTCCAGTGATATCTCTAGGTGAAGTCATTCATTTTTGCTTTTCCTCTTCATAGAACACAGACTATTATCAGGTCTTCCAGCAAGGACTCATCCCTTAATTGGCCCTTAAAGCAATTAGGTCCCTCAGTTGTCACTAAAAACTATTAATGTATCTTCCGCATTCTGGCCCCCATACAGTAAATATGTCCCTCATCCTGGCCCCTTCCGAAATAATGACACTGACAATGGGGTACAGGATAATTAAACTGACACTGGGGCGCAGGATAATGGCACTAACACTGGGAGCGCAGGATAATGACACTGACATTGGGGGCGCAGGATAATGGCACTAACACTGGGGGTAATGCGCTGGGGCAGGATAATGACACTGACATTGGGGGCGCAGGATAATGACACTGACACTGGGGGCAGGATAATGACACTGACACTGGGGGTACAGGATAATGCACTAGCACTGGGGCGCAGGATAATGACACTGACATTGGGGGCGCAGGATAATGACACTGACACTGGGGGCAGGATAATGACACTGACACTGGGGGTACAGGATAATGACACTGACACTGGGGTACAGGATAATGACACTGACACTGGGGGTACAGGATAATGACACTGACACTGGGGGTACAGGATAATGACACTGACACTGGGGGTACAGGATAATGACACTGACACTGGGGGTACAGGATAATGACGCTGACACTGGGGGTACAGGATAATACGCTGACACTGGGTACAGATAATGACGCTGACACTGGGGGTACAGGGCAGGGGAGCGGACACTTTGGGGCATATCATGAGATAATTAAGTTAACACGCGTCCCTTTCCCTGAGTAACAAGCTATCCCATGATATCAGACCCCAAGATTAGCTGGATGCTGAGGAAAGAGCTTCTTTCCTCAGTGTATGCCGTACCTGCACCAGAAGTGTATGTATGTATATATTGTCGCACAAGAGCGCACGTTGCACAGGACCACACAAGTTGCACAAGCACCACACATGCCCGTCGCACAGGCATCACGCACACACACCACACAGGCACCACGCACGTTGCACAGGCACCACGCACGCATGCCGCACAGGCACCACGAATGCACGCCACGCAGGCACCATGCCCCTTGCACAGACACCACACACACATGCCGCACAGGCACCACGTACGCATGTCACACAGATACCATTCAATTTGCATATGTACCATGCACATATTTCTCACAGGCACCACGCACGTCACACGGGCACCATGCACACCGCACAGGCATCAAGCACGCACACCACACGGGCACCATGCACCTTGCACAGGCACCACACACGCACGTCACAACGGCACCATGCACCCGTCTTACAGGCACAACGCACAAGCACCATGCACGCACATCACACAAGCACCACGCACGCCACACAGGCACCATGTACATTGCACAGGCACCATGCACACATGTCTCACAGGCACCATGCACACATGTCTCACAGGCACCATGCACACATGTCTCACAGGCACCATGCATGCACGTCATATAGGCACCACGTATGTATGCCACACAGGCATTATGCATGTTGCACAGGCACCACGCACGCCGCACAGGTATCACACATGCATGCCACACAAGCACCATGCACAGGCACCATGCACGCACGTTACATAGGCACCATGCACATTGCACAGGCACCACGCATCCACGTCGCACAGGCACCATTCAAGTTGCACAGGCACCACGCATACATGTGTCACAGGCACCATGTATGCATGCCACACAGGTATCACTCACGTTTCACAGGCACTACGTATGCTGTACAGGCATCATGCAAACACGCCACACAGGCACCACGCATGCAAGCCGCACAGGCACCAAGCACGCATGCCACACAGGCATTATGCACGCACATTGCGCAGGCATCATTCATGTTGCATAGGCACGACGCACGCATGCCACACAAGCACCATGCAAGTTGCACAGGCACCACACACAATAACCATGCATGCACATCACACACATGAAACAAGTGCAGTGTACACAAGTACAGGATATACACAGCACAAACACATTCTCCACCTCACAGTAAATAATGTCCTTACCTCATATGCTGTGTCCTTTCCACCAAGATGTCTCCTGCACATGTAGGGTGCCCCAAACATTAAGCTCCGCCTGCACACCAACAGTTACAATGATTAGTTTTGCCCCACACAGGACACTGTGCAGCTGCTGTAACTCTGGAGACAGAGCAGCAGACTGCAGAGTCACAACATAAGGCCATGTGCACACGTTCAGTATTTGATGAGTTTTTTACCTCAGGATCTGTAAACAAAACCAAGAGTGGAACAATCAGAGGATGAGTATAATAGAAACATGTCACCATTTCTGTATTTAATTATCCACTCCTGGTTTTGGCTACACATTCTGAGGTGAAAAACTTATCAAATACTGAACGTGTGCACGTGGCCTAAGAGGAGCAGAGCCCTGGAGTGAAGTAGCCCCACCGCCCCCACAGAAGGCACCATGATCCAGGACTGCTGAGCAGAGAGGGCCCTGTCTGTGCGCGCACACAGGACCTCTAAAAGGCCTCCCGCTTGCGGCCACCACATGGCTAATTTGCATCATGCCACGGTCCTGATTCTGTGTTTTTGGGGTTGGGGTCTCGCCCTGGGTGAGATTGTGACAGGGAATTGGATTTGTGTTGGTCCGGGAAAATCCACAGCAAGAATTGACGCTGCAGATTGTCCAGCACTAAAAATCACGGCATAACCGCAATGGGAAAACCTGCGGCATCGGCACAGGTGTCCTGCATGCACATAGACTTGCATTACAATTTACGCTGCTTCAGATTTAGCGCAGATCTGCTGCGTATATACACCATATATGCAACAACATCTGCACTAAATACAGATCATGCGCACAGAGCCTTACAGTTGTGGGCAACATATGAGGAGTGGACTGAAACTACATGGGGAAATGCCCCACTGCCCCTCCATCTTGCATAGTCACATGTAAGATGCCCCTGCATGCTGTGTGTGCAAACCTCTATCTGGATATTTTGCTTGAATCATGTATGTTATGGAACATTACATACATAGAGGGGCACACACAGCATGCAGGGGCATTTCACATGTGACTATCCAAGATGGAGGGGCAATGGGGCACAGTGTGCAGCAGCAGTATTTACCATCATTTGCCCTGTGTAGTTCCAGACAGTCCTCCACCGTCTCGCATCCTGACCAATGACCCCACATTGGTACAAATTCTTTAATTACTTGTCTTTATCCCTGCAGTGCAGCACCAGGACTAGCACACACTGCACACACACAGTCTGCGCAAACACAGACACACACAGCCTGCACAGCGCACACACACACAGCCTGCACAGCGCACACACACAGACAGCCTGCACACAGACAGCCAGCACACAGACAGCCTGCACACAGACAGCCAGCACACAGACAGCCTGCACAGCACCTTCTCTCCTCTGTGCTGTGTCCCTGAAGGTCTTCAGCTGGGCCCAGGAAAGGGTGAATCAGGTGGTGCCTGTGTCACATACATTATACATGCACACATTCCCTATACAGTACATGCATTATACATGCACACATTCCCTATACAGTACATGCATTATACATGCACACATTCCCTATACAGTACATGCATTATACATGCACACATTCCCTATACAGTACATGCATTATACATGCACACATTCCCTATACAGTACATGCATTATACATGCACACATTCCCTATATAGCACTGCACATACATTCTACATGCACACATTCCCTATATAGCACATACATTATCTTTGCACACACACATGTATACTTGTATATGGTAAGTGCACTCACTTGATGTGTAGACTGCAGGATCTGGGTCTCCCCTGCAGTCCTCGGCCCTGTGTAGTGGCCATACTGGAGGAGGCTCCCACACACAGTGTGTAGTCAGTGTGCCTCAGCTGCCTCCCTCCTCCTTCTTCTTCTCTCTACTGAGTCGACTACAAGCTGTGTGTGTGCTGCACAGGTGGAAGGGAGGGGGTTCTGGTGCTGGTAAGGTGGTGCCACACGGGAAGCAGTCTCAGGGCGATGACGTCATCGCCCTGAGACTGATATCCTACGCACGCACGGCAGGAGTCAGAGAGGCTCAGCGGCGGCAGCAGGCAGAGCAGGGAGATCGGTCTCCCTGCTTTGCAGCTGCAGAGGGGCACATGCATCGCTAATCATATCGGCAGTGCTGCCGATATGATTAACGATATTACCGGACCCGGGGGGGGGGCCCAGGGGGTGTATGGGGGCGGGGCTTGGGGGGCGGGGCAAAAAGTCTTGGGGCCCACCGGGGATTCTCCCGGTGCTCCGGTGGGCCAGTCCGACCCTGCATAGGGCCATATTTGGAGTTCCTGCCACCCTAGGCAGTTTCAACAGTTACCCCGTTCGGCACCCCAGGCTGCTATCTTCGGCAGTGATAGCGCCTTACCTGACTCCATGCTTCTAATCCTGGCAGCTTCCTCCTCTGTGGCTCCCAGTCTCCCGCTTGCCAGCACCAGCCGGCACCCGGCACCAGCACCCGGCACCAGCCAGCACCCGGCAGCTAGCACCAGCCAGCACGCTGCACCAGGCCTCATCCTTAGGCACCAGGCGGCAGCCGCCAGCACCTAGGAGGCGGCACCAGGTGGCACCCGGCAGCTGCCAGCACCCGGCATTAGGCGGCACCCGGCAGCACCTGGGAGGTGGCACCAGGTGGCATCCAGCAACTGCCAGCACCCGGCATTAGGTGGCACCCAGCGGCTGCTAGCACCCGGCAACTGCCAGCACTAGGCGGCAGGCGGCAGCTGCCAGCACCAGGCATTAGGCGGCACCAGACGGCCGCCAGCACCCGGCACCAGCCATGGTATTTGAAAATGTTACCACTCACTGTGTCCTCTGGGACACACTGAGAGCAGCGTGGGAGCTGCCAGAAATTACCTCAGGTTAACTCAGTGCTGGACTGTCAGTGTCAGCAGTGCCGGCTCTCCCTGTGCTTCCTGTTTCAGCCACCAGCTGTTACCACAGATGATCTCAGTGCTGGACTGTCGGATTGAGAATGAGAGTCATGGCAGCATTGCAGACCAACAATCCCACAGTAAGTTCACCTGTGGTCACAGCAGGTGGCTCACACAGCAGGTACCGTGAGAAACACCAGTAGTGACATCTGGTAAACTCAGTGCAAGACTGACGAACAGCACTGCTGCCGTGATATGCTCTCCACAGTCCAGCACTGAGATTACCTCTGGCAACTCCCATGCTTTTCTCAGTGTGTCCCAAAGGCCACAGTGAGTGGTGGGAGCCGCTAACTTTAACCTTAGATGAGCTCACTGCCGGACTGTCAGACTGCAAAGCATGGTGGCAGCGCAGTCTCACATTGAGTTCACGTGAGGTCACAGCTGATAGCTCACACAGCAGATACCATAAGAAGAACCAGACGTGACCTCAGGTGAACTCAGTGGCAGACTGCTGGAATGCATGTCTTGGTGGCAGCACAGTCTGGCAGTCCCGCACTGAGTTCCCCTGAGATCCCACAGAAGGTACAATGCCCAATGAGAACTGCCAGAAATAACCTAAGGGGAACTCTGTACACATCTTTCTGTTAAATCAGACAGCTGCAACCTGCAGGCCGCAGCTGGCAGTTTTACCTTGGTTGAAATAAAAAGCAATAGTCACCACACTCAGTTTATTTTAATTATATATTGATAAATAAAGAAAAGCAGCATGGGGTCCCCCCATTTGTGTTAACTAGCCAAGGTAAAGCTCAAAGCTGGGGTCAAGTATTCTCAGAATGGGAAGGTCCATGGGTATTAGTCCCTTCACAGCCTAAAAATAGCAGGACACCAAAGGACATCCAATCAGCAAGCATTTCCAGTGTGAGCACTTCCAGCCCCATCACAGCCATGTCAAATATTGACTAGAACCACTGTAAAAAAAATAAAAGATGTGGGCTCCTGCCCTATGTTGCATAATAAGTGAGGGTAAAGCTGCAGCTACAGGCTGCAGCTGCCAATGGTGAGTTGTACAGTGGTTAATTATCAAAAATAAAGGGGATCCCGTAATTATAAAAAAAAAACTTTGTGCAGTTCCCCACTTTTTGATAACCAGCGCAGATAAAGCACATGGCTGGGGGTTGGTATTCTCAGCCTGGAGTGGCCCATTATCATAGGCCCCCCTCAGGCTTATACAAGCAGCCTGCAGCTGCCACAGACTTTGGTGCATCCATACGATGCACAAATCCTGGCACTTGTCTGCTCATCTTGACTGTCGTGGTAGGATCGCAGTTGAGGTAATATAAGGGCTTAATGACAGCTGTGATTTGTCAAAATTCACAGCTGCCATCAAGTCCTAGGTTAGTGATTGGTATGGGTCTATGAGACCCCACCATCACTAACCTCTAATTCAATAGAAATAAACACAGAAAAAATCGTTAATTTTTAATAAAACACACACACACACCATTTTCACCCCTTTATTAAGCATGTTCAACTTGTGTTCACAGCTGTTGTTTCACATGGTGGAACTCAGTTGATCCTGATGTCAGGTTGCAGGACATGGGCGCATAGCTATCCAGCAATCCAGCAACAGGTTTTTATTCCTCTGGCTGCAATGCCGATCTCCATGAGGAAGAGAGACTGGTAGCCATGACATGGCTTCATCAGACCTTCCTGTTCCCCTATGGCTGCGGTGCTGGTCTACATGTGGCAGAGAGACCATAGCCAGAACATTCCTTGAGGCATCCTCATCCCTATGCTGTGAATTACGTAGGACCTGGAGGTGTTTGGTGCATTTGTGTTTTTTTTCTTTTTCTTACAAGATTTGTAATGGTGAGCTTACAGACACGTCTCCATTAGTAAACCAGGGCTTGATGTTGTGGCACCCCTGCGGTCTGGTCTACCCCACTCCCAGGTAAGAAGGGGACACAATACCGAGACACACACATCCTTGCACCCAACACCTATCCTAACTCCAGGCCAGGAGATGAAGGGTGAAAGAAAGTCTATCTGAGCAGACCCCATCACTGGCTGGAGGAGAGAATAGGTTAACAGGGGGTGGGAGGAGAAAGTTAGAGTAGAAAGCAGAGCAGGAAGAGGACCATGTAGCACGAAGGTGCAGGGAAGGAGGGACGAGCAGAGAAAGGCAACCTAAAGACGCATACAGAAAGGTGTCTCGGTGCAGTGGACCTCAATTTCCTGGGTATTGGCTGGACTGTTGAAATGAAGGACACAATACCCGACTGGGTTAAATTGCACAAGCTTCAAGTAAAGGTAAAGAACTGCATCTTCCATGTCCTCCTGTTATTTCCTGCACCCTCCTTGCCACCTCCTGCACCCTAAACAACAACCCGCCTTTATCCCTATAGACTCTTATACTGACCCTGGGGCCCTGCTCCACCTGTGGGGAGCGTTACCATCCTGGCTGCAGCACCATCTGCCCCAGAGGCCCAGGAACAGCAGAGCTGGTCACCCATGACCAGGTACCACAGGTGGGGTCACGTACAAACTCATCATCCCCTCAAAATAACCCCATCACTGCACAGCCAGGGCTGTGAAGCTGGGCCACAGCCACCTCCCAGAATGTCAGCCGGCGTGGCTGAATTCATTATTACATGCTACTTCGGTCCATGATAGGTCCACGATCCTAGCCGTCCCAATCGTCCAATTTTTACGTATTAAAAGTATCTGCTCCTCCGATGAGATATTTGAGGAGCAGGCAAGAGATTTACAAGAAAGATTCAGAGAAAGGGGCTATAGTAACAGGGCAATTAAGAGAGCCTACTTGCGCGCAAAACATACCCCACGCATAGACCTCCTTTATGGTAATAAAGCAACTAGTGATGAGCCACCACTAATTGTGAGGTTCATATCGACCTATAACTAGGAGTGAGGGTCAATGCGTGAGGTTTTGAGCAAGCATTAGCCGGTCCCCTTTCGGACCCTTTTTTGAGTGACTTGTTATCTGACTATCCATTGATGACCGCACGAAGGTCACAGAATTTAAGAGACGTGCTTGTTCGGAACCAATATATCCCTAAGACACCAAACTTCTTCTGATCTAGAGGTGCTTTAAAGGATTGCTTTCACTGTGTGGCCTGCAGCAATGTCCATTGCTGTGCGTCCTTTACCTCCTCCGATGGCCTCAAAACTTTTGACATCAGACAATATATATTATGTGGGTCAAGCAACATGGTATATTATGCCACGTGTGCTTGTCCACTGATATATGTTGGCATGACGTGTAGAGAGCTGAGGAGGAGAGTGAGGGAGCATTTGAGGGACATTGCGACGGCCCCCATGGTGGAGGACAAGGGAACCTTAAAGACGCTTGTTATCACGTCATAATAGTGACCTATCATCCTTACAAGTTAGAGGGATTGACATGATTCATGGAGGTATACAGAGTGGCCAAGTCCAGAAAACCTTAGCCCAATGCGAATCTAGGGGGATAGTGTCATTAGACACTATGTCACCTCAGAGCTTAAATGAAACTATAAGTATTGCCCCTTTTCTATGACCACTGCCTACCGGATATCCCTGGTACCATGTACCACATATAATTTATTAGTGACATTGTCCTATTTTATTAGATTTAAATTATTTGTATTTGGGTACTCTTTTGCAGGCTATGCGGTTAGTGCTTTTGGTGGGATCAAGCTCAACCATCCCAGATGCGGCATATCGCTGTGAATAAATATAGCTTCATGGAAGATCACTGTACTTTGGCTTTTTATTTATTATCTTACTTGCCATTACATGTACCAGATAAAATATGTTGCATAGGGAGTCCAGTGACTAGACACGGTGCCTGTCTCTCGGTGTGGTTTCACCGCTACAGCCCGGAGCCTCTATTACCCTCGCACATGCGCGTTCGCCATGATGACGGATCCTGGTGTCCACGCATGCGTGACTGGTGATGACGCTGGGTGGGGGGGCGTATTACCACTTCCGTTGACTCGCGCTGCATCACTTCAGTAATGAGGACGCGGCTTTCAAGCACAGAAGCGATATTTAAGCGCGGGCACAGCCAAAGTCTCTCCACCCCCCTGATGAAGTGACCAATGCTATAAGTGATGTCACGAAACGTATGTCGGGGTGAGACTGGGACCTCTCTCCCCTCTGTGTGCCTCGGTGTCGGTGGTATGGCCTCTGACAATATGGGTAACTGCAATATATGTATATTGTGAATAATGTGACAATCTCTGTATTTGTGGTTTAGCCTCTGAATTACTGTACACCAGTGTTTTTTATTGTAGCACTTTATAAAACTGTGGGGGCATTATTATGTAAACAGTGGTCATTTCAGACCAGTGGCGTAACTTCAGGCTCAGGGGCCCCGATGCAAAAGCTCCAACGGGGCCCCCAATTATTGCAAATCTTTAATAATATTAGTCTTTTTCTATAGGCCAAAGGGACTTTTGGTCCCCCCCTAGGCTGCAGGGCCCGGGTGCGATCGCAACCCCTGCATCTATTGTAGTTACGCCCCTGTTTCAGACGTTGTGTTACCCCTCAGTTTGTTGTAAGCACTTTAATTGTAAAAGATACTGTTGTCTAGTATAACTGTATGACATATGGAAGATGGTGTGTTTATATACTGTGCGATATTGATATTTGTAATCTATTTCTTTTGCTGTATCCTATGCATCTCTGCACTTTAAGTGCCTCCTTGTTATGTGCCTTCTTAAGGGATAAATAAAAATCTTTCAATTTTCTGCATATTAAAGCTAACCTGTCACCCCCCCTGGACATCAAAAGCTAAAATAGCCACCTTCTGCAGCACTAAGGCTGCATTCAGAGAAGGTGGCTATAGGCTTTTGATGCCCTATATACAATGAAATATACACTTATATAACTGCTTACACTTTAGAAGACCTAAGACCGGGAGGCGGGGTTTCGCGCTCCTCCGGCCCGCCCCCTCTTGTCAATCAGCCTGGTCGCCTGCTGCTGCCTCCCTTCACAGTGTACCATGAACGCGCGCCTCCGTTCTCCTGTATGGCGCCGCGCATGCGCTGTGCGCGCTGCCCGACGACTTCCTGGACACCCGGCGCACAGCGCATGCGCGGCGCCATACAGGAGAACGGAGGCGCGCGTTCATGGTACACTGTGAGGGGAGGCAGCAGCAGGCGACCAGGCTGATTGACAAGAGGGGGCGGGCCGGAAGGAGCGCGAAACCCCGCCTCTCGGTCTTAGGTCTTCTAAAGTGTAAGCAGTAATATAAGTGTATAATTAATTGTATATAGGGCATCAAAAGCCTATAGCCACCTTCCCTGAATGCAGCCTTAGTGCTGCAGAAGGTGGCTATTTTAGCTTTTGATGTCCAGGGGGGATGACAGGTTCGCTTTAAAGCATTTTTTCTTGTTTCTCCTGTTTTCAAACTTGAAAAACTACCTTAATTTACATTTGGAGTTTTTATCACGGAAGTAAGGATGTTTCTTCGTAGTCATTCTTTAAAAATAATTTTCAAATGAATTTTTATATTGCTTAATTTCTAAGAAATAAAAAGAAGAAGGATTTATTAAGTAATTTACAGTAATATTTGTGAAACCAGTGTGACAAAAAAAGTTGAGTAAACAATAGAGAGCCTGGCTACAGGGAGAAAGTGTACTTCATTCCTCCAGGCAGTCCCCAGCCCTCGGCTTTCAGCTATAAAGAAATGGCCAGTGTAGTTTCAGTCATCGCTCGTATACTGTGAGCTGTAACCATGCCCTTTAACAATGCATAACATTATTATGTAATGTATGCCACCCTTGAGGTCAGGTGTCAAATATTTTCAGTGAGATGCAACACATATATAATGCAATGTGCAAAATTTTTTATATATTTGACATAAATTGCACTATTTTTGTCACTCTCTGTAAATGTATGCATCCTAAGACAGTGTTGATATACAGTATATCGCTAATTGTTTTTGTCTCATTTTCCAATTAGGTATATAAAATCCAATTATATGTAATTTGCATTTGAGGCATGTTAATCCGTATGGTGGGAGATGACATACAGGTGCATCTCAATGAATTAGAATATCATGAAAAAATTAATTTATTTCAGTAATTCAATACATAAAGTGACATAAAGTGACATAAAGTGACACACCTATATTATAAAAAGTTATTACATACAGTGTGATCAAGTGTTTATTTATGTTAATGTTGATGATTATGGCTTACAGGTCATTATCTCGGAAAATTAAAGTGGAGAGGATAAAGGGTCTGTGATATAAAATATTATCTAAAAAAAGTATCAGAGGCTTCACCTTGTGTGGTTGTAAGAGTCACAACCACTATAAAAGCAGATCATGGCTCCTGCTGTCCCCAGCGTGGTGCATATAGAATAGGCAGCAGGGGCATAACTACAACAGGTGCAGGGGTTGCAACTGCACCTGGGCCCTGGAGTCTAGGGGGCCCCAAAAGTCTGTTTGCCCTATAGAAAAAGACTAATTCTCTCAAAGAGTAGCAATAATTGGGGGCCCCGTTGGAGCTTTTGCATCGGGGGCCATGAGCTTCAAGCTACACCACTGGTAGGGAGGATGAAGGGTTAAAAACCACGCTGCAGTATTCCGTGAGACATCAAAGGGTGAATATAATATTGATTTATTAGTCAACATATTTCAGGGCTCCCTAACTCCTTCTGCAGAACAAATTAATATCCTATTGCCATGTTTCAGGGTGTTTCGGGGAGCCCTGAAATGCGTTGACTAATAAATCAATATTATATTCACTATTTGAGGTCTCATGGAATAAGGCAGCACAATTTTTAACCCTTCCTCCTCCCTACTTTAGATAATGACCTTCAGGTTTTCATTCGCTATAATCATCAACATTTACAGAAATAACCACTTGAAATAGATTACTCTGTGTGTAATGACTCTATATAATATATGCGATTCACTTTGTGTATTGAATTACGGAAAACAATTAACTCTATGATGATATTCTAATTCATTGAGATGCACTTGTGATTTACCTTTAAAAATACTACGGTAAATACGATAAGCATTTGTATTATTCTGCAAGCTGCTCTTTAACAAGTACAATGTACTGTGATATTTACAGAGCAAACTGGTCTTACACAATAGCAAGATTCTAATAACAGTAGCAAAATACAATCACTGTTAAATAAACAGCCTTCTGTTAACTCTACAACAGCTACTTCGCAATAGACGACAGACTGAGACATTCCGTTCACAGATGCAAGGAAAAAAATCCAAATGTGTGACCAATGAATAAATGTGACACTACTATTAATCACAAAAATAATGCCATGGAATTCAGATGATAAAGTAGTCACTGTCACTACAACCATCGTGTAAATATAGTTTATTCTATTGCTCAAACCTATTATTTTGTATAGGATTCCAAGATTTGAATTAAAAAATATATGCGCCAAACTTTAACTTGACATTCGACAAGATACATGCAAAGATGATCTGTATTTTGTAAGCAAAGTCCTCGGTGGAATATCGCATAATTTATAAAGAAATAACCAATTTCTGTTTTTTGTCAAATCTAAGGAAAGGGCACCTTACTTTCCTCGCGTTGTTTCAAAGCTCTTCTGGTTGATCTTATTGACGTCATTCAGTCTGGAGGAACGGTTTGGAACTTTTTGGACCTCCTTAAGCTGTATAGTTTCCTTTCCTTTGGTCCCATCCTTCTCATCAATGGATTTCGTGGGTTCTACCTTTGCAGGTGCCGGAGTCTTTATTGGCATCCTTATAATCTTTTCAAATATTTTGTACTCTCTTCTTTTTGCGTTAGGTAACACTCGGGGAGTTGTTGAATAATGTGCAGTAGTGGAGTCACTTTCAAACCAAGTCGTTTGCTCAGCGTCAATCTTTTGGGTGGTATCTCTGAGAATTTTATTATCAATCTCAGAGAGAAGTCTCTTCACATCGGTATCCACAGGTTCTATCATTGGGTTCTCAGTAATGTTCAATGAATCCCCTCTTGTACTTCTTCCACCATCGATCTTCAAGGTGAGACAGATGGTCAATAGCAAAACTGGCATCATCTTTAAGATGAAATAAGGTTACTTCCCTTCTATTATGCCTCTGTACTCTTTGACATCTGTTTTTTCTCTGCCTGAACTCAAGGTTTGTATGACAATTATCATTTTGCATAAAAAGGAAACAGGTTGTAACTTGTCAGTCATGGACGGAGGAAACTCTGCTTCCTGTTACTGTGAAACACTTTGTACTTCTCACTCATCTACATGGAAGCACCAGAGAAAGGTTTAGGATGGGAAATATTACAATCACAGAAGAGAAAGTGGAACATTATTGCATCAGTAATTGAGTAAGAGCATGTAAACAGATTTACGTGGAAACTTCTGAACTTAAATCTCCACTCTTCAATACCTCTTTTTTCCATATAAATTGGTTCAAATCTCTCTACTAACTACCCATCTGTATATTATAGCTTTGTTTTTGTAAAACTGATCTCCAAATCCTCTATAAAAGAAATAAAAATATTAACTTTCTGATTGATAATTGTGGCCACTAGAGTGATAATGATAAACACATAAAAGCAAGCAGTATATTATCATCTTCCATGTACAGTACAGACCAAAAGTTTGGACACACCTTCTCATTCAAAGATTTTTCTGTATTTTCTTTGAAATCTTTGAATGAAGGTGCGTCCAAACTTTTGGTCTGTACTGTATGTATATTAGAAGTCAGACAGGATGTTTGTAGCAGGCCAACTGTAAAATAAAATTACTAGTGATGAGTGAATATACTCTGCACTATTTGTTAGTACGCTATTCAAGATACTCGTTACTCAGCCAGTATTTTTTGAGATTCGAGTGACCCACTCATCATTTTGGCACCTGATGTTCAGACACTAAACCTGCTGGGATTGCTTATCAATCATAATAATGCCATAGCTAACTTTGTAGCGGCATTACTGTAATTGGCAGGTTTCATAGCATCGTATGGTCTACATAAGACCCATTGATGCCATCTTGTGCACATTCGATTCAGAGAGAGTGTAGGGAGAGCATAGGGAGATCTACAGTTGGAGAAAGGTCAGTGTTAGTGCAATTCAGTAACTGCAGCAAGATTAAACAAACAGCTCTTTTCAGAGCTTAATTTACCTCTGCTAGCTGTGTTTGGAACTTGGAGAGAGAAAGATATTTAGGCAGGGTTGGCTATCCAGTAACTGCTGATTAAACCAGCAGCTCTTTTCAGAGCTAAATCTCAATATCTCCGCTAGCTGAGCATAGTGCTGTGAAGGCTTTTGGAGTAGAGAGGGTAAAATGCATTTAGTCAGCGTTGATACCAATCCGGTATGATACCAATTATTATGAACACAGCACTTTAGACCGGGGAGTTTTCAATACCTCTGATATCTATCATCCTTAGCACATGGAATTACTTTTAGACTAGGGAGATACGCGGTGTTAGCATCACATAAAAGTTGTTCCTATCCAAATCTTAGCAACCTGTCCCTTTAAAGTCAATACCTCTGATAGCTGTCATTCATTGTGCATGGAAATTACTTCTGGACTAGGGAGATACTGTGATATTTAGACTGCTCTACAGTCTCTGTGAACTTCTCTTCAGTGTTTAAATATGTTTATTTCAGTTGGTGCCTTTGGGATTTATGTCAGTAGCTGTATCTCTTTTGCTGTCCATGTCTGGCAGTGGTTCTCCAGTACTAGATAGCTGCTGCTTGGCATGTCAGCTGATGTAGTTGTCCACTCCTCCAACCCTTAAACAAACTAATTTCCCATCAGGTGATGTTGCTGATAGAGTTTTGTCTCTGTCGCCAAGTGCTGTTCTGCTGGAGCTTACTTGCTGTGTAGCTTTGTGGAGTTTGCCATCTTCTGGGAGTTGCTGTTCTTATCCCAATCCCTGGGTGGAGGTGAGGGGATTATTGTCTAGGGGTGGTCAGGAGCTGGGCAAGGGTTGTATCCCAGACAACCTCACCCTGAGAGGTACGTCTGTAAACAGGTTCAGCTAGGAACCCGCAGTGTAAGGGTCAGACTAGTTCTCCTGATCTCCCATCACTGCCATTCTGCTACCTTAACCCCTTTTCCCGTTATAGCTACCCATGATAGAGACATGGTGTTACCACCATTTAAACAGGCTTGCTAGTGCCGCCTAAAAAGTTGCAGCTATCAAAATCTTACCAACGTGTTCCTTTCATTGGGGAAATTGTCAAGACCTCTGCTAGCTATCATTGATAGTGCGCCAAAGTTATTTCTGGACTAGGGAGAGACAAGGTGTTACCACCATATAAACAGGCTTGCTAGCGCCACATATAAAGTTGCTGCTATCCAAATCTTACCAACACATCCCTTTAAATTGGGGAATTGTCAATAACTCTGACAGCTGTCATGATAAGCATACGAAAATTACTTCTAGACTAGGGAGAGACACAATATTACCACCGTTTAATCAGGATTGCATTTGGTATATTATGTGCTGCAAAATCAAACAAACATTCCCTTAAAGGGATAATTGTAATGCATTCAGTTCTGTATAATATTTCATTTTATTGACACTCATCTTGACTATCACATACATATATTTTACTAGAAACTATTTAGCATATGATTAGTTATGCAGATTCTTGTCATGTAACAGCAATCTAACTATTTTGCTATCAATGTTGTAAAAAAAAATCTTTTTTTCCTGTATTCTACAAATTAGAACCTATTCTCACATTCCCTGAGAGCTCAAAGTGCTATTAGGATGATTTTAAGTGAAGGGTCACTGGTTTGAATCAAGGCACAGTCATGAAGATTTCCCAAGAAGAGAGAAACAGATCATCAATAGCAGTCTATGGCTAGGGTCACACATAAGCCCTTGGTCCGTTTTTGGCTTCATTTTTGGCATTTTGTTTTTCTAAGTCCAAAAACTGATAGAAAAACGGATTGGATGTAATAAACACCCTGTCCGTTTTTTTCTGCACTTAAAAACATTGCTATGTCCGTTTTTGAGCCAAAAACTAGCAACGTTTTGGGGTCCGTTTTAACAAAAAAAAAAAAAAAAATTTTAACATGGGCCCTATGGAAAAACGGATCCGTTTTTTGGGGTGCCTTAAAAAACGGATCCGTTTTTTTGAGAATTTTTGTCAAAAAATGACTAAGTCCAAAAACGTTCAGGGGTGTAGGAGGCTCAAAAAGCACCCAAAAAAAACGGATTGGTCATGGAAATCACTTCCAAAAACGGATTTCTATGTGTGACCCCAGCCTATCAGTTAAGAAAATTGGTAAATTACATCATGAAAGTGCCACCACAGTTGAGATAATGCAAAATGAAGTCTATCTAGACATTCATAATCCAAGACGTAGACATCTAGGTGAAATATCTGAGTTAACAAGTCGGCTCATCACAAGATCTAGCAGCTCTGGCTCAACAAACACGACAGCAAAAGTGGCTCATATGTTTCATAATAATGAGGTCACAGATGTCCATGCAAGCACTATGTGATGTGTGTTATGTCTGGAATGGAGGCCGAACAAATATTAAAGAAATCTTCACTTTAATATTAGAATAAGAGGTAATTAGCGGATTAGGAGGGCGCTACAAAAGGATGGAGGAGCACAAATGGTTTTTAGTATATCTTACTTTGTTTATTCCAGCAGATCACAACATGTTTCAGCAGATACTCCGCCTTCATCAGGTGATCAGTCAGAAGGTGGGAGGTTCCCTTCACTCCACTCTCCTCCTCTCATCTTGTGGTTGTTTGAGCAGAGGGTGGGAATGGGCTTTGCCTCAGCTAGTCACACACATACAAGCCACATTCCCTGCCTCTTTCAACTCCAACATTTTTCCAGAGATTATCCTTTCCTCAACCCTGAATCTTCTAAAATATTAGTGCATTCCCTCTTCATCTCCTGACTTGACTACTGCAATATCTTCTGTGGCCTTCCATGTAAAACTTTTACATCTCTCCAGTCTACACTTAACTTTGCTGCCCAATTCCTTCACCTTTTCCCTTGCTTCTCGGCCACCTCTGCCAATCTCTTCAGTGGCTTCCAATTGCCAGTGGATCCAGCCACTCTTGATTGCCAACTGTCCATAATTTCCAGGCCAGTCCTTTTAAACATAAAATAATAATAATGATAATAATAATAATAATAATAATAATAAATAATAATAATTTGAGAGACAATAAGTATTGAAAGAGGTTGTACATGGTGAAAAGGAAGGGTGCCAGTGTATTCTCTGCATGAGTGAATAGTCAAATGACCACATGTATGTAATTTGCATGCTTGTGGTCATAACTAGATTCTTATCTGCTTCTCTCGATAGAAAATTGAAGATGGAGTCTGCAAGTGACCGCAAGTATGCAAGTTGTTATGTTATGAATACATTGGTATCGTGAAAGTGTGTGCATTGTACATTCACACGATTTGGCAAACAGTAGTCACATAGAGTAACAACAGCCTTTTCTTTTCAGCCTGAAGTACCCCTTTAAACTTTTATAAAGAAAAATGTGAAGTAAAAAGTAGAAGACACTTTGAAATGGTTCAAAATGTGTCAGATGTGGAATGGCTCACTGGTCCTGGATAAGCTAGCAGATGGAATGACAGTTTGCTGTTATTTCATTGAAAATGATAAAACCTACAGTTTGAAATGAAATTCCTGAACCAAAAAAATACATTGTTGGACCAAAAGAGTGAAAAATGTCAAAATTTTTTCTTTTAAACTGCACTTTAAATCTAAATGAGAAAAAGAACAGCTATTGTTTAATTTTTAATTGAGCTATACATTGCTTATTCCCAGTCTGATTAATGGCTAAGGAGTGTTGATTTTAAAGTTGAGTAGTTGTCCACATTAACCAATTAGTTTTTAACTTTAATCTGTATATATTTAGGCTACGTTCACACATTGCGTATTTTGCCGCGTTTTTTTACGCGCGCTTTTTAAAATACGCAATGTGCCTTTTGTCTGCCAGCAACGTGAATGGGAAATTCACTTTGCAGTGCAGACATTGCGTAAAAATACGCAGTGCGTTTTCCGGGAGAAAACGCAGCTCCGTAAACAATTGATATGTCAATTGTTTACGCAGCTACTTCTGCGTATTCTCCCAGAGGGGAGGAAGAATCCACCTTCCTCCTCCCCTCTGTGACAGCTGTGGCCGCCCATTAGACTTCACAGTGTATTAATATACACTGGGAAATCTAAATGAAACAAAAGCAAGTGAATGAAAAATAAAAAAGAATGAATACTTCACCTGTCCGACGCCTTCTGCCGCTGTCTGGTGCCTTCTGCCGCTTGCGATCCCCGGTTCCAAGTGAGATCTCTTCTGACAGGACCTGTGGTGATGTCAGAGGGGCGTTCCCGGGCACTCGCAATCATGTGATACATATCACATGACCGCGAACAGCCAATCAGCGCTGGGAACGCCCCGAGAACGCCCCCCCTCTGACATCACCACAGGTCTTATCAGTACACCTCTCACTTAGAACCGGAGAGCGGCCGAAGGCACCAGACAACGGGAGAAGGCACCGGAGAGGTGATGTATTCATTCTTTTTTATTTTACATACATTTGCCTTTGTTTAATTTAGATTTCACAGTGTATATTAATACTCTGTGAAATCTAATGGGGCTGTCACAGAGGGGAGGAGGAAGTAGGATTCTTCCTCCCCTCTGTGACATCACTGCGCTTTCTGAAGTAAAGAAAGCGCAGTGTGTGAAAGCCCCTGCGTATTTTGTTGCGCTTTTTTGCGCGGCCGAAAAACGCGGCAAAAAGCGCGCGCAAAAAAGCGCAGCAAAATACGCAAATGTGTGAACGCAGCCTTATTCTTATGTAGTAGGGAGGAATTCAACTCTACAATTAGCTTCCACTGTTAGAAGGCTCCGATTTAATTTGAAATTAGTTTGGTAAAGTCACAACTGTGTCTTTGTGAAACAGACTCAAAACCTTTGGCCCAGAGTGTACAGTACAGTTTGCCACTTCATTGTTTTTAGTCAAATGTTTCTGATTACTGAAGTACAATTCTAAGCATTACATACGTGTTTATACCTCTATCGATTAATTCATCAAGCAATGTTGAACCATGTTTTTTTAAAGCTGCTGCTATTCACCCTGGCAGATGATAATATGCTCCTTGGTCAAATCATGACTGGTGGCAAACAATTCTTGTCTAATAAGTACTTGGGATTAGAGATAAGTGGACCCATGGAAGTTTGAATTCTGGTGATGTAGCTAAACTTTTTTTTAAAGGTATGTCCAGGTCCTAAACTTGACCGGAACAGCATTTAAAGACACCAGTTTTGGCAGTTTGGTTCTCCACGCACATACAGCAGAAGTAAGCAAAACACTTCTGGGGAGGAGGGCTAGGTTTTGCAATTTTTTTATTTTACAACCAAACAACAGCCAATGGCTAGGGTCACATGTACGTTTTTTTTTTTTAAAACCTGATCCGGTTTTGAGCTTTCAAAAAGCTCAAAACCGGACCAGGAAATGCTCCTCCTCATGACGTCATTGCCTGAGCCGACCAGAGGAAGCTGGAAGAAGTCGGATGAAGCCGGAGGAGTGCGATGGCAGCGGTGGGGACGGCGGCGACAGGACAGTGATAAGTATAATGATTTTACTTTACAGGTTTGCGGAGCAAGGGGGGGGCCCTGGATACTGATGGGGGGGCGCCTGTATACTGATGGGGGTTGCGGGCGGATGGCCTGCCGTTGGTATACTCGCGTATGAGCTGAGGGGGGACTTTTCAGCCCAAGTTTTGGGCTGAAAAATTCGGCTTATACGCGAGTATATACGGTAATTCATAAATCCTTCCATTTCCCCTAAAAAAGGCTGTGTTTGGCCTCTAGCCAGTGATTGCCAAATCTTTCAGTTTGTACTAAATATGCATTTTTTTTCCTCAAAGCAGTGATTGCTAAATCCTTCAGTTTCCCCTAAAAAGGCTGAGTTTGGCCTCTAACCAGGAATTGCCTAATCTTTCGGTTTGTACTAAATAGGCATTTTTGCCTCAAAGTAGTGATTGTCAAATCCTTCAGATTTACCTAAAAAAGCTGTGGTTGGTCTCTAACTAGTGATTGCCAACGCCTTCAGTTTATACTAAAAGGAATTTTTGCCTCAATGCAGTGATTGCAACATCCTTCAGTTTCCTCTAGAAAGGCTGTGTTTCGCCTATAACCATCATGAGTAATGGTACGGGGGTGAGGAAATGAGTAGCAGGAAGAATAAAGGGCAGGATACTAGGGTAGCTAGTCTGGCCCTGTGAACTGGGGTCCCTAGCTATCCCTGTTCCTGAAGGTAGCTTGGATGGTGAGAGATGTTTGGGCCACCACCCTTTCCATGCTCCTGGCCCTAGGCTGACTCCCCCTCACCTCAACCCACGAACTGGGACAGAAATCCCAAAGAAAATCCTAGGATAGCAATAGAGGAGCTCCAGCAGCCAAAATGAGCATCCAACTAACCAGTCGGTCAGAAACAGAGTGAACTCTATCGTCGACACCTCCTGGTGAGAGAGGCTATTTAAAGGCCAAGGGCGTGGTCACCTGAAAACCTACAGCCACCTGCAGCCAAACACATCTACAGCAGAATCAGCAAAGCACCACTAAATGTGAAAGGAAATTTAATTCTAAAGTCTCCAGAGAGTTTTACATATAGACTGCAGAAGTCAACACGTGACAATAACCAGTGATTGCCAAATTATTCAGCTTCTCCTAAAAAGACTGTTTGGCCTCTAACCAGTGATTATCAAATCCTTTAGTTTGTACTAAAAAGGCATTTTTTCCCTCAAACCAATGACTGCAACATTCTTGAGTTTCCCCTAAAAAGACTGTTTGGCCTCTAATCAGAGATGACCAAATCCTGCAGTTTCCCATAAAAAGGCTGTGCTTTGCTTCTAACCAGTGATTGTCAAATCCTTCAGTTTGTTCTAAAAAAGGCATTTTTTTGCCTCAAAGCAATGATTGCAAAATCCTTCAGTTTCCCCTAAAAGGCTGTGTTTGGCCTTTAACTAGTGATTGTCAAATCCTTCAGTTTGTACTAAAAAGGCTGTGTTTGGCATCAAATAAGTGCTTTCCAAATCTGTGTGAATAAAACATGAGTGGAAAATCCCACAGTCATGGTGGAAAGGGGAAAAGGGTTGTTGGAAAGGAGTAGGAAAAGGGAGTAGGCTTGGTGTTCAAGGTGTACCTTGGGTAGTTGCTATTGCTAGTGTTACCGAAAGCTGTACTGACCAAACATTGGCTCGTCGTATCAGAAGTCAAGTGACACCTTCTGTTACTGAACACCCCACTCCAGTCTCTTTGTTTGCCATCAGCATATCGATATGAGTTGTGGATGAGGCCCCGAAAGAGCTTGTGCTTCAGTTTATGGCTAGCGCTGCATCAAGTGGCCTGTCCTACTGTTACTCCACCTCAACAAAAAAATATTACATTCCTCAGAAGTGGTGCTCCAATTACCCATAGGTCACCCCATGTCACAATTCTTCAATCACACAAATGATTGTGGGGAAACACAGATGGGTGACTGTGCAGAAATGCTCACACAATCTATTCCATGGGCATCAGAGGTCTGCTCCAAATATTCACATACTCCAGAGGAGGAAAGCATCTGCACTGATGCACAAAATCTTTTGGAATTGGATCCAGGGATGGATGAAGTAGGGTCAAATCAAAATCCATATACTCGTTAACAGATGTTAACCTCTGTGGATGAAGGTGATGTTGATGAGACTAAGATATCAGAGGAGCACCCTGTAATGGTATATACTTTTCCATGTCCTGTATTCATGTATACTATGCCATTTAATGTATTGTAATATAACCTGTAATAATATGTCCCTTTCCCCGCGGCCTGAGTTCTTGGACTATAGTGTAATCAGGCTTTGGTCAACAGCTAGTGGGGGATTGTTTATTTGCTCCTCTCAGCAAGATGTGCCTCCAATCCACAAATCTGTAAGAGACAGAATGGAGCCAGGAGGTTTCTAGAATCTTCTGTCTGGAGCAAACCATTCAATAGTAGGTGTGAACCCACCTATACACCTATACATGGGCTGATCCCAAGAGTCCAGACAATACATTCATTCATTCACGTTTAGGATCAGTCAGTTAGTTGAATGTGGAGGTGGAAGAGACTGAGATCTTAGCTGAGGCGAGATCTTGGTGCCCATGGGATTGTACAGTGTCCTTCCTTGGTTGGATCCAGTGGACTATCTGGACTATTTCTTCCGTTAACCTGGCATCAAGATTACTGGTGACACCCCGGAACTGCTTCTTGGTTGTGGACTTCTTACAGACTCAGCAGAATTGTCTTCATTTGTGCGGTTCCATGTTCTATGTTCAATAACACTGGTTGGATTGATCATCGGCCTGGTGTCCCTTTCTGCTCTGTCGCACACCCTGTCACACACCCACACAGTACTATGAGTTTAGGGCAGGAAGAGGAGGAGGGTGACTGTCATAGTGAGGAGTGGGACAACAGAGAGGATGATAATGAGGTTCAAAATTCCACTTGAAATTAACTCAGAGTCGCACAGCTGTGTAGCTCAGTAGTGGAGGTGGATGTGGAGGATGACCCAACTCACGTTATTTACAAAGTATGTAAGCAATGATTTCAGAAGAAGCAAAAAGACCCCACAATTTGACTAATACATGCATGAACCACCACGTGGCCCAGCACAATGCGCTACCCTGGCAAAATTACTCTGATAAATCTCTGCCTAGCAGGCCTCACCGAACACCGTCCACCACATCAATTGCATCTGCTGCTTCTTCCTCCTCTGTCACCATTGTAAGTGTTGTCCAACAGGTGTTCAGCCACAGTACCTCTACTTATTTACCTGCTACAATTGGCGCAAGTGACAGATCCTCAGCTGTTACGCAAGGGTTTTTGACTGATCTCAGACACCAAGCATATCACTTGTTTGTCAACCCATCATAACATCTCTGTCTGCACCTCCCTCACAGTGTAGCAGTTTTTCAGGTAAACCCTACTCCTCCCTTTCTCAGCACAGCAGCCAGCCCTCGGTCACACAGTTGTGGTCACGAAAAAGAGTATTTTCGCCCACACATCCAAAAGCAAAAAACTTGAACTTCAACATCTCCAATTTGTTGGTCATGGAAATGCTGCCATTTGGCCTGATAGATACAGATGATTTTTGAAAGCTGATGGCCATCACAGCCTCCCAGCATCAGTTGCCCAGTGACCATTACTTTTTGAAGAAAGCTGTGCCTGCGCTACACTAGCATGTTGCAGACAACATCACTCGTTCCTTGAGAAACTCTGTGTTTGACAGGCTGCATATCACCACTGACACCTGGATGAGCAAACATTCTCCAGGGGCCTTATATCTCGCTCACTGGGCACTAGGTGAATCTGGTGGCTCCGGAGCCAGGCAAGAAAAGGGCTATTTCCCAAGTCATGAAATCCTCAATAATTTTGGTACAAACCTTGCATCTACTGCTTTATCCACTGTTTCTGTATCCACCACTTCCTCTAGGGACTCCAGCTGCATCCTCAACCTCTCCCTTAAGGTTGCAACAGTCAAGACAGAATCTCCCCCAACTCCCCACCTCCATACTGCTCTGCCAGGACTCACTGCCATAGGGTAGTATTGAAAATAAAATGCCTTGGAGTTGTGAGTTACACAGTTGAAGAGCTGTGAACAGCTATACATGAAGTGTTTCAGCAATGGCTGTCTCCACTAAATGTGGAGGCAAGGAAGGGCGTGTGCAATTTCGGTGCAAAATTGGTGGCGGCACTACGCCAGAGCAAACTTACACACATGCCCTGCATTGATCACACCCGCAACCTGATAGTCCAGCCATTCCTATGCCACTATCCCGACCTGGATGAGCTATGTGCTCACTTCCACCATTCTCACCCTGCGACTCATTGACTAGCATGGCTGCAGAGGTTTTTTGGACAATTGATTAACCATTTGATATGTGGTGTGTTGACATGGTGGAATTCCACTCTGCACATGTTTCAGTGACTGTGCCAGCAGCAAATTCCCTGGCACAGTATGTAATGATGCATATAGTGATTCAAAGCAAGCCAAATGTGGTGCAAATAACGCTTGCAGAGTGGGCACAGATCAAGGTCCTCTGCACCCTTCAGTACAGTTTCGAAATGGCTACTGATGATGCACTGATGATGTTGTTATAAGCAAAACTATTCCGGTCTTCTACATTTTGAAGAAAACTTTGAAAAGTCTGCGGGATGAGGTGATGGTAGCAAGCCAAGGAACAAATGGAGTATGACGAGGATGGAGAGTTGATAGACACAGAACAGTCAGGTGATGAGGAAAAAATGATTCCCCTTTCTGTTGTTCGAGGTTGGCAGGAGAGCATGGAGGACAAAAGCTTGATTTTTAGGCCGCCACCAACACAACAAAGACTTCGGCCTCATAGATGCTTCAGAGATATGAGCACCTTCTTGCTGCACTATCTGCAACATGATGCCTTTATGGTTTGGATTCAAATTAACAATTACTACTCGGTTGCCATGCTATTGGATCCATGGTGCAAGTGTAAATTCAGTCAGATGCTTTCTGCCTTGGATAGGGACATGAGAATGCTGGAGCATCAAAAAATGCTAGTAGACAATTTTAGGACAGGTTGTCCCCAACACAGCACTGAGAGACACAGTACGCATCGCAGATCTACACTACCAAGACAAGGGACGTCAAGTCGTCAGTGTAGAAACATTAGCAGCTGCAGTTTAACTGTCAGAAGCAAATTCTGAGAGCCGTTTGACCAATTTTTTAAACCATCCACCGGCAGATCTGATTACAAGTCTGACTCATAGTGAATGACTGGACAGGATAATGCAGGCAAATCCAGAGCTCATTAAGAATTCCATCAGGGAGGATTTGGACCCTTTTGCATTTTGGGCTTCAAAAATGGACGAGTGGCCTGCACTCACCAGTCATTCCTTGGAGGTTATGTCATGCCGAGCTGCCAGCATTGTCTTAGAAAACGTCTTCAGTGCTGCAGATGGTGTCCAGGATGGTGTCCTGATGGATAAGTGCATCAGGCTATCCCCTAAAAGTATAGACCGCCTAACTTTCATCAAGTTTCGGATCTCCGAGGACTCTTCTACCCTAGTGACAGACTGCACAGAGTAGGTGATGTTGTACTTTTCAGTGTGCTGCATTCATCTCACCATTATACTATTTTTAGTCTGTGTCAACTGATGCCACTTTGGTGGTATCTGGCCCTAACATTTTTAAATGCTTAGACTCTTCTTGAAGTGTTTCTTTCTGTGTTTCCTGAATTTAGCAGGGCTCTCTGAGCATGATGCCTACACGTATTACTCATCACCGTTCCAGACCCTGTGCCATGCATGCAGGCTGCACCCTTATGCAGTTTTAAATCTTAGTCAATTGATGCCACTTTGATGGTATCTGGCCATAATGTTTTGAAATGTGGAAACTCTTCTAGGGGTCTCCTTCTTGTCTGTTTTCTGAATTTAGCAGGGCTTATTGAGCACCAGACCTACACTGACTCACCTGAATCCTTCAGCATTAAATTTATGAGGTGTGAGGGCCACCTGTGTCTGAGCATAACATTTATTGGAGCCGTTATATGAGGTATGAATGCCCCCTGCCCTTTAGGTTCATGTTAGGCTATGGGTTGAACTATGGACTTAAAGTCTCCCTTCAACCTTAAAAACTATGTTACTATGTTACTATGTAAATGTCACTGACCCACTTGACTTATTATTCTGGTAGTACTCTATAAACCTAATACTTGTGTCATCTGAGTGTTGCAGAGCATAAAATCTATTGCAGCAATTGCATGGGGTATGAGTGCCCCCTGCCCACTAAGCTAACACATGTCACTAAGTCACCTGACTAATTATTTTAGTAGTACTCAGTAAACCTGATACTTGTGCTACTTGAGTGTTGTGACGAATAAAATGTATTTGAGCGGTTGCATGAGGTATGATAGCCTCCGCCCACTGGACTAATACATGTCAGTGACCCACGTAACTAATTCTTCCAGTAGTTCTCAATCTACCAAATATGTGTGCACCTGAGTATAGCAGAGCATAACATTTATTGGAGCGATTGCATGAAGTATATGAGGGTCCCCTGCCCACTAGGCTAATACCTGTCACTGACCCACCTAACTAATTCTTGCGGTAGTACTCAGTAAACCTAATACTTAAGTTACCAGACTGTTGTGGAGATACATTTTTTTGGAGCAGTTGAAAGAGTTATGAGGGTCCTCTGCCCAATATTCATACATACTTTCAGACTTTCACTCATAACCATGCTCCTGCTGAATGTTTAATCTTGAAATACTTGGCCTGGCCCTGTGCCATGCATACAGGCTGAGTCACTATACAATTTTTATTCTGTGTCAGTTGATGCTACTTTGGTGGTATTTGGCCCTGATTTCTTGACTTTTCTTGGGGTGTTTTTGTTGTGTGTTTTGTGAATTTAGCAGGACTCCCTGAACAACATACCTACATCTTTCACTCATCTCACCTGTTCCTGATCAATCTTGAAGATTGAAATACTGGAACAGGCCTTGTCCCAAGCATCCATAATGCACAGTGATAATAATTTTAACTCTGAGGAATAGATGGCATGTTTCCTGAGAATTTTAAAGCTTTAATGCCCCTTTTAAGGTGTTTTCTATGCTCTTAATTTTGCCTCCAAGTGATTGGAATGGGATTCGGAAGTTCGGCGAACACTCGCCCATTCGACGAAAGGAACCGATTCCGAAATTCAAATGGTTTTCTCATCTCTACCCGTTGTGTCACAGGAGAAGGCTCCTACTGCTGTGAAGCAGATACCTCCCCCCGTAAAATGCGGGTCAAGAAGAGTCTCCAAAAAGGGGACAAACAGTGTTGTTCTCACTGGTTGGTGAAGTAGGAGCTGAAGGAGGAATTACCTTGAAACTGCTAGTAATGGTCACCAACCTTGATGTTTGGTACATGGCCCAGGAAGCACATTCAGCAGTAAATGTCTAGGAGGAGGGGCCAAGGAAGACCCAGATATGAAGAACCCACGGCCCCCTGAGAAAAGAAAAAAATAATTACCGTATATACTCGCGTATAAGCCGAGTTTTTCAGCCCAAAATTTGGGCTGAAAAGTCCCCCCTCGGCTTATACGCGAGTATACCGAACCAGACGGCCCCCCCCCCGGAGGTATACAGGCCCACCCATCAAGATCCAGGGCCCCCCCCCTTGCGCAGCACACCTGTAAAGTAAAATCATACTTATCCCTGTCCTGTCGCGCTGTCCCGCCGCTGCCGACATGACGATCCCGGGCTTAATTCCGCGTCTTCCGCCTTCCTGTGGTCGCGGGCAATGACGTCATTGCCCGCGACCACAGGAACCCGGAAGCCGGAAGACGCGGAATGGAGCCCGGGATCGTCATGTCGGCAGCGTCGGGACAGCGCGACAGGACAGGGATAAGTATGATTTTACTTTACAGGTGTGCCGCGCAAGGGGGGGGTCCTGGATCTTGATGGGGGGGGCCTGTATACCTCCGGGGCTGCTGCTGTATACAGCCCTGGGGCTGGTGCTGTATACACCCCTGGGGCTGCTGCTGTATACAGCCCTGGGGTTGCTGCTGTATACACCCCTGGGGCTGCTGCTGTATACACCCCTGGGGCTGCTGCTGTATACACCCCTGGGGCTGCTGCTGTATACACCCCTGGGGCTGCTGCTGTATACACCCCTGGGGCTGCTGCTGTATACACCACTGGGGCTGCTGTATACTACCTAAGGGCTGCTGTATATACCTCTGGGGCTGCTGTATACACCACTAGGGCTGCTGTATATACCTCTGGGGCTGTATATACCTCTGGGGCTGCTGTATACTACCTCTGGGGCTGCTGTATACTACCACTGGGGCTGCTGTATACTACCACTGGGGCTGCTGTATAGTACCACTGGGGCTGTATATACCTCTGGGGCTGCTGTATACTACCTCTGGGGCTGCTGTATACTACCACTGGGGCTGCTGTATACTACCACTGGGGCTGCTGTATAGTACCACTGGGGCTGTATATACCTCTGGGGCTGCTGTATACACCTCTGGGGCTGCTGTATACTAACCACTGGGGCTGCTGCTGTATATACCACTGGGGCTGCTGCTGTATACACCCCTGGGGCTGCTGCTGTATACACCACTGGGGCTGCTGTATAGTACCACTGGGGCTGCTGTATAGTACCACTGGGGCTGTATATACCTCTGGGGCTGCTGTATACTACCTCTGGGGCTGCTGTATACTACCACTGGGGCTGCTGTATACTACCACTGGGGCTGCTGTATAGTACCACTGGGGCTGTATATGCCTCTGGGGCTGCTGTATACACCTCTGGGGCTGCTGTATACTAACCACTGGGGCTGCTGCTGTATATACCACTGGGGCTGCTGCTGTATACTACCACTGGGGCTGCTGTATATACCTCTGGGGCTCCTGTATACCACACTGCTGGGGGCTGTATACCTGTGCTGGGGTCCACCCTCAGCTTATACACGAGTCAATACGTTTTCCCAGGTTTTGGGGGCAAAAGTAGGGGGGTCGGCTTATACACGGGTCGGCTTATACACGAGTATATACGGTAAAAAATCATTATGACCAATGCATCTGAAGGTGTGAGAGTAGTTGCTATAGCTCACAGATGTATGTTGCCAGCAGACTTGTGGTCCAGGAACTCTGGGTGCTTAAAAATGTAAGGACTGTTTGATCCCCAAACGGCCAAGAATTGCTCTAATCTGTAGTGGCCTACAGCTGAACTGTTCTTCCTGCTTTAGTTGTGACTGTTTTGATTAAAGACAGTTGGAGGCTTTTAAAACCCTCAGTCATGGACTGATCTCTTTTTTTTTAAATGTATAATTAGAAAATTACATAATCTTGGAATCATTGTCATCTTTACAAACATATTTTTTACATGTTTGATTTGACAATCAAAATAGGAAATCTTGAAATATTCTTGTCTTCACACTCGCCTCTATAGGTGATCCAATATATCTTTTGATTTAAATAATCAAGAGAAAAAACGTCAGCATCACTTTCTTTGCTCTGCACTCTGGTAAAAATGGAGTTCTCACACGGAGCCACCCTGGTTAGGCTAGGGCCTGACTTGCGTCTGCCCTCAGCCTGCTAAATCTGTTTACAACTTAGGTTCTGGCAGGAGCAGTGCATAGCGTTAACGGCATGTATCGCTATGCGCCGCTTGCATATGCATTACTATGGTAACCCGATGCTTACCGCAGCCGTCGGCTACACAGAGAATCCCCGGATATGCGCTATTGCAGAGCGCACAGGAAAACACTGCAAACTGCATTTCCTGTGCACTCAGCAAAAGCGCAGATCTGGCCCTTGTGATTGAAGCTGCCGGCTGCACTGTTTACAGGAAACCATAGCGATCAATACACTGCCTGAGCACAGCGTTACACTCCGTTAACGCTATGCGCTTAGGTTCAACAATTCTATGTTTAAAGCAGGTTCGTCACCCTGAGGGCTGATGCAGGTTTGACTGTAGCCTAAGCATACTTAGAAGTCTGTAAAATGGGAGAACTACACTATACAGTGGTACCTTGATTTATGAATAACTTTATTCACAAGCATTTTGAAAGATGATTTACCATTTCTGAAAAATTGTAAATTGGTTAACGACCAATGATTTGGATTATGAGCATATGGATTATGAGTTCATACTGTGCATGTGTGATGCTGCTGTGATTCTGATGATCGTAGGTATTTACTGGCCGCCCGCCCACCGCCTTTGTCCTCCGCCTTTGTCCGCTGCTGGCCGCCTCTCTACTTATTCCAGCACTGATCTGGGCTGTCTCAGCTGCCATATATGTACAGGAAGCCACCGGCCAATCACATGCCAGCAGCCGCCAGCCAATCGGACGCCAGCAGCCACCAGCTTCCCATACATCTATGGCAGATGAGAGAGCTCAGTGCGGCACCCACCAGCCCAGAATACAGGCAGCGGCAGATCAGTGAGAATGTGCGAGAGTGAGCGTATGAGAGAGTGTGTATATGTATATGTGTGTGTTTCTGTCTGCAGGTACCTTAATGGGGATATTGGAGGCTGCATGAGGATGATGAGGATATTGTGGGCTGCATGGGATGATGGGGTCTGCAAGAGGATATTGGGGGCTGCAAGGGGATGATGTGGATAATGTGGGCTGCATGGAGATGATGGGGATAATGGGTATGATGGGGGATGCACGGACAGGATTATGTTTTTATGTTTTACTGTACCGTATTTTTTATTACTGTAGTAAATTTATAATTCTGTATGTACATATATATAAATGCAGTAGATATTTTTGGGTTGTGTTTCAATTATTTCTTAACGGGAAATTTTCTTTGATATGCAAGCGATTTGAATTACAAGCACACTCTCGGAATGGATTATGCTCAAACATCAAGGTTCCACTGTATTTAGTTCCTAGATAAATACAATATTTGAGTGTTACATATGATAATTATTTTAATAAAAGCAGGTCAGCAAAGCAACTATCAAAATCTAAAGCACAAAATACATGTTATTTGAACTTAACAGTTGACTATAGCAATTTTGAAAACAGGGAAGAATATCAATGTCGGAGAGGTTAGATATATCTTGTCCAATTAAACATCCATGACCTGGAGGAGATTATACCATATTGTTAGCAGCGGGTTAATCAGCGTGATGTCCACAGTGAGCAACAGAGAATGTTCATTTATTGAGAATTAACAACATCCAGCTTACAACATGAGAATAGGATCAACCACCCATAGTGGTTCTCAATCCTTGGAACGTAGGTCGTGGCAATGGTTTGGTCAAAATGTCAGCTATCATCTTGTCAGTCTCACAATAAACAAACTGAAATATGCCACGATCTATCAAATCACGTAGATGATGATGTCTGATGTCGATGTGCTTAGTTCTAGCACTGCAAGTTTAATGCATCCTTGGTTGTCCTCATATATCACCGTTGGCTGAGTTAACGGTTTACCAAGATCATCAATCAGTTGCCTTAGCCAAATGATCTCCTGACTTGCATAGGCTGCGGACACATACTCAGCTTCTGTGGATGACAAAGCAACAGATACTTGTTTTCTACTAGACCAGGAGATTGAACTTTCTCCAAGTTTAAATATGTATCCGCTTGTGGATTTACGATCATGCAAATCACCAGCCCAATCTGCGTCAGCATAGCCGGTGAGTTTTAGATTTCCTGCTGCAGATAATTAAAAATTTACCCCTTGTGTCTCTTTTAAATTTCGGAGAACTCTTTTAACGGTATTCCAGTCCTTTTGGAGCGGTTTCTCGACATATCTGCACAATATTCCAACTGCTGTTGTAATATCTGGTCGAGTCATAGTCGATATGTATAGAAGTGCCCCCACTGCCTGTCGATATTTCTCATTGTTAGGCAACAGGTCATCTTCTTTCAGTTTCAGGTAGGATGATTCCATTGGCTTTGATACACCTTTGGCTTCTGTCATTCCAAACTGATTCAAAATTGAATAAATTTTTGCACTTTGATTTAGAAGAAAACTTCCATCTTCCTCTCTCTGGATATGGATTCCTAGATAATATGTTACATTTCCAAGGTCTTTTGTTTCAAAATGCTGGTTCAAAATTTCAGTAATTTTTCCAATTTTGGCTTCTTCTTAAAGAACTACAATTACATCGTCCACATATAAGAGAATATACATCCACTTTCCATCTGTATATGGCGGCCGTCACACGCAACGATTTCTTGCCCGATATCGTTTAAGCGATCTCCTTTTTGATCGCTTAAGCGATATCGGGCAAGATATCGTTGCATGTAATCAAGCGATTTACGATGTTAAATCGCTTGATCGTGACATCGCTGATCTGAGGTTCGGTTCTCAGATCTAGCGATGAACGATTTAACGATCTCCTTCATCGTGGTGTATAACACCACGATGAACGATCTCCCAGCGCAGAGTCTATGCTGGGAGATGGTAACTATGGTACACGTCGGGTAACTAAGCGACGCGCGGCCCTAGTAACCCGATGTGTACCATAGTAACGAGCGAGATCGCGGCTCCGCATCGCTGGTGAGTCTGTCTGTGTGACATCTCACCAGCGATGTGAGCGATATTGTAAGCGATTGCGCGTGCACGTGATCGCTTACAATATCGTTAAAGATATCTCTGCGTGTGACGGCCGCCTATCTCGTATATAGGCATGGATCCGCTTGACCTCTTTTAAATCCTTCTTCCAACAAGACTTTGTTCATTTTGGTGTTCCATGCTCTTGCCGATTGCTTAAGACCATAAAGAGATTTTTGTAGTTTGCAAACAAGGTTCTGTTCACCTTCCTTTATATAACCTTCAGGTTGAGTCATGTATAAGTCCTCCTCAATGTCACCACTTAAAAATGCAGTCTTGATATCCAAATGTCTGACAAACATCTTTTGTACAGCAGCTACGACCATCAAGGCTCTAAATGTTGTCTGCTTGGCAACTGGGGAAAAAGTAGCATCATAGTACTCGCCATACTTTTGAGAATATTCTTTTGTGACCAACCTCGCTTTAAATCTGTGGACTTTACCTTCAGAGTCATATTTGGTTTTAAATACCCACTTGCACTTGATTGCCTTTTTACCCTGTGGTAACTCAATGAGTTTCCAAGTTTGAAGTTGATGAAGCGAGTTCATTTCTTCATTAGCGGCATTGGTCCACTTTGTTCTTTCATGAGCAGGTAGTTTTTGCATTTCATCCCATGATTGTGGATCTGACTCAGGTAGTGTCTTGACACTGTAGGATAGACGTTTAGCTGGTATTCCTTTGTTTGATCTTGACGATCGTCTGATTTCAGGTTCACTTAGGTTTTTTGTTGTTCCTTCAGTGGTTGAAGAATCTAGCCAGACTTCTACATTCTCCCTTTCGTTGTCTTGTGATTGTGACTGAGATTGTTGTTGTTGCTTCATCTGGACTACTGGCATAATATCACAAAACTTGGGTGACACAAAGTTTTCATCAATCACTACATCTTTGCTTATTGCGACCTTGTTTGTCTCTGTGTGTAGAATTCTATAACCTTTCTGGGTTTCACTGTAACCTACCAGAATGCCTTCCTTAGCGTGAGATTCCCACTTAGTTCGTTTTTCTTTGGGAATGTGTGCAAATACTTTGCTTCCGAAAATCCTTATGTGCTGTAGTTTTGGCTTTGCACTATTCCATTGTTCAAATGGAGTTTTCTCTGTCGCTTTACCTGGTAGTCTGTTCTGAAGATAGCAAGCCGTCATAATAGCTTCGCCTCAATATTCTGTAGGCAGATTTGCATCAAATAACATACTCCTTCCGCTCTCACAGAGTGTTCGGTTCCTTCTTTCTGCTACACCATTTTGCTCAGGGTTGTATGGTACAGTAGTCTGAAATATGATTCCATTTCTCTTTAAAATGCTCTGTGTCTCATTACTTGTATATTCAGTCCCATTATCTGCACGTAGAATTTTTGGCATTCTCCCAAACTTGTTATATACTTCAGCTAGATATATTTCAAGTTTCTCTGGAACTTTGTTTTTGCTGTGAAGTAGATAGACAACTGTGTATCTTGAATTATCATCAATGAATGTAAGAAAATATCTTTTCTTTCCAGGGGTCTGAATACGCATTGGGCCACAGATATCTGTGTGTATTAAAGGGATCCTGTCACCCCCAAAACACCTCAAAACCTATTAAAAGCTGTCCCTACAGCATAGTAACACTTACCCTACACTCCTTTTACCTCCTAAAAGCACCAAATGAAATAGGAGAAAAATGTTATTATAGTACCTCATTATGGATGATAATGAGTGACTATGCTATTCATAGTCACTCATCCAGGCTCTCCCACTGCATGATATCACGCCTCCATAGGCGTGATCTTGGAATCTGATTAAAATGCGCGCCTCCCCGCCGCTCTCCTGTGTCTCGGCCGGCCTGTAGTGGGGCTCGGTGACGCGATACGCGTCATTTCCGGCGCCGGGTGACGTATACACCCACGCCGCTCTGTTAGCTTCAAAACGCGCACTCTTTGCATTTCAACTGATACAGTTCATCTTTGATTTTTCCTTTTGCTAGTGTGTGACCCTCCTTTGAGATGATGCAGCTATCGTGCTTAAACGTAACTTCATTCCCTTGTTTTGTAATCTTCAGCTGATTCATTTTAGCTTTCCAGATTCTGCATTCAGCTTTTAAATGACCTGGCTTCTTGCATACAAAATATTCATGTGTTTTTTTAGGATGGTTTCTGCTGGTGGGCACATCCTGTGTTTGTAAAGCAGTTTCCTTGTTGCATATTTTGCTGCTCACACTCTCTGCCTTTCTCTTATATTCATCTACAAGCTTTCCTCTGACGTACCCCAATGTAACCTCATCATCTGGGCGTGCATCTAATGCAGTTACAAGAGTGTCATAGCTTTCTGGGAGACCACTAAGTAGTAGTGCTGCTACATGTAAGTCCTTAATATCTTCCCCAATGCCCCCCGCAGGCGCTCTACGGTCTCTAGAGTGCCTCTAATGTAGTCCTGCATGTCCTGGTCACTGTGTAGCTTAGACTGATATAGCTTTCTCATTAGATAGAGTTTGTTACTTAGATTTATCCTCTCATGTACTTTCTGCAGCTGCTCCCACATTTCCTTTGCAGATTCACACTTACACACATGCACAATCTGATCATCCTCTATGCTGAGTGATATGGTGCTCTGTGCTTTCTGATCCATCTCTAGCCAGTCCTGTGGTACTGGGTCAGGCTTGGGCTCCTGAGTGTATTTTCACGTACCTTCTCTTATCAGCAGCATCTTCACCTTGAATTTCCAGGATTGGTAGCTCTGGTTATTCAGGCTTGGCACTGTAAACTTTGCTGAGCTGCTGGTGGTGGCCATCTTTACTTTTTCTCAGTTCCCTGTTGTCTTTCTATCTCTGTGCTCTGGAGGTTTGGGACTTCTGTGACTCCTGGGCCCATAACCTGTTAGCAGCGGGTTAATCAGTGTGATGTCCACAGTGAGCAACAGAGAATGCTCATTTATTGAGAATTAACAACATCCAGCGTACAACATGAGAATAGGATCAATCTGGTTTCTGGGAAGGGAGAGAGAAAACTGCTGTGACCTTCAGCTTCAGTTCCACACTAGAATGTGTGCACAGGGAGCAGGGGAAAAGTACATCCTGTCTCTGAATGAGGACCTTTTTTTTTTTTTTTTTTTTTAACTTTGTTGACATCTGAACAATGTGCATGCATACATAGAATCACATCATATTAAACAAACAATAGTTGTTGCAATACATACAGATCAATATGCATTAGGCCAACACATATGGTGACAAAGGTAGTGCCAATGGCTCTGCATTATAGCTTTGACTAAATATTAATAGTAAGCAAAGGTCGACATGCCATATCGGTGATTTGGTTGTTTAACATCAGTGCTTGTTTTTAGTTACAGAACAGTCGTGTTCGGACCTCACTGTCAAAACTGTAATGACATCATAAGGTCACTAAACATACTTCCTGCACACACAGCTTTGCTGTTGGCTATATATGATGAGGATGTTAATAAAGTTATGGGAGTACTCTTGAAAACAAAAAGTATGTGAAACATCCAAAAATATTCTTTATTAGAGTATAATAAGTTATGCTTCACATTTTTCACCCTTTAATAACCTTAAGTATGCCTTTCCATGGCATTAATTAAAGAGGTTTTCCCAAGAATGAATTTTATTTTATTCAACAGATCTTGAAATAAGAGTTATTAAACGTGGCTCAGCGCTAACTCTACAAATATGGCTTTTATAGAAAAGAATGAATGTAGTTTGTTTAACCCTTTTGTGGCATGTTTATTAAATCAAATTAAAACACTCTTAAAATCTATTTAAATATGGTATAAAATTCATACACCTGTACAGGCAAATGGTGCTAAAATTTTTTATCTTAACCGGAGTTAATAAAATTACTTTAGATGAGAACAATGCATGTGATCTAAATGTTACTCTATATAGGCAGCTTCTGTACAATTGATCGTTACTCTGGATATTTCTTACCAGTAGTATAGAGTGTTAGAAGATCTTTATGTAAAAATATTCTCAACAATATGTACACATGGTTCAGTTATGATAGGTACTAAAAATACTGCTAGTATCTTATGAGGGATGTTGTTAAGTGGATATTTTTGCAGCTCCTTGGATTCCCACATCGGTAGCATTCTAAGGGTGCTCCATGGTGTTGATATCGGTGAATGTTTCTTGTGAAACTCTGGAAATCAACCTAGCCTTAGGCCTGGCACCGAGTCAGCGATCTTGGTTCGAGTTCTGCGGCCTCTAGTCCACCAGAATGCCTGCCTCAGTCCTCCTAGGAACTGATCGGCTGTACCTAGGATCAGCTTAGCACAGCTCAATCCTCCAGGTACTCTTCACAGTCCTCACGAGAACTGAAGTAACTGGTTCCGCCCCGGACTAGAATTTATAGGGGAGCTCACCCTGAACTCGGGCTCAGTTCTCCCCTTCTGGCCTAGAGACAGAAGGTGTTGTGTGTGGTTTTCCTGCCTGATGAGAAGGCCATTTTGTTGCTCTCAGCATGACACCACCACCCGAAGGTAGTGATGACTCAGTGGCATTAAGACCTTTGGGTGCCACTTATACATCCCTTCTTGTGATGTGCTTACAATTCAGTGTCTCTTGTGCTACAATCACCAGCTGCTACACTACTAGGGGAGTGTTTTTTGTTGTATCTAATATGGTTCTATGATTGTTTGTAACCTATATCGTAAATCCTATGTGTTCAATATTATATGACCTGTTTAAGTTGACGGACCACTTGTTAGTGGAGTTTTTTATGTGGATCCTCATGCGTTAGCCTTGTTAGTGATTATCTATGTAGGTATTTGCTAAACTCATAATATATAGGAATGTAGGAGTTTTTTTCTCCTTAATTTGTGTCGTGTAATAGAAGTTATATATTTTTTCCTACTTATCAGTGACACAACTAAAGCATGCTTTTTGCTATTGGATTAGGAGGGTGTTATGACATAAGTATGTTAATTAGAGAAGAGCGAGTACTAAAATGCTTGGGTGCTCGAAGCTCGGGCTGAGCACCGAGCCCAATGTTATCCTATGGGAGACCCAAGTATATTTCTGGCATGACCCCCGGCAGCATGGAAAAACCCTAAAAATGTCACAAAAGTATCGGAACAGTGCTCAAATGACATGGGAACAGCATGGGGAATACCCCTGTAAGCATTTCAGACCCCAAGGTCACTGCTGTGAACAATGTTGTCAGAGTATTACGCCACTTTTACGGACTGTCAAGAAAACGTTCCAAAATGAAAGCAAAATGGATTTTCATGGAAAAAATGTTAAGGGCTCATACCCACTTGTGAGACAGAGGTGGTGTACGTTAGTATTTTGGATTATATGAAAGATTTTTTTTTTTTTAAATTGTGTGGCACTCCCATGACCCTGGGAAGAGACATAAATGAAGACCTCTTTAAATAATCTGCGCATTATAAGGAAGTTTGTCTTTTGTAGTATTGCCCTAGGCAGGGCAGCCAAAAATTGTGTGGCACTCCCATGCACCTGGGAAGAGATGTACATGAAGGCCTCTTTAAATAATGTGCCCATTATAAAGAAGTGGGTCTTTTGTAGTATTGCCTTAGGCAGGGCAGCCAAAAATTGGGAGGCACCCCAATGCCCCTGGATAGAGGCGTGCATGAGGGCCTCTTTTAATATTGTGCCCATTATAAGGAAGTGGGTCTTTTGTAGTATTGCCCTAGACAGGGCTGCGAAAAATTGTGTGGCACTCCCATGCACCTGGGAAGAGACGTACATGAAGGCCTCTTTAAATAATGTGGCCATTATAAGGAAGTGGGTCTTTTGTACGATTGGCCTAGGCAGGGCTGCCAAAAGTTGGGAGGCACTCTGATGCCCCTGGATGGAGGCGTGCATGAGGGCCTCTTTAAATAATGTGCCCATTTTAAGGAAGTGGGTCATTTATAGTACTGTCCTAGGTAGGGCTGCCAAAAGTTGGGAGGCACTCTGATGCCCCTGGATAGAGGCGTGCATGAGGGCCTCTTTTAATATTGTGCCCATTATAAGGAGGTGGGGCTTTTGTAGTATTGCCCTAGGCAGGGCTGCTAAACATTGGGAGGCACCACAAAACCCCTGGATGGCCTCTTTTAATATTGTGTCCATTATAAGGAGGTTGGTTTTTTGTACGATTGCCCTATGAAGGGCTGCCAAAAAATGGGACGCATTGCGATGCCCCTGGGAAGAAACATAGAGAAGAGCCCCTAAAAATGGTTCCCATTACAAAGGAGCGGGTCTCCTGTACTTGTAATGCCCATTCTGTAAGCATGGACTAAAACATTTACCCCTGGGGGTATACATGAAACTAATGCCTAACTTTTGAACGGTTAGGGTCATCATCATTATAAATATGATTTAAAAAATTATGTTTTTGTGGCATCATGAACCACGGTCACACTGATCATATGATGGTGGCTAATGAGGAGAAGGAGGAACAGTACAGCAAGTAGCCAAAGACATGAAGTGTGTACCGATGTGTGGGTGTGCGGAGGTGCATGGCAATCTACCGGCACAAAATTTAAATTCCGCTATCATTTGGTGGTGGTGTGGTGAAGTCAGGCCCAATCTAACCCTTGTTCATCTTGATCAGAGTCAGCCTTTCAGCATTTTCAGTTGACAGGCGGGTGCGTTTATCTGTAATAATTCCACCTGCGGCACTAAAAACACGCTCTGACAAAACGCTAGCGGCAGGGCAGGCCAGGACTTCCAAGGCTTAGAGAGCCAATTCCTGCCACGTGTCCAGCTTACTCCCTCAGCATCTTGGCAAACTTTGCAGTCCTTGTGACACTACCCCTATCTCTGCTGGATTGGACTTGTGCCTCTCTCAGCTGGACGCATTGGTTGTCCACCAAATCGTGATCTCTGCCGCTAGTGTTTTCAGAAGGGAACTTTTTTACTAATTCTACGACTGTGGCCTTCTGGTACAGCAGCATTTTTGTAGACCTCTCCGCCTCGGGAATAAGACAAAAAAGTTCTCCATGTAGCGTGGGTCTAAAAGTGTTACCAACCAGTAATGAGTGTCCGCCAAGATGTTGATAACGCAAGGGTCACGAGACATGCAGCGTAACATAAAGTCAGCTATGTGCGCCAGACTGTTAACAGGCAAGACTTCAGAGTCCTTACCAACAGCATGACTGGCCATGCTGGCCTCATCCTCCTCCTCTCCCCTGTCCTCTGGCCATCCATGCTGAACCGACGGTCTGATGGTTGTGCATGTATTACCGTCAATTGCGCATTAAAGTAGCTCTGTTTCTTCATCCTCCTCCTCGTCATAGTCCTCCAATGCACGTTGGGATGAGATGAGGCTGGGCTGTGTGTAATCACCCAGTATGGTTTCTTGCTGCAACTCATCGTGCTCCGCCTGCAATGCATCGTCTTTGATTTTGAGCAGAGAGCGTTTTAGAAGACAGAGAAGTGGGATGGTGACGCTAATGATGGCGTCATCGCCGCTCACCATCTTGGTGGAGTCCTCAAAGTTTTGGAGGACGGTACATATGTCGGACATCCATGTCCACTCCTGAGGTCTTATGTGTGGAGTTTGAACCGTATACCGACGGCCTAGTTGATGCTGGTACTAAACAACTGCCCTCTTCTGCTCACAAATCCTGACCAACATGTGCAGTGTGGAATTCCAACTCGTGGGGACATTACACACCAGTCTGTGAGCCAGAAGCTGCGAACGCCGCTGAAATCCGGCAAGGCCGGCATAAGCAGTAGGTGGCTTTCTAAAATGGGCACACAGGTGGCATGTTTTGATGAGCTTATCAGACAGCTCTGGGTAGGATTTAATAAACCGCTGAACCGCGAGGTTGAGCATATGGGCCACGCATGGAACATGTGTCAGCTCGCCTCGCCTCAGAGCCGCCACAAGGCTCCAGCCATTGTCACACACGACCATGCCTGGCTGTAGGTTTAGCGGTGTGAGCCAGTGATCTGCCTGCTGTTTCAGAGCTGTCCACAACTCTTCAGCATTGTGGAGTTTGTCACCTACGCATATTAGGTTCAGCACAGCCTGTTGCCGCTTAGCCGAGGCAGTGCTGCAGTGCTTCCAGCTTGGGACTAGTGTGGAGGGTGAAGTGGAGGAAGAGGAGGAGGAGGCTGAGGAGCATGACGTGCCAGAGCTGTATACTGTGGGTGAGACCCTGACTGAATCCTTGTAGTCGGAAGGACTTGTTCCGTCCCAATCTCAGACTGGGTCCCGGCTTCAAGAATATTAACCCAGTGTGCCGTCAGCGAGATGTATCGGCCTTGCCCACAAGCACTTGTCCACGTGTCCGTGGTTAGGTGGACTTTGCCTGAAACTGCATTGTTAAGGGCACGTATGATGTTTTATGACACGTGCTTGTGTAATGCGGGGACGACACACCAGGAAAAATAGTGGCGGCTGGGGACCGAGTAACGTGGGACAGCCGCCGCCATCAGGTTGCGGAATGCTTCCGTCTCCACCAGCCTAAAAGGCAACATTTCCAGCGCAAGCAGTTGTGAAATGTGTGCATTTAGAACTGTGGCATATGGGGCGTTGGCATAGTATTTGTGCCTGCGTTCCAAAGATTGTGGTATGGATAACTGAACGCTGCGCTGGGACAAGGACGTGGCTGATGATGGTGCTATTTCTGCTTGTGCAAGTACAGGTGAAGGACAGGAGGCATCTTCGCCTGCAGTATGGACAGGGGATTGGCTTGCACGCACAACAGTGGAAGACGCAGCGGTGTCACCCGCAGACAATGCTCCTGGACTCTGCTGTACATCCCACAAAGTCAGGTGCTTTGCTGCCATGTGCCTGATCATGCTGGTGGTGGTCAGGATGCTAGTTTTGCTACCCCTGCTGATGCTGGCATTGCAGGTGTTGCAAATGGCCTTTTTGGAATTATCTGCAGATACCTTAAAAAACAGCCAGACTTGGGAAGACCTAACAGTTGTACTGGCAACTTCAGTCATGTTGTTGTTCCGGGGAACGGTTGCCTGCCTTCTGCCTGCGGTCACCACCCTGCTTCTTCCGGCCTGTTGCGATGCTACTCCTGACTCCCCCTGTGCACTGCTGTCCTTGCTCTGCATGTCCTCCTGCCAGGTTGGGTCAGTTACTGGATCATCCACCACATCGTCTTCCCCTTCTGCACCCTGGTTCTCCTCCTGACTTTCTGGCAATTGTATCTTATCATCGTCCACCTCTTGTTGAGACACGTTCCCACCGTTGCCTTCGTGAGACCGTGTCTGCTCAAATATTTGGGCATCGGTACATACAATCTCCTCATGACCCACTTCAAGTGGAGCTGGCGAGAGGCCAGAATCTACGAATGGTTAAGTGAACAGCTCTTCAGAGTATCCAAGTGTGGGATCAGTTATGTCCGGGGCCGGGCACTCGGTATGGTACATGCACAAAATTGGTTCTCACCAGGAATTCTGGAGGACCTATCTCTATTGAAAGGACAGAACTGAGGTTTAAAGCTGTGTGTGCTGGAAAATAGTGACCTACCAGTGGGTTCATTATGATGATTATATAACACAAACTTAGACAATGATAAGTAAGTAGACCTATCCTCCTGATTATCAGACACAAAACACCTAAGGTATGTATTCAAGTTCTGTTTCAGAAAGTCAGTCTGAACATTAGATTGAGAATGAAAGGCTGAAGTAAAGGGTAGATGTACCCCCAGTAGAGACAAAATTATTTTCAAAATTTAGATACAAACTAGGTCCCCCAATTTGAAACCACATTGGAGGGAACTCTGTGAAAATTCACGATCTCAGTGACAAACACTTGAGCTAAAGTTTTAGCATTAGGAAAAGCAAATAAGGCAATAAATTACACCATTTTAATAAACCTATCCACCATCACTAAAATTAACATGTTTCCAGCGGACAAAGGAAGGTCAGTAATAAAACCCATGGATAAATGTATCTATGGCTGTCAGGTATAGCTAATGGTAGGATACACCTACACGAGCAATATGCAAAATGCATGCAAACATTACAGGTAGACACAAAATCAATCACATCACATTGCTACCCTGGCCACCAAAAATGACCAGAAAGAAGGTTCATGGTCGATTTACTACTTGTGTGGCTCACAAGAACCAAGTTGTGATGTTCCCCTAAAATTTTGAGGTTCAAATATAGAGGTACAAATAAGTTATCTGAAGGACAATTAGCAGAGGTAACCCCCTGAGCCTTCAACACCTCACCTTCCTGATTAGAGAACACAGTTTAGACAGTGACCACTGCCTTTAAAATAGGAGCAGCAACCTCAGAACTACTTCCCCAAGGAAACTCCGCAACAAAGCATCAGCCCAATCTGGAGATAGTTCATTGCACCTCTTTTTCCAACATCTCCAACATTGGATGGAAAAGAAGGTAAGATTTTTGTGGAGGCAGAGACTGTAGTGCTAATTGTTAATAGGCAATTATTCTTGGAGAAATCACTCCACTAATGATTTCCCTACACTTCTCGTCAACCACAGGATTATGCATAATCAACAAGAGAAGGCCCAATACAACGGGAGCAGGGAAACCTTCCTAGACATAGCAGCAATGGAGCAGCTTGTGGAGAGCCCTATGTAAAAGTTCACATTGTGCACTACTTCAGTAGTAGTGAACGTTTGTTCACTGATTAAGAGCTTCAGAGTCGATAGCAAACATGGAGATAGATTTCGCCAGCACACTACAGGAGAGACTATGGGTCAGAGCAAACCAAGAGTCCACCATATTGACTAACACTCCGCTATCCAAGAAGACAGAAATGTCTCAGTTTTTGTTCCATAAACCACTATAGCAGGTAAGGTAAATGAGATATACACGCAGAGGAAATATACAATCCACAATCCTCCACACAACCTTGGGTCAGACATTTTTCCGATGGTTTCTTTTGTCATGATATGTAGTTTTGCCCTGTCCTGTATTTGTATAATAATGCCATGTGATGTATGTAACTGTTCTCTGGTTTCTATTAGATGCAACTTAACTGTCTCCTTCCCCCAATACTTGCAGCCCTGAGCCATAATGTAATTTAGGCTTGTGTCAACAGCTAGTGGAATTCCCCCTATTGTTTCCTAAGCAGAAGATAACCTACAATACACCCCCTTGTAGACACCTCGGAGCCGACCAGTCTAGAATCTTCAGGAGGACCCCTACCCCCTTCATGGGCTGGTCCCAGGAGCTTAGACAATCCATTCTTATTTTTAGGATCAGATGTGAGTTGTCCCTTGAAGGAGAAGGAGTGAAGATTCTTAGCCGAGACAAGATCTCATGTCCATCTGTGACTGTGGAAGCGAACGGGGCGAGACTTGAGCTGAGGACATATCTCGTCGTCCGTGGGATTGTGTGGAATCCATTGGACTCGTGTGGACTATTGCTTTGTTATCGGGCACAAGGATTATCGGGAGGTACCCCCGAATCTGTTTCCGTTGGACTAATTGTGGACTCTGTAGATCTACCTGCGTGTGTTGTTCCAGCTTTCTTGTTAATAAATCTGTTGGATCGTCCCTAGGCCTGTTTTCCCTTCTTGCTCTGCCGTACACGCCATCACACCAATAAAATTACCATGGAAGAAACATGGCCCCATCCTGCAGCAAACCACAAGAGACCCAGTCTGATGGCAAGACTCTCCTGATTGCATGGGTTTGTGAAGGCATTCTGGAGAAACTTCTTCCCTTGGGAAGACAAAGGTGTTTTGGTCAACACAGGTCTATCCCTAAGATGTCTATCAATAAGTAAGGGATGAAAATGAGAAACCCCAGGATAAAAGATCACCTTGAAGGAGGAAGAAAACAATTCCTACTCATTGTTCCTCACTCCCTGAACAGTGTGGACAAAGCTTAAAATAGCTTGCAAGATTCGCAGGCAACATTTTCCTGTGCGCTCAGCTAAAGCGCAGTTCCTGGGGCTCCTTGTGTGGCTGCATTCAAGGTAAACATCGGATTACTATGGAGTGGCATTGCCTGTCAACACACAACATTAACGATAGTCATTACAGCAGACTCGGCTCAGCTTTTAGCGCACACGTTAAACGTGGCTCACCCTCCAAGTGTGACCCTAGCCTTAGGCAAAAAAATCCAATTCTTAGAATTTACAGATACAAAAACAAATACATTTTTGTAAAATATAGTTTTTATTGTGTAAAAGTAGCAAACCATAAAAAGTTATATAAATCTAGTATTGCTGTAACCATACTTATCCGAAGAATAAATTGGTGTTATCATTTACTGTACAATGAACCATGCAAAAAAAGTTCCAAAAAACGAAATTTCTGTTTTTCATTCATTCTGCGTCTGAAAAAATCTGAATACAATGCATCGAACAAAACAAAATAAGCCCTTATACAGCTCTATTCAACAAAAATAAATAAGCTCTCTGAATATTGTGATCAAAAGCTATTTATTATAAAAAAAAACATTTTTATTGTGTGATAGCGGTAATGGTACCTTTAGACGCCGCGACGGCAGGCTGGATACATCCCGCTGCAGGCTACAAATGTAGCTTGTAGCGCCAATGTAGCCCGTCGTAGCGGCGTCTGAAGACGTGACGCTACAGCCGGCAACAGATACATCTGTTTCCTAGCTCTGCTCGAAAACTGATGGCTACAACGCCGATGGTAGCGAGCTGTATCGGCGTGTAAATAGGCAACGGAAGGGAACTCGGGACAGCCTGCGATGTAGCTGCAATGTAGCTAAGGCGTGACCCTGGCTCCGTGTTACCGCGCCCCATGTGCGATCATTGGTGGAAGCTGCTGCATGACGATTGGTACTCGCTGCATAGGGAGGCATATTTAAGGAGCTGACGAGTCACACTACACAATCGCTCGAGCGTGCTGTATTACTCAGCCTCCTGCATTGCCTGCCCAATCAGGATGTTATTGCTTCGTCCTATCAGCGTACGGACGGCTCGTAATCCACAATTGTGGCACGCCTATGTGCTGGCCCTGCTGCACCAGGTACGCCCATAGTAGCTGGTTATAGCGGTGTGTAAATGAGCTACAGCTGGCTACTTGAGACACCCGGCGATGTAGCTAGCTATAGATGTAGCGTGGCGTAGCGCATCTTGTCGCGGCGTGTAAAGGTGATGCGTTGAGCGTTTGTAGCCGTTTGAGCGTGCTCGTGCACGTGAAGTAGCGGGATGTATCCAGCCTGCCGTCGCGGCGTGTAAAGGTACCTTAAAGCATAAAAAAAAAATCTTGTAATGCTGTAATTGCACCTGAAGAAAACAGCTGTATTATCACTTATATTGTACAGTGAACCACACAAAAATAAAAATTAGAATATTCTTATTATACAGTACTGCTGTCTATTTGTTCACCTCCAAATATTGGAAAAAAGGCTCAGTTCACATCTACCTGCTGTGCATTTATGTTGGGGTTTACACGTAAATCCCTAAAAATGTGACAAAACACCTGATGATAGCACTCATGAGGCAGATGGATATCAGTCTGATCTGTTCCTGTAGTTTGCCATTTTAAGTATCTTTATAGTGTGATCGACTACAATTTGGAGAATGCCTAAAAAAATACTACTAGATACTACTGAAACAGTAGAGTTTACGATAAATGATGCAGATACAAAGTAAACATATGGAAATGTGGCACCCCAAGGGTTAATGTGCCACAGAAACATCAACACAGGTTTACTCTCCACACAACACTACACTAGAAAGTGGGAGGAGCTTAGCTGGCACCTGCACTAGTGGGAGGAGCTAAAGTTGTTTACCTCAGAGTGACAGTGACAGTCAGTTTGCAGTTTAGTTTAGTCTGGAGCAGAGTCAAGTAGAAGTGGAGGTCCTGAGAGGTCTGAGGAGAGGAGACAGAGGAACAGATGAACATCCCCGGGATATAGAGTTACCCCAAACTTAACCCCGGAGAGGCGCTTAAGACGGATACCGGATCCGAGGCTGTGCCTGAGACAGATAGGACAGTAAATACCGGAATAGTGAAGGTCCACCATCTTCACCGTACCATAGCAAAGCAACACGGAGGGGTCAGTGACACAGAGGACTCAAGTTGCCCAGCAGATTGGTACCCGTGGAAAGAGACAGGTCCAGCAGTTCAGCTACAAGCGGCAGCAGGGCCACACACAGCGCATAAGTAGGAAGCCAAAGACCTGGTCAGGGTGGGAGCAACCCGGTACAGACTCCGTGGACAATACTGTGTTATACCATCTGCAAGTAAAGACTTGGAAAACAACAGAAACCGTGAGTGTGTGTGTTCCTTACGCTGAAGCCCCACTTGCCCTCATAAACTGCCATTGCCTCTACTCTCATCATCTCTACTGCTACCCCTACTCTCCTGCAGCATCAATAACCACCATCACAGACTACTACTACTATCACCACTGCCCCGGGGAACCCAGTTCTGCCCATTGGAACTATTCCATCCAAGCTGCTATCCCATCATCTCCGGAGGTTCTGCCCGGTACCGGGCATTGTGTGCCGTGATTAGTGACTGTTTTGAATCTGCCGCCATTGCTGGGCGCACGGCAAGCTGAATTTTAACTGCGCCACAGAGACTGTAAATTTCAAAATCCGCAATTGCAGAGTGCGCGACGCGCGGGAAGAAAAACCGCTCACCGCTCTGACGTCATCCGGAAGGGAAGAGAATCCCTGGTGCGCAACGGAAACTTTGTTAGACATCAGGACGGAAGCAGAAGACGGAGGGCGGACCTTAACTAAGGGGGCGCAGGATGTCGCAGCCAGCGGTGCCAAGCAGCGGCGGAGCAGCAGGTGAAAATCCAGTGCCGGATCAAGAAGCTGCACCCAGCGGTGCAGCGGCGCAAGGAGCAGCACCTATTATGCCGTTCCTGATGCCGTATACTCCAGGGGCAATAAGGCTGCCTCAATACTCCGGTGAGCCTAATTCTCTGAAGGATTTTATTAGCAAGATAAAAGCATACTATGTGATGTACCCTCTCATTGAAACACAACGTGTAGGGATGATTATTGGACAATTAACAGGCAATGCACAGCGGGAGGTCGCATCCTGGCTGGATACAGATAAAGACACTGTAGAGCATCTTATAGCTGAATTAAAAGCAGCATTTGAATCTACTGCTAATACTCGGGCTAAAATGAGGTTCTTTGCATGTCAACAAAAGCCTGAAGAGAGTGCCAGAGACTTTGCCTTAAATCTGCAGGAAGCACTCAAAGCACTTAAGCTAGCAGAACCTGCCTTAGCCCCGGGAGCTGACAAAATGTTAATTGACCAGTTCATAGAGGGTCTCTTATCCCCGTCCCACAGAGGACAGTTGAGTATGATGCTCATCCAGAATCCTAAAATGACATTTTCTGAGTTAAACGACAGAGCTATTCGTCTGCAGCAGGTAGAGGAGCCCCGGAATCTGCAATCTATTCAGGGCCCTGCAGCAGCATCTCAGCAATCAATAGCATCAGCGACATCTGCAATGTCAGCAACTGCTGCTGAAATGGGGGAATCAATTTCAAATGCAGCCCTCAATCAAAAGCTAGATGCCCTAACAGACACCATCATCTCAATGGCCAAGGTCATTAAGGAGCTGCGAGAGTCAAAACCTGCACCCAAGATCAAGTTGGCGACCAGCAGAGAGGATGTTCCATGGATGAGGCCCAGGAGATATCAAGCGACAAGAGGACGACCCAGCGATCGCCATCAGCCGGATGGACAGCCCATTTGCCACCGTTGCCAGAAACCAGGTCACTTTGCTCGAGAGTGTGCTTTAAACAGAGATTACCTGGGCAGGCTGGCCGCTCCTCAGGTATGAACTCTAAAGGTCCTTCAGCCTGGTTTGACAGATTCGTGGGAGGACAGCCGGTGATCCCTATCGTGTTGAATGGCATTCCCTTTAATGCCTTGCTGGATACCGGATCCCAGATAACATCAATCCCACATGTTCTATATAAAAGGTACTGGGCTGATTCAGACATTGATAGTGGTCCATCAGACTTTAACATAGAAGTATGGGCTAGTAATGGACAATTAATACCGCAGATTGGGTTCAGAGAAATGACCATTCAGATTGGAAAGGTAGAATTGCAGAACCAGGGTATTATAATTATAGATGTTGACCGGCGAGATCGTGAACCAGTAATGTTACTAGGAATGAATGTAATTGAAAAATGTTTTTCCGAGGTAATTACTGTTTTGCAGCAGATCGCCGAGACTGCCGGAACCGGACAGCAGAGGCTTTTTCACAAAGAAATAAAAGCTCTGATGTTAAAGCAATAGGTAGAAATATCCGGAGGTGAAATCGGCAGTGTACGAGTAAGTGATCCAATACCCATTGTAATACCTCCCAAAACTGAAATGTTGGTCTGCTGTAGAGCCGCAATAGGCATTAAAGGGCAAGACTATCAAGCTCTGGTAGAACCCGTGTACTCAGACAATAGACCCACCATACTTACAGCTAGAGGAGTGGTTGAGGTACACCGGGGAAGAGTGCCATTACGCCTATTAAACTGTGGAGAGGATGAGATCACATTACCAAAGTATGCTACCATCGCTAAATTGTACACGGTTGATAACAATGCCATCACAGCCGTCGAGCCCTTGGACCCGTCAAGTCAGGCGGATGACAATGGCTCAAGAGAAAATCTGGAGGATTGGTGCCAAAAGTTACATTTAGGAACCAGTTCTACACCTTCCCATCAAAAGCATGGAGTATACCGGGTAGTGAAAGAATATGAGCAGATATTAAGCAAACACTCGTTAGACTTTGGGCAAATTAAAGGGGTAGAGCACACTATACCCACAGGTAACCATCAGCCTATAAAAGAGAGGTATAGACCATTACCACCCGCTCACTACCAAACCACCAAAGACATGCTCAGAGAAATGAAAACTGCAGGGGTAATAAGAGACAGTTGTTTCCCCTGGGCAGCACCTCTGGTGTTAGTTAAAAAGAAGGACGGGACCATGATAATGTGCGTAGATTACCGGCAGATTAACCGCATCACACATAAGGACGCATACCCATTACTTAGGATTGAGGAGTCATTAGCTGCATTAAAATCTGCTAACTACTTTTCTACCCTTGATCTGACTAGTGGGTACTGGCAGGTTCCTGTGGCTGAGGCCGACAAGGAGAAGACAGCGTTTACCACGCCGATGGGCCTCAATGAGTTCAATTGTATGCCGTTCGGACTCTGCAACGCACCCGGGACCTTCCAATGCCTGATGGAGAGCTGCCTAGGACACAAGAACTTTGAAACTGTCCTCCTGTACCTAGATGACATCATAGTCTACTCCAAGACGTATGAGCAACATCTACAAGACCTGGCAGAAGTGTTTGAAGCCTTATCCAAATATGGCATGAAAATCAAGCCATCCAAGTGTCACCTTCTCAAACCAAAGGTACAGTACCTGGGACATGTCGTGAGTTCAGAGGGAGTAGCACCGGATCCTGATAAAGTCACAGTGATAAGGGATTGGCCAAGACCTACAAATGTGAAAGAAGTGAGGCAATTCCTGGGCCTGGTAGGCTATTATAGAAGATTTATCAGCAGATTCACGAAGCTAGCAGCTCCCCTGCAAGACATCCTGGTAGGACAGTCAAGAAAATCTGCAACCCGTAATCCTCCTTTCCAGTGGAGTGAAGAGAAGGAAGACTCCTTCAACAAGCTGAAAAGTGCATTGACGGGAGAAGAGATTCTGGCATACCCTGATTACCATCAACCATTCATTCTATACACGGATGCCAGCAACGTGAGACTGGGAGCAGTATTGTCACAGAAGCAAGGAGGCAAAGGGAGAGTTATTGCCTTTGCAAGCAGGAAGCTCCGGCCTACAGAAAGAAATGCCGAGAACTACAGCTCCTTCAAGTTAGAGCTACTTGCAGTAGTTTGGGCTGTAACGGAACATTTCAAGCACTACTTGGCAGCTGCAGAATTCACCATCTACACGGATAACAAACCGTTGACTCACCTGGATTCAGCAAAATTAGGTGCGTTGGAGCAGCGATGGATAGCCCGGCTGTCTAACTACAATTTTGTCATCAAATATAGGGCAGGCCGCAAGAACGGGAACGCAGATGCCTTATCTCGGATGCCACACCTGAAAGACGTGGAAGAGGAACCGGAAGTGTTGGCAAAAATTGAACTACCGGCCTTTCATCGTTCAAACGTAGACAAGTATCAACCCGGCATCTACCAAAGAGAACAACAGGCAAGTCTTAACCCGTTAGCACACCATGGATGGGCTGACACCCAAGATAGTGATCCAGCTGTGAAGCTAGTGAAAAAACTGCTTACACAACAAGGTGTGTACCTTAACCAGAATGCCCCGGCAGAGACTTAACAGCTCTGGAAAGAGAGAGGCAAGTTGTTCCTATATCAAGGGAAGCTCTGCAGAAGGCATACCAATCCCAAAACACATGAATTGGTCTGGCAGATAATCGTACCCAAGCGAGACGTCAAAATGGTCTTAGAAGCCTACCACGACGGTGCAGGTCATTTTGGATGGAAGAAGTTGGTAGTGCTCCTAAGAGAGCGATTCTAATGGGTTGGCATGAGAAAGTCAATTGAAGATTGGTGTAGAAAATGTGGCCCATGCAACCTCAGAAGAAAAGATCAGCAGAGAGCCCCACTCCAGTCCATAGTAACCAAGCAACCCCTAGAGTTAGTTGCAATAGACCACGTCAAGTTGTCACCAAGCTGGACAGGCTATGTCTATGCCTTAACCATCGTGGACCATTACTCACACTTCTTAGTGGTAGTACCCGTCAAGGACCTGACAGCGAAGACGGCAGCAAGAGCATTTCAGACCCATTTCTGTAGACCACATGGTTACCCGGAACAAGTCCTTGCAGATCAAGGTCCAGCCTTTGAATAAGAGATTTTCCAAGAATTCTGCAATATGTACGGCTGTAAGAAGATCCGCACGACAGCGTACCATCCCCAAACAAATGGCTTATGCGAGAAGATTAACTATATTGTAATAGACCTATTGAAAACGTTACCAGAATCTGAGAGAAATCAATGGCCAGATAAATTACCCGATTTGGTAGACTTATATAACATGTTCCAGTGAGTTCTACAAACTGCACCCCAGCTTATCTTATGCGTGCAAGACCCGGTAAGCTACCAATTGACTTAGATATGGGAATTCTGAAACCAGACACAGAAGTTGAAGAATCCAATTGGGATTCCCTACGTCAGTAACAGTATCGCCTAGTACAAGAGTGCGTAGAGAAAAATCTTCAGCAAGCTAGAGCAAGACAAGAGAGAACATATAACCAAAGTGCTCAAGCAACTCCATTACAACCCGGTGAGCAAGTGCTCAGAAGAAAGAGACGCAGTAACAAATTGGATAATCAGTGGGAAACCATCCCATACACAGTCTTACCATCCAATCTAGACAATGCTAAAATGTGTCTAATAAGGGGGAATGTGGCACCCCAAGGGTTAATGTGCCACAGAAACATCAACACAGGTTTACTAGTGGGAGGAGCTAAAGTTGTTTACCTCAGAGTGACAGTGACAGTCAGTTTGCAGTTTAGTTTAGTCTGGAGCAGAGTCAAATAGAAGTGGAGGTCCTGAGAGGTCTGAGGAGAGGAGACAGAGGAACAGAGGAACATCCCCGGGATAAAGAGTTACCCCAAATTTAACCCCGGAGAGGCGCTTAAGACGGATATCGGATCCGAGGCTGTGCCTGAGACAGATAGGACAGTAAATACCGGAATAGTGAAGGTCCACCATCTTCACTGTACCATAGCAAAGCAACACGGAGGGGTCAGTGACACAGAGGACTCAAGTTGCCCAGCAGATTGGTACCCGTGGAAAGAGACAGGTCCAGCAATTCAGCTACAAGCGGCAGCAGGGCCACACACAGCGCATGAGTAGGAAGCCAAAGACCCGGTCAGGGTGGGAGCAACCCGGTACAGACTCCATGGACAATACTGTGTTATACCATCTGCAAGTAAAAACTGGGAAAACAACAGAAACCGTGAGTGTGTGTGTTCCTTATGCTGAAGCCCTACTTGCCCTCATAAACTGCCATTGCTTCTACTCTCATCATCTCTACTGCTACCCCTACTCTCCTGCAGCATCAATAACCACCATCACAGACTACTACTACTATCACCACTGTCCCGGGGAACCCAGTTTTGCCCACTGGAACTATTCCATCCAAGCTGCTATCCCATCATCTCCGGAGGTTCTGCAGCAGCGGCGGCCTTATCACTGGCCGCATATAGTGGGGGCATCACAACTGACAAATCCCCTGTAAATAACCCCCATTTTATTGTGTGGGACTGGGACACGGTCCGGACCAGGACCGCCGTGACATCCCCCAGCAGCACCCCGGTCCGGCACCTAGTACCCCGTCCCAGTGGGCTCCACAGAAATGTTATTTATTAGTTATTTTGTATAGCATGACTAATTCGTTTAAAGATAAAATTAAAAATTACATTTTAAAAATGTCTAAATATTTGGCTGGGGAACTTGCTATCTACCTTATGGGGAGGAGTTTGCCTGCAACCATAAGATGACAGTTCAGTAGGTGAGGAGATTGCAGCCACATCCCTCCTCTAGGAAATATGCAAATTTGCTCTTCAATAAAGAAGTGGATGAACTCCAGCGCCACCTTTAGGTAGCTCCCAAAGTCATAGTCACTTTCTGACAAGCCTTTTAATATGACTCGGGATTTGTGCCAGAACCCCAAACTACAGATGCTGCGTTTCGGAGTAACTGCTCCTCATCAGTGTCGTGTGTGGGATATTCTGATCTGGCTGTGTGAGTGGGCTAAGACTAGGTCTGGGGAACTTGCTATCTACCTTATGGAGCGACTATGACTTTGAGGAGCTACCTAAAAGGTGGTGCTGGAGTTCACCCACTTCCTTACTGAAGTGCAAATTTGCATATTTCCTAGAGGAGGGATGTGGCTTTAAATCTCCTTACCTACTTAACTGTCTTCTTATGGTTGCAGGTAAACTCCTCTCCATAAGGTAGATAGAAAGTTCCCCAGACCTCGTCTTAGCACACTCACAAAGCCAGATCAGAATATCCCACACACTACGCTGATGAGAGGCAGTTACCCCGAAACGCAGTGTTTGTAATTTGGGGTTCTCATCTGGCACAAATCCAGAGCCATATTAAAAGGCTTGTCAGAAAGCGACTATGACTTTGAGGAGCTACCTAAAGGTGGCGCTGGAGTTCATCCACTTCCTTACTGAAGTGCAAATTTAAATATTTGCCAAAATTCTAATATTTTCACAAATAAATGCAAAAATATCAACCTAAATATACCACTAAAATAAAGAACATTGTGCCTCCAAAAAACATACTCAGAATCCCAGGGATTCGTTGAAGCATTCCAGAGTTGTTACCCCATAAAGTTACACTGGTTAGATTTAAAATAATTTGGCCTAGTCATTAAAGGGATCCTGTCACCCTGGGAATTTTAAACTGTGCCCAACAGCATTAGCATAATGTAAATGGGGTTCTAGTAACCCTGAATGTGCCACGATGTGCCCCTCATACCTGAGAAAAGAAGTTTTAATCTCTGCCATCCTGCATGCTATTTGGTTTGGGAGGCTGCTCTATGGTGTTGATGTATAAGGTCTCGCTGCCCTCCCAGGCTGCAAAACCCGTCCTGCATTTTTGAAATTCCCGTCCCTCACGAGACTTCGACACTAGCTTCATTTGAGCTGAGTGACCCACTCCAGTGGCTCCACTGCTCAGGCATGACTGTGCCTGTCACTCACCGCGCCGACAACAGGAGGTGCAGGAATTTAAAAAATGCAGGCCGGGTTTTGAAGCCCAGAGGGGCAGAGAGGACTTTATACATCAACACCACAGAGCAGCCTCCCAGACCTAATAACATGCAGGATGGTAGAGTATAAAACTTCTTTTCTCAGGTATGAGGGGCACGTCAGGGCACATACAGGGGTTTCTAGAACCCCATATACATCATGTTTAAGCTGGTGGGCACAGTTTAAAATACCCAAAGGGGGTGACAGGTTCCCTTTAAGTTCAAAATTGGCTTAGTCACCAAGGGTTTAAGGCCTTATAGAGGCCCAATACTTAAAATAAAAAAAAGATAAGCAAACAATGAAAGCAAAAATAATATAGAAAAAAGCATAAACAAATTTAAAAGCAGAGAAAGAAACTGTCAGTTTCTAGTCCCGCCCCTATTGAAAAAATATATGTCCAATACATAAAAATATTTTCTACTCAAAGGAGAATGCAATTTAAAATGCTCTGTGGTTGTAAAAAAAAGAAAAAAATAAAAGATCAAAAAAGGGAAAATATGCATGTATTTAATATTTTTCTTTTTTTTCCCCATTAAAAGCAAATAAAGGAACATAAAAATGACTTAAAAATTAAGTCACAAGTATCTAAAAAATAGGGGCAAAAATTATTTGCTTATCCATATCCAAAGGAGAATACATTTTAGAGCCATTAAGAGTGCACATATGGTAATCATATAACTGAAAATGTGCCTGGTCAGGAAGGAGGAAAAATGGCCTAGTCATAAATTGGTTAAGTGGGCAAAATTCCTTTGATGAAAAACTTTACTGAAAGATCAATTTGGGGTTCTATGGGTACCATTAGGCTTATAGCATCATTGAAAAAAATACAGGGGCTTCTCCAACTCTAAGGATATGTGCACACAATCCGGAGCCACTGCATATTGGACTCAGTGGCTCCAGAGTGCTTGCACGGAGATCGCAGCCGCCCTGTGCCCACAATCTGCGGTGGGTGCATGGCGGCTCCTTCCTACATTCACCCGTTGGTTATCTCTTCCGACTCCGCAGCATGAAATTAACATGCTGCAGAGATGCGGAAGTCTGGAAACTCGCGCTACAGGTGAAAACACGCTGCAGTCGGGAGAAGCTTAGTGGGCATGGAATTTCTAGAAATCCCATCCACTATGCTTGTACTGTACAGCACAGCGTTTTGGGTGCAGCGTCAATACACTACATCCAAAATTCTTCTATTCCGGGTCGTGAGTATCCACCCTTATATTTCCACTTACTTGGTATCTGACAGTCGTAATTCCAAAAATGTAATTTAGAGACAATGTGCTTGAATCCTCATAATTGAGTCGTTATGAGGATTATGGGCCTCTACAGCTTATAAGCATCTAAATCGTTTGAAAAGATTCCTATCCCAGCATAATATACTTTGCAATAAAGTTGTATTGTGCTTTTTCAGTGGAGAGATTCTATTTTCTCATTATATTCACTTCTGTTGTAATAGCAATGTCATGCTGCTTTTAATACATATTTTGTGATAACTTGTGAGGAGGCATGTATGTGAGCAGCAAACTAAGCTCAGCTGGCATCTTTCCTTTTGAAGATTTTCTCTTAGACACCTCATAAAAGAATTTACTATTTTTTTTATCATGCCATAGTAGCCAGAAAATACATTGCATCATATTCTTTGGAGCAGTAGGGAATCCAAGCTGACCAGCACCTAATAAAGCTTTTTAAGAACATTTCTTGAATATATTTTTATTCTCCATTTGCATTCTAAATCCGAAATTTAAGCAGATCTGCAAATTTACTCAACCCTATTTGTTACTCGCGCAAATATTATGGTATTCGGGTATTCAGGATACTTGTTACCAGGCGAGTATTTTGATCCTTGCCTCACGAGAGTTGAGTGACATGCATAGCATGTTTAATGACTGGAATTGCTTGCCAATCACAGTAATGCCGTAGCCATCTTTGCTACTGGCATTGCTTTTATTGGAAAGCACATTAAAACATAAACAAAAAAAGATGTGCCATCGGACTTGGTACCGTCACACGTTGCGATATCGCGAACGATATCGCAGATACGACCTGTTTTTTGAGGAGTGGCTACGATATCCAAACGATATTGTAGCGTGTGACTCCTAGATATGACGACAATAATGCGTCGTATCGCTCATCACAGATTTGAGAACATGTTCTCAAATATGCCGATTTTCGACCGTACGATCTGCTGCATCGTGCTGTGTGACACCGTGCAAACGATCTCATTAACGATTTCGCCTATTCCTGACACTGGCTGGCCTCGATCGGTGGCGTGTTGCCAAATGTGAAATCGTTAGCGAGATCTATGCTTGTGACACCGCACAAGCGATATCGCAAAATTGTTCTAACGATCTCGATCACTTGACTTTCCAGCCAATATCGTGATCGAGATTGAAGCGTGTGACGGTACCATAAGGATTGAGTTGGATTGCAACTGATGATTAAGGACAGTGATGAGCAAGTAGTGAAATATTCAGGTTCGGATTATCATGTCAAATTTTTCATAATATTAGTGTATTGGTTCTGAATAACGAATCTAATGCAAGTCAATGGGAAATTCAAAGAATTTGCCGTTGAATCTGTCCAGGAGGTATGGGGGAATGTAAAAAGGCTTAAATGGATAGACAAGTGCTGAACCTGAATGCCAACAGCATGGAAAAGATGTCTGCATGGATTTCTGACTCACAGCTGTGTAGTGTGAGTAACACAGCAGTCCACTGGCCATTTGAAATACCAGCGCAGATAGAGAAAACAGCTGTGGGCTGCAGACATCAGCTGTGTGTTTTATCTTGGATGGATACAACAAATAGAGGTACTCCCATGCCATTTTTTTTTTAAATAATTTAAATAAAAAATTTAAAAAACAGCATATGCTTCCACCCATTTTTAATAACTAGATAAAGCAGACAGCTGGGGAATGGTATTCTTAGACTGGAAGCATATCATTTTTTGGCTCCCCCCTGCCTCAATATAGCAGCCACCTCAGATTTGGCACATCAATGCCTCGAATCATGGCACTTTATTCAGCTCATCCCGATTGCCCTGGTGCAGTGGCAATTCGTAATAAAAGGGGTTAATACAGCTGTGATTTGTCAAAAATCATAGCTGCCATCAAGCCCTGGGTTGGTGATGGAGAAGTACCTATGAAACACCACCATTACTAACCCTGTAAGTAAATAGAAAAAAAAGCACAAACACACAAAATTTCTTTATTTTAAATTAAAAAAACACACCCTCTTTCACCAACTCATTAATCTCCAAAATAGCCCTGCAGGTCTGATGTAATCCATGCACAAGTTCCCACGAAGATCTCAGCTCTGCTACATCCAGAAGCCATGGTTTGCGGTGACATTCTAATGTGACCGCTCACCTCAGCCTCTGGGACACACTGACAGTATCGTGAGAGCTGCGAGAGTGACCTAAAGTGAACTCAATGCCAGACTGTAGGAGTGCTTTCATGGTGCAGACCGACAGGACTGCTCTGAGTTCACATGAAGTGACTTCTGGTGGTTCACTCAGTACCTGCAGTGTAAGCTACCAGCTGTGAACTTAGTGCCTGGTTGTGGAAGTGCATTTCATGGTGGCACCGCAGTCCAACAATCAAGTAATTTTGAGGGTGAGTGACCTCTTTGACATGGTCTGACCAGCATTTTACGGTACAACCAGGCTGCATATGTAATTATGTAACTGTGATACGTTTATACTGATGTCTGTACATTGAATACTATTGTATGCCTAATTGTCCCTAATATCATACCAAGACAACGTGTTATTGCACTTTATATTTACCCATGTTAGCTGAACCTTTGGTGCCAGTAGTTCTTGTCTGTCCCTTGCAACACCAATTGTCCTGGTTTGTAATTTTTGTATACCTGCTCTAGTCTTTTTTGTGCAACAGGTTGTGAAAAATAAAACACATATCACTTGCACTTCTACTGGTTGGACATTACTTTTTAACTAGTGCTCGTAGTATGCATTTGAGGCGCCCCCAGGCCTTGGGTTAATCAGGAACCGGATCACTGCTACTGTCACTGGGGAGTCACGGGGGTCGTAACCTGTTCCTGTGACCTGGGCATCAGTTTAAAAAAGGGGATATGTACAGAGGAGGTTGTCGTGATGTCACTCGTGGTATGTGGTCAGTAGGGACCACCGCTGCTGCAGAATCTCCGGGGATGATGGGTAGCAGCTTAGATGGGACGGCTCTTCACGGGTAAAGCCAATCCCCGGGGTAGGGTAAATAGTCTATGTGTGAGATACAGGACAACTGGCCCAAGAAACAGGCAGACTCACTGTTTTGTGGTTTTCTCAGTCCTTTACTGGAGCAGATGGTAAAAGCTGTCCATAGAGTCTTGAGAGCAACTTTGGCTCCCTTAGTGTGCTTGCTCTTGCGTAAGCCAGGCTGCCGACCCTGTCTCTTCTGTGAGGTACCGATATGACAGGCAACTTGAGTCCTTTCCTCTAACCTGTTCCTGGGTGTCAGTTTCTCTGAGCTCTGTACGTTGCTGTGTTTCTGGTACAATGTAGCTGGAGAATTTGGAATCCCCACTTTCCAGTGTTGACTGCTGGGATGTGAGACCCTGCACAGTCTCGGACTCCGGTGTCCATTCTATGTGCCTTTTCTCTGGGGTGAGCATGGAGTTGCTCAGCCTCCCAGGTGTGTTCTTGCTTCTCCTTTTCTCAGACCCTAGCCTTAGACCTGGAACTCAGCTAGCGATTCTGGGATGAGCTTAGCACAGCTCTTTTACACCCAGGTCCTCTTCACAGCCCTCTCAGGAACTGCACTAACTTGCTCCTCCCCTGACCAGAATATATAAGGGAGCTCACCCTGAACCCGGGCTTGGTCTCCCTTTCTGGCCTGAGGTGTTGGTGTTGTGTGTGTTCCCTGATGAGAATACCCTTTGTTGCTCTCTTGTGACACCACCACCCGGGGGGCAGTGATGACACTGTGGCACTTTGACCCAGGGGTGCCACACATTGGCTTAGGTTACTCTTGTTTAAATGTGTATATTGAGCTGCATCTTGTGACTAATCATGTCCATGGTGATCCCTTGGACCCTTTATATTCTCTTTATTGGCCCATGGTGACTGCAACGTTTCGGTTGCTAGTGAACGTTTCTCAAGGCTTGATAAAGATTCACAAGCAACCAAAATGATGCAGTAACCATGGGCCAGTAAAGAGAAGTATTTTTGCTATGAATGCTGAGTGCTGCCAGCTTTTTTGATGTAGATAGATAGATAAATAGACAGATATAAGAAAAAATGGTGAGCAGCGGTTCTTTATATAGCATATGCTCAGTGCTTAGCAGTCCTTGAGGTGGCATCAACCACCAATTTTAGACCGAAACGTCGCTAATCTAATGCCTTAGGAAGCCAATAAAGGCAGAAATCATCTCAAAATTGTGTGCTGCAGCCTTTTTTCACAAATATTTTCATAAATAGACAGATAGATAGACAGATAATCCAAAAAATGGACTGCAGCACACCTTGTTAGAGGTTGTGGAAACCTTTAATGGGCTTTCAGGGTAACAGTGCCATGTTTCAGTCCTGAATGGGCTTTTTTCCAACTGGAACAAGGTGTGCTGCAGTCCATTTTTTGGATTATCTAACAGAGCAAGGGAAAGGTTTCCTTGGATTGATTTGCACCCACTGCACCAGCAGTGTTGCTCAGGTTTTTGGCATTTAGATAGATACCAGGAGTGTCTCCAAAACTCAGAACAGGTGTCAATCTTTCAATGACAGTTTTTCTCTGCAAGTTCCCCTCCTGGTTCCTCTCCTGGTTTTGGCACACAAACCTGATCGAACCTGATCAGGAAAAAACTGCAGTGTGAAACCAGCCTTATGGTGGGTTTACACACCAACTTATCTGTCCAACTTCTGACCAACTTGCTGGTTGCAGTGAAATCATGGACACATTGCTCCATTTTGTGGCTGTGTACAAATGGAACTATGTGTCCATGATTTCACTGCAACCAGCAAGTTGGTCAGAAGTTGGACAGATAAGTTGGTGTGTGCAAACCCACCAACTTTACACACACCAACTTATCTGTCCAACTTCTGACCAACTTGCTGGTTGCAGTGAAATCATGGACACATTGTTCCATTGTACACAGTGACAAAATGGAGCAATGTGTCCATGATTTCACTGAAACCAGCAAGTTGGTCAGAAGTTGGACAGATAAGTTGGTGTGTGTAAACCCACCATTAGGGTATGTGCACACTGGTTGGCGGGTTAGGGTCGGCGGCGGCTGGGCGGACCCGCCAGGAAGCTCTGCAGCCGTCCACCGGCTTCCTGGCGGGTATGTGCGGCGGGTGACAGGCGGGTGCCGGGCGGGTGCCGGGCGGGTGCACAGCGGGTTAGCGGCGGCGGTTATGCAGTGGCTGGAAGCAGCACATGATTCTGCTTGCAGCCGCTGCAGAACCGGCCGGTTTATAGAACATGCACATTCGTTGCTAACCCGCTGGGAATCCAGTGGTTTAGCAACAGATGAGCATGTGTAAACCGCCGGTGTGTGCACACCGGGTGTCGGTTTCCATAAGTTTTAATGTTAACCCAAAAGCCGCTTTTGGATTAACATAAATTTACATAAAACTCATGGAAACCGACCGCCGGTTTCCGCTGCTGAACCTGCACTAAACCGACCAGTGTGCACATACCCTTAGAGTTCTGATTCCTACAGACCAGTTAGGCTGGCTTCACACTGCAGTTTTTCACTGATCAGTGTCCATCAGTGTTTGGGTGCCAAAACCAGGAGAGGAACCATTAGAGGAACTTGCAGAGAAACTATAATTGAAAGATTGACACCTGCTCTGAGTTTTGGAGACACTTCTGGTTTTGGCACCCAAACACTGATGGACACTGATCAGTGAAAAACTGCAGTGTGAAGCCAGCCTTAGATGCCCTAATCAACTCGTTACCTGCATTAAAGTCACCATTATAAAAGACTCCTGTTCACACGCTCAATTAATCAGTCAGACTCTAATCTCTACAACATGGGCAAGACCATAGAGCTTTCTAAGGATGTCAGGTGAAAGATCCTAGTTTTGCACAAGGCCAGAATGGACTATAAAACCATAAGTAAGGTGCTGGGTGAGACGGAGACTACTGCTGGTGCAATAGTAAGAAAATGGAATAAAATACAAAATGAGTGTCAATCAACATCGCTCTGGGACTCCATGTAAAACCTCACCTTCTATAGTATTCAGGATCATGAGGAAGGTGAGAGATCGGCCTAAAACTACACTGGGTACACGGGGGGTACCTGTTAATGATCTCAAGGCAGTTGGAACCGCTGTCACCAAAAAAAACATTGGTAACACATTACACCATAATGGATTAAAATCTTGCAGAGTCTGCAAAGTGACACTTCTCAAGTAGGCACATGAGCAGGCCTGTCTGAACTTTGCCAATGAACACCTGGGTTATTCTTAAAGTGATTGGGAGAAGGCGCTGTGGTCAGATGAGACAAAAATTAAGCCCTTTGACATTAACTCATCTCATTGTGATTGGAAGAATAGAAATGCTTCCTATGACCCAAATAACACAGTTTCTACTATCAAGCATGGTGGTGGAAACATTATGTTTCAGGGGTGTTTCTCTGCTAAGGGCACAGGACTACTTCACAGTATCAATGAGACAATGCTTGGAGTCATGTAACATAGAATCCTGAGTAACAACGTCCTTAAAAATGGGTCGTGGCTGGGTCTTCCAGCACGACAATGACCCAAAACATACGGTAAAGTCAACAAAGGAGTTGCTCAAAAAAAGCACATTAAGTAGGGATGAGCGAGTACCTTAATACGAGCGTGCTATACTCGCAATGAGAAGGTACCGGTACTCACTACTCATTGCGAGTATAGCAAGTATGAATACTTTCACAGTGTATCTATAGATACACTGCGAAAGTAGCCTAAAAGTGAGTAAAAGTTGTTAAAAAATAATAAACTTACATACTCACCTTCCGACGCCTGCATCGGGACCGGCAGAGAAGACATCCGATTGCTGGAAAAGGACCTGTCACTACCAGCCAATCAGATGGCCGGTAGCAATCTGGCCAATCAGATGGCGCACGTCACAACTACGTCATCGCTAAGGGCCACTTGATTGGCCAGTTTGCAAGGTCCTGATAGTACATCTAGGACCTTGCAAATTGGCCAATCAGGTGCCCGCTAGTGATCACGTGGTTGTGACGTGGCGCCATCTGATTGGCCAGATCGCTACCGGCCATCTGATTGGCTGGTAGTGGCAGGTCCTTGTCCAGATGTCTTCTCTGATGGTCCTGATGCAGGCGTCGGAGGGTGAGTATGTAAGTTTATTATTTTTTAACAACTTTTACTCACTTTTAGGCTACTTTCGCAGTGTATCTATAGATACACTGTGAAAGTATTCGTACTCGCTATACTTGCAATGAGTAGTGAGTACCGGTACCTTCTCATTGCGAGTATAGCAAGCTCGAATATTAAGGTACTCGCTCATCCCTACTTAATGTGCTTTTTTTGAGCAACTCCTTTGTTGACTTTACCGTATGTTTTGGGTTATTGTCGTGCTGGAATATAGATACACTGCGAACGTATTAGGACTACTCGCTACTCTCGAGTACTCATAAGTACTCGGAGAGTAGTAAGTAGCCCGAATACCGCTACTATTCGGCGAATACCGAATAGTAACGAGTATACTCACTCATCCCTAACATTAAGATAACAGAGTGGTCTAGTCAGTCTCCAGACCTTAATCCCATAGAAAACGTATGGAGGGAGCTGAAGCTCCAAGTTGCCAAGCGACAGCCTCAAAATCTTAATGATTTAAAGATGATCTGCAAAGAGGTGTGGACTAAAATTCCTCCTGATATTTGTGCAAACCTCATCATCAACCACAAAAAAAGTCTGACTGCTGTGCTTGCTAACAAGTGTTTTGCCACAAAGTAATAAGTCTTGTTTGCCAGAGGGATCAAATACTTATTTCTCTCTTTAAAATTCTAATACATTTATATAATTTAGACAATGTGAATATCTGAATTTTTTATATATATATTGTCTCTCACCGTTAAAATTAAACTACCCTTAAAATTATAGACTGCTCATGTCTTTGTCAGTGGGCAAACTTACAAAATCAGCAAGGGATCAAATAATTATTTCCTTCACTGTATATGGCATTGGTTACACACATGTGGTGCACAATGTCTGGTTTACAGCGTTTTAGTGATGCCCATACTATTAGATTAGGTAGGCTACCAAGCAACATTTAAGTGTATCCAAACAAGACAAACAGCCAAGTTTACAAGGCCAACATAGATGGACTTGGCTCAGGCTGCATCCTCCATAAAATAAATATGAGGTTTAGAAAAATATAAATATGAAGTATTGGTCAATTTGTTGCTTCCACCTTTATGAAGGTGGGTTGCTGCATTCTGCTACCACATGATTTCTGGGTGCATGTAAATACTGTTAACTTTTCTGCTATGTAATTTTTTTAATTTTGGGGGTGGGGAATTTTACTTCCATTTTTCATGTGTCTTTTGCTTTTAATTTTAGTATAGGAACTCATAAGACAGTGAGGACCCTTGACAAGGGTTTTGAACTTCCGTATCTTGGCCAAAATATTGACCAATACCTCATCTAAAATATATATACCGTGCCTTGTGAAAGTATTCGGCCCCCTTGAACTTTTCAACCTTTTGCCACATTTTGCCACATTTCAGGCTTCAAGCATAAAGTTATAAATTCTAATTTTTTGTGAAGAATCAACAAGTGGGACACAATCGTGAAGTGGAATGAAATTTATTGCATATTTTAAACTTTTTTAACAAATAAAAAACTGAAAAGTGGGGCGTGCAATATTATTCGACCCCTTTACTTTCAGAGCAGCAAACTCATTCCAGAAGTTCAGTGAGGATCTCTGAATGATCCAATGTTGTCCTAAATGACTGGTAATGATGAATAGAATCCACCTGTGTGTAATCAAGTATCCGTATAAATGCACCTGCTCTGTGATAGTCTCAGGGTTCTGTTTCAAGTGCAGTGAGCATCATGAAGACCAAGGAACACCACAGGCAGGCCCGAGATACTGTTGTGGCAAAGTTTAAAGCCAGATTTGGATACAAAAAAATTTCCCAAGTTTTAAACATCTCAAGGAGCACTGTGCAAGCAATCATATTGAAATGGAAGGAGTATTAGACCACTGCTAATCTACCAAAACCCAGCCGTCCCCTAAACTTTCATTTCGAACAAGAAGAAGACTGATCAGAGATGCAGCCAAAAGGCCCATGATCACTCCATAAAAAGTCTCATTGGAAGTTTGTCACAGATGAAACCAAAATCGAACTTTTTGACCACAATGCAAAGCGATATGTTTGGCGTAAAAGCAACACAGCTCATCACACTCAAAACACCATCCGCAATGTCAAACATGGTGGTGGCAGCATCATGGTTTGGGCCTGTTTTTATTCAGCAGGGACAGAGAAGATGGTTAAAATTGATGGGAAGATGGATGGCGCTAAATACAGGACGATTCTGGAAGAAAACCTGTTGGAGTGTGCAAAAGACGTGAGACTGGGATGGAGATTTATCTTCCAACAAGACAATGATCCCAAACATAAAGCATAATCTACAATGCAATGGTTCAAAAATAAACATATCCAGGGGTTACAATGGCCAAGTCAAAGTCCAGACCTGAATCCAATCGAGAATCTGTGGAAAGAGCTGAAAACTGCTGTTCACAAACGCTCTCCATTCAACCTCACTGAGCTCCAGCTGTTTTGCAAGGAAGAATTTCAGTCTCTCGATGTGCAAGACTGATAGAGAAATACCCTAAGTGACTTGCAGCTGTAATCGCAGCAAAAGGTGGTGCTAAAAAGTATTAACTCAAGAGGGCTGAATAATATTGCACGCCCTACTTTTCAGTTTTTTATTTGTTAAAAAAAGTTTAAAATATGCAATAAATTTTGTTCTACTTCACGATTGTGTTCCACTTGTTGTTGATTCTTCACAAAAAAATTAGAATTTACATCTGTATGCTTGAAGCCTGAAATGTGGCATAAGGTTGAAAAGTTCAAGGGGGCCGAATACTTTTACAAGGCACTGTAAATTTACTTACCAAAAAAACGTTTACATTCTTTGACCGATTTAATATAAAAACAGATTTCCTAAGACAAAATCCAAACACCTGGCCTCAAAATAATGACTTCAAAGAAGGATTGAAAATTGTCAAAACATTAAAAGTAGTTAATGATATGGTTGAGCGTGGTGTTAAATTAATAACCGACTTTAACCACCTTCTGACAAAAGATGAAGAACAAAAGCAATATGTCCTGCAAGTTGTAAGCAAATGCCGAGCATTATATTCTGACGTTTCAAAAACTACTTTAACAAAAGCTCTAGAATAGATTAGATAACTATGTAAAATTATCAACTCATGTAGGTACTACGTCTGTATCTTTTCTGTGTCTGTTTTGTATGTATTATATACCTCATTTTTATATTTTAAAATAAAAAATGTCATTAGACTTATCAGTATTACTTGTTTTTTTATTATATTTCTACTTTAAACTCAAAGATATACAAAAAAAAAAAATTTATCACTTAATAACAAAATATACGAAGTATGCTCCTAGTGGTACCAGGTCACGTTCTTGGGGCTAAAAGCTGTTGTAACTCAGTTTGACTTAAAATAACAATTATGTACAAAATATAAATTTTGAAGAACAACATTAGCTTTCTTTTGAGATATTAAGCGTGTTTTTATTATTTACCGTTCTGGAGTTATGGCTCCATATGTCAGCTTTTTGGCCAAAAATTTGGATTTTTTCAAACTTTGAGCGACGAGCGGCACTGGTTAACGTTGTTTGATCGAGCTCAAATTTTGGCTATCTCAATATCTGGAAAGGGGAATCGTTTTGTGGGGTCCAGAGGGACAAAATTCCGACATCGATTTTTTGTGGTCACCCTAGTGAGCATGGCCTTGGAGCTCGCTCCAACCCCCGTATAACACGAATGAGTGCTATCCAATATTTTATCGAATAGCACTTGTTCTAATGTTATACAATAGGCAAGTGACAACCAGCAACTCGACAAGAGAAAAAAATTGCTGCGTGTTGCGATTGGCAATATATGTCGGGTCACAGCAAAATGACACTCCGCTCATGCTATCAGTAGAGATTGTGCTGAGTTCCATTAACATAGCAGTGGATTCTCTCACATTGGATGCCATACGCCGATGAACCTGACTATCCCTGGGGGTGTGCTAAATCATTAACAGTCAAGGAATCTTATCTGAAAATACGTTACACAGAGCTTTCTTGTAATTATTCTTAGCGTAACGAATTTTAACAAGATATGACTCAGTAAAGTGAAATTGTATAGTTTTTTGCTTAAAACTCTATGCAATTGAGCAATAATGGCAGAATCGTATATAACATAATGAAACATAATGATGACTCAAAATATAAAATATCTGTGCTCCTATGAACTCTGGTAATTGTTTGAGCCACCGCAACACATCCTTTTAATTACCCAATCTGCATCCATGACCTTAGGAATTATACCCATCAGCTGGAAAATGACGTGGCAGCTGATTGTAGTTAATGAGAATGCGCCAATGGCTTTAATGCAACTTAATTGTACACATTCTTTCCAAATAACATTATTCCATGTGAGCAGGAATGTCGTTTTATTTCTCTTCCATCCTGTGCTCTTTGAATTAAATATATGTTTCGAAGATGTCAGTCGGGTTTTCTTCTCCTTTTTGTACTTAAGACAGAATTGGTTTATCAGTGGTAGCAAAAGCTATAAATTAACCCAGTGTGTGGAGCTGATTATGGAGCCTCATTAGCATTTAATTGATCTGTGTTTTCTTTAAACTCAAGTCGTGTAAATGAAACAATTGTGCTGAGATGTGAATAACACTGGGGAATATTCATTTCTTCGGCAATAGTTATAAGCGAAATATTGCATAAAAGCAGCAGGTTCTTTTTTTTGCATAATTCTTTAATTGCTGTGACAATTTGAACTGGAACCGTGAAAACTGGAATTCATTAAAGCAAAATTCAAGATAAGATTTTTGGTATATCACGCTACCTAAGCAGTAAAACTGAATACATCCAATTGAAAGCTCATTTACACTGGCCAATTATTGTCACGATTTGCTCATTTTTAGTTCATTATAATAATTAGTTATAAAAAGGCAGTAAGCAATCCACATGGATAAGTAAGTAATGCACATGGATCCAGTTGCCTTAGGGTGCCTTCACATTGTGGTCAGGTCCGGTCCGGGGCTGTCAGGGGTGAACCTGACAGCCCCGGACCGGATCAGCACACAGAACCGGAGGGCTAATATGCCCTCCGGTCCGGTGTGCAGCCTGCCGTAGCTGCCGATGCTGATTATTCAGGACCGCGGCTCACAGGGAGTTAGCCGCAGTCCTGATTTATAACAGTGGTGTGCAGCTGCAGGTGTCCGGTTTCCGGATCCTCCCGGATCCTCCCGAATGAGGGCAATCCAGCCCCATAGGCTCCCATGTTAAGGGAGCGCCGGATTGCCCAGGAAGGATCCGGGGGAATCCGGTGGAATGCGGGAGACACCAATTATGGGGAGATTCATCTCCCTGGACACAAAAACGTTGCAAGCAACGCTTTTGTATCTGGGAGAAAAATCCCACTTCTCCCGGCGAGATGGAAGCCGGATGGCAGATACTCGCCATCCGGCTCCATCCGGCCCCATAGGCTGCTATGGGGCCAAAATCTGGTCCGGGGATGTCACCCCTGACAGGCCCGGACCGGACCTGCCGCAGTGTGAAGGCACCCTTAAAGGCAAACTATCTGCTGATTCATCCTGTCTAAACTGCAGACACTATAAATTAGACAACAGTTGCACTGTTCTAGCCATGTATTTAATCAATGAAGCTCTCCAATGACCTACGTTGGACTAGTCATTTAAGGCCCATGGTTCCTTGCCAGCTTTACATTTTTTCTCTAAGGCTGCCTTCACATCACGATTTTGAGGCATCTGAGTGTATCCGTGTCAAATCGGATGCTCTCGGATGCGATTTGGCCTCCCATGTATTTTTATGGTGCACGGATCAGATCGGATGTTATCCCTATTGGCATCCGAGTTTCGCTCCGTGCGTAGCTGTCCGATTTCATCAAGGAGGCAAAATCGCAATCTGCTGTGATTTTGGTGTCTGTGACTAATATCGGACACCACGGATTCATGTCGGATCTGTGATGCTCCGTAGAACTACACAATGGGAGCCTATGGACTTCGGATCCGATTCTAAATCGGATCTGATGTCGACTCCATGGTTATGTACTGAGAATGCCAGCGGCTCCCCCATGTCCTCTATCCTGTCCCCCCTGTTTTATCCCATGTCCTCTCCCCTCTGGTCTGTTAAAAATAATAAAAGTCCTCCCAGAGGATACTTTACCTTTCCGCCACCTCCGGGGATGAGACAGTCACCATCTGGCTGCAAGGACTTCTCGTGATGTCAACAGGGAAGATGCAGATAGAACACGGAGAGACAGGGACCACAGGATCCACACTGATCCTGCATAACACGGATATGGATGGCTATTTGCCATCCGATTGCAGTGATCCGTGTGGATCCATGGCTGTCCGGGGGATCCGACCTAAACATGGATCCCCACGGACAGCCACAAATTGTAATGAGAAGGCAGCCTTAGAAACAGCATAGTGCTTCAGATGGAGACATACACCTCTGGTTTGGGCATTTATCAGCTGACAGGTTTCTATTTATAATAATCATTATTTTTTGGTATGATTGGTAAATATAAACACTTCATTACTTTGACTAATTTCTTTGACTAATAAATATTACCATGTAGTAACTGAATAATACCATTGTACAGTGACTACATTATACTCTTAAAGCTATAGAGTGATTTTTAATAGTTGATAGAGCACAATAAATTGGTATTTTCTATGCGGCTCATATTATTAATGCTACTCCCAAGTGTGGCATGTAGATTTGTGCCATTCATTTGTTATATAGTTGGTGCCTCACATAGAAGCTTGCCATAAGGATAGCATCCTCAAAAATTAATGACTAATTTACAATACTCCTCTATCCTTGTTCCTATGAGGAGTGTTTTGCCACTATTAATCACCTGCAGGCCAAGCATTCTACAACTTCATACCAATAACTGTAACACTAGTGGCACATCTTTGCACTGCCCCACATCATCTTCCCAGCAGAGACACCACTGCCCTCACCCTCCTGGCTGCAGCGCAGTGGTGTCATCCTCTGTGCTTGCTGCTGATTCCTGCTCCTGGGGATTGTGCATGCCATGACTCCTTAGGTGAGGTGCCTTCACAACAAGGTTCCTGTTAGTTTTCAGTGCTGTTACCTGTGCTTAGTATCCAGTACTCATGTCTAGTCCTGGTATCCTGTGTCTGTTCACGCCCTGTGGTCTAGTCAATGCCTGGTCGCTCTGCCTGTACCGGAACCTAACTATCTGTACCATCCATCTTGTCTGATCCTGTACCTGAATCCGCTCCAGCTGGTGGCCCTACTCTGTCCATCTCCTGCATCTGTACCTACCCCCTAGATCCTTTGGAGTCAACTGCCACACTACTGGGGACTGCTCTGGAGTTGAACCTGGTGGCTACCAGCAGCAGCAAGCTTAACCTCACCATGAGATGCTATAGTTAATAACCTGATAGCCCCTTATTAACGCCCTTCAATGGTAGCCTAGCCCCATGGTGAAGTGGATCCACTACAACGTTCTTGGCAATAATTAAGCCTTGTGACTTCATACCATCAAGCCTGCCACTGTGCAGCATATGTAGTATGCTGTATTGGCTGTAGGTGAAAGGAGGATACTAACATTGAAAATAAATTGAGCATGGAACAGTGTTTACATCATTATGGAGACAGGACTCTTCTCACTTGTCCTCATTAGATCTAAGTCTGGGAGTGTACATAGAGAGAGACCTGTCAACTGCCTCTAGCAGTGTCGGGAAGAGTCAGTAAGTAGAGGAGCCAACTATTCAGGTCTTCGACTATGGTCTCGTGCCAGAATTTTAAAGTATATCTTCTCTTAAATGCCAGAGTGTATCAGAAAACAATATGCCTGGCCATAATAGAACTCCTAGAATGTAATATTTTCCTTGTGTTGGGCAGCATAACCCGGTCACCAATTCCATTTAAAAGCTATCTTTAGTGTGTACTTTCATTATTATACTATATTGCACAGTATACTAAACTAAATAAGCTTGTATTATAGATAAAATACAGAATCCAACATTCTGAAATCCATGCTAGGACATATGTTACAGCAGCCCTTTTTAAGAAGGAATGTGAAATTGATCAATAAGGCTTGAGGGTTTGTACCATTTTCTTTTTTTATTTCACCAGTTTTACTTTCAAAAGATAATGTGATTGATGAAAAGATAATGTACAGATATACAGTATCAAAGAATATCTCAGGGATGGCATGGGTATAAAATATTAAGTTTATGCATTCAGGTGTCTACCATGGTAAAGCTACATGATATTATTAAATCTTAAAATAAAGTGGACATTTTTATTCTTTATTCACTGGGGAAATTAAAGTGAGTTGTAGTCCTCTGCTGTAGGCTTTTTCAAGCAAATAAAGTACCAAAAAAAATTTAAAATAGAAAACTCTAAGTGAATAATAATGCTTAAAAGGCTGTTAAAAATATCTTGAATTAATGTATCTTTCTTATTCTTGTCTGTATATATTTTTTAATTTGTATATTATAATTTTTATAACAATAAACAGCATAATATTTTTTGTCTTCTTTTAATATTTTCTTCGCCCTCTTTGAAAAGCCATAACTTAATCTAGCTATATGAGGGTTTATTTCTTATAGAACAAGATGTAGCTTTCATAGATACCATTCAATTCACCATACAGTATACCAGAAAGTATAATAAAAGTCATACTGCGGGGAAATCCAATATCGCTATATTGGGATACATACACTTTTTATTGCATTTTGTTGGTGGTGGTGGGGCCCCTGGAAATTGGTAGCAGTTTTGGTGCTTGTTCTGGGGTGAGTGGTGCAGGTAGCTTTTGAGCTAATTCCTATTATCCAGTTTGTCTTCCTCCTGTGAGCCTTGGATGAAGCTCACACTATTTAATTCCTCACCCTCAAGAAACTCAGCTAGACCTAATTTACTCCATTCAAATAAGTGCATTTTCTTCTAGTGAGATACCTGTTCATTGACTCGGCTTCAGGTTTCTGTGGGCCCCAGGTGAGAGTCTTAGTGGGCCCTTTTAACACCACAATTCATGATACACGATATAATACAGAGTCTGCAGGCTGTATATACAGTATGTTGTGAAAGTATTTGGCCCCCTTGAACTTTTCAACCTTTTGCCACATTTCAGGCTTCAAATATAAAGATATAAATTCTAATTTTTATGTGAAGAATCAACAACAAGTGGGACACAATCATGTAGTGGTACAACATTTTTTGGATACTTTAAACTTTTTTAACAAATAAAAAACTGTAAAGTGGGGCGTGCAATACATTTCGGCCCCTTTACTTTCAGTGCAGCAAACTCACTCCAGAAGTTCAGTGAGCATCTCTGAATGATCCAATGTTGTCCTAAATGACTAGTAATGATAAATAGAATCCACCTGTGTGTAATCAAGTCTCCGTATAAATGCACCTGATCTGTGATAGTCTCAGGATTCTGTTTCAGGTGCAGAGACCATCATGAAGATCAAGGAACACAACAGGCAGGTCCGAGATACTGTTGTGTTGAAGATTAAGGCTAGACTTGGATACAAAAAGATTTCCCAAGTTTTAACCATCTCAAGGAAGGAATATCAGACCACAGCAAATCTACCAAGACCCAGCTGTCCCTCTAAACTTTCATCTTGAACAAGGAGAAGACTGATCAGAGATGCAGCCAAAAGGCCCATGATCACTCTGGATGAACTACAGAGCTGAGCTGAGGTGGTAGAGTCTGTCCATAGGACAACAATCAGTTGTACACTGCATAAATCTGGCCTTTAGGAAAGAGTGGCAAGAAGAAAGCCATTTCTCAAAAAAGTCTCGTTTGAAGTTTACCACAAGCCACCTGGGAGACACACCAAACATGTGGAAGAAGGTGCTTTGGTCAGATGAAACCAAAATCAAACATTTTGGCCACAATGCAAAACGATATGTTTGGCGTAAAAGCAATACAGCTCATCACCCTCAAAACACCATCCCCACTGTCAAACATGTTGGTGGCAGCATCATGGTTTGGGACTGCTTTTCTTCAGCAGGGACACAGAAGATGGTTAAAATTGATGGAAAGATGGACGGAGCCAACTACAGGACCATTCTGGAAGAAAACCTGTTGGAGTCTGCAAAAGACCTGAGACTGGGACAGAGATTTATCTTCCAACAAGACAATGATCCCAAACATAAAGCAAAATTTACAATGGAATGGATCAAAAATAAACATATCCAGGTGTTAGAATGGCCAAGTCAAAGTCCAGACATGAATCCAATCGAGAATCTGTGGAAAGAGCTGAAAACTGCTGTTCACAAACGCTCTCCATCCAACCTCACTGAGCTCGAGCTGTTTTGCAAGGAAGAATGGGCAAGAATTTAAGTCTCTCGATGTGCAACACTGATAGAGACATACCCCAAGCGACTTGCAGCTGTAATCACAGCAAAAGGTGGCACTACAAATAATTAACTCAAGGGGGCTGAATAATTTTGGATGCCCCACTTTTTAGTTTTTTATTTCTTTAAAAAAGTTTAAAATATCCAATACATTTCATTCCACTTCACAATTGTGTCCCACTTGTTGTTGATTCTTCACAAAAAAGTTTTAATTTATATCTTTATGTTTGAAGCCTGAAATGTGGCAAAAGGTTAAAAAGTTCAAGGGGGCCAAATACTTTCACAAGGCACAATATGTAATATAGAGGTTGTGGGCTGTATATTTTTGTATATGTATATATGTATTAGCTGTAGAACCGGCATTGCCTGGGCACAGTGGCTCTTAAATATAATAGAGTAGATTGATTATTTTGAACATAAACGTCTGCCTCTAGCTCTTCCCCCTCCATAGAATATTGTCTGGTTCTGCATCTAGCTCATCCTCCTTCATAGACTGTTGTCTGGTTATGCCTCTGGATCCTAGTCCTTCATAGAATGTTGTCTGGTTCTGCTTCTAGATCCTCTTTCTCCATAGAATGTTGCCTGGTTCTGCCTCTAGCTCCTCCCCCTCCATTGAATATTGCCTAGGTCCGCGTACATCTTGACTTCTGCCATAGAATGTTTTCTGGTTCTGCCTCTAGCTCCTCACCTCCATAGAATGTTGTCTGGGTCTGCCTCTAGCTCCTCCCTTTCCATAGAATATTGTCTGGTTCTGCCTCTAGCTCCTCCCTCTTCTTAGAATGTTGTCTAATTCTGCCTCTATCTCCTCCCTCTTCATAGAATGTTGTCTGGTTCTTCCTCTAGCTCCTCCCTCTCCATACAATGTTTTCTGGTTCAGCCTCTAGCTCTTCTCCCACCATAGAATGCTGTCTGATTCTACCTCTAGCTCCTCCCTATCCATAGAATGTTGTCTGGTGATTCTGCCTGATTCTGCCTCTAGATGCAGTTTAAGTTCAGACTTTCAGCTTTAATCCAGTCCAGTGGGTTGAACAAAATAATTGCTTAAAAATGTGAGGAACTAAAGCATTTTTTTAAATTATTATTAGTATTATTAGTATTATTATTTATTTATTTATTTATATAGCGCCATTAGATTCCATGACACTTTACATGATAAGGGGTAGACGAGTACAAGTACAATATAATCGTGTAGTTCGGACAAACAGGAACAGGAGGGGATAGTACCCTGTCTGCGAGGGCTCACAGTCTTCGGGGGACCGGAGGGGATACAGTAGGAGGGGGAAGTGCCGAATATGAGACGGTGCAATGGACTGGGTCTCATTGCAGGTTGTAAGCTTGGAAGAAGAGGTGGGTCTTCTGGTTTCTTTTGAAGGATCCCAGTGTTGGCGAGTGCCTGGTGTGATGGGGGAGAGAGTTCCAGAGGATAGCAGATGCACAGGGAAATCTTGTATGAGGTTGTGAGAGGAAGAGATGAGAGGGGAAGAGAGAAGGAGTTCTTGGAAGGAGCGTAGGTTGCATGAGTGTAGGTATCGGGAGACCATCTCAGAGATGTATGGAGGGGACAGACTATGGATGGCTTTGTATGTCATGGTTAGGATTTTGAAGCGGGATCTCTGAGAGGTGGGGAGCCAGTGAATGGCTTGGCAGAGGGGAGTGACTGAGGAGTAGCGAGAAGACAGGTGAATGAGTCGGGCAGCGGAGTTTAGGATAGATTGGAGAGATGCGAGGGAGGTGGCGGGGAGGCCGGTTAGCAGGAGGTTACAATAGTCAAGGCGGGAAATGATGAGAGCGTGAACAAGTGTTTTGGCTGTGTTCAGTTCAAGGAAAATGCAGGTTCGGGAAATGTTTTTGAGCTGGAGTCGGCAGGAGGTGGCAAGAGCATGGGTGTGGGGTTTGAAGGAGAAGGCGGAGTCAAAAATTACGCTGAGGCACTTGGCATGGGGAACTGGGGAGAGTGAACAGTCTTTGACATTGATGGATATGTCTGGTAGAGGGGGAGAGCGATTAGGGGGGAAGACGATGAATTTGGTTTTGTTCATGTTCAGTTTGAGAAAGCGAGCAGAGAAGAAGGAGGAGATGGCATATAGGCAGTGTGGAATTTTGGATAGAAGCGAGTGATGTCTGGCCCGGATAGATAGATATGGGTGTCGTTGGCGTAGAGATGATACTGGAGGCCGTGGGACTCGATGAGCTGTCCCAGGCTGAGGGTGTAAATGGAGAAGAGTAGGGGTCTCAGAACTGAGCCTTGAGAGACGCTAATAGATAGGGGGTAGGGCGAAGAGGAGGTGTCGGAGTGTGTGACGGTGAAGTTAGATATGAGGAGATCCAGGAGAGGGCTAGGTCAGAGATGCTGAGAGATTTCAGAATCTGAAGTAGGAGGGAATGGTCAACAGTGTCGAAGGCAGCAGATAGGTCGAGGAGGAGGAGGACGGAGTGGTGACGCTTGTTCTTGGCAGTATGCAGGTCAGTGGTGACTTTGGTTAGGGCTGTTTCGGTGGAGTGATGGAAACGGAAACTGGATTGTAGGCGGTCAAAGAGGGAGCAGGAAGAGAGGAGGGAGGACAGTTCAGAATGGCCATGTTGTTCAAGTAGTTTTGAGGCGAAGGGGAGAAGAGATATGGGGCCATAGTTGGAAAGGGATGCTGGATCGAGGGAGGATTTTTTAAGGATAGGTGTGATGAAGTCATGTTTGAAGTATGAGGGGCAGACACCAGTGGTGAGTGATAGACTGAAGAGGTGGGTTAGGGCAGGAATGAGGACAGAGGTGAGGTTCGGGATGAGGTGGGAGGGGAGTGGTTCAAGGGCACAGGTGGTGAGGTGCGATCGTGATAGAAGGGAGGAAAGCTGGTCTTCTGTCATGATGAAAAACTTCCTTTGGACAAGGAGGGTGATCGGTGATGGCGAGGGCTGGGGGGACAATGGGTCAAAGCTTTCTCTGATTTTGTCTATCTTCTGTTTGAAGAACAAGGCGAAGTTGTCCACAGAGATGAGGGGAGAAGGAGGAGGTGCAGAGGGATGGAGTAGGGAGTTGATAGTGTTGAATAGTTGTTTGGGATTGTGGGATAGGGCGGTTATTACAGATGAAAAGTAGGCTTGTTTTGCATCAGTGAGTGCGGACTTGAAGGTAGAGAGGGACTGTTTGTACATAGCGAAGTGGACCGCGGAGTGGGATTTAATCCATCTCCGCTCGGCTGCCCTGGATGCTCGACGCAGCTCTTTAGTGAGAGTGGCGAGTCAGGGTTGCCTGTCTGTGCTGGTTTTCTTGTAAGTGAGGGGGGCTGCGAGGTCAAGAGCTGTGGATATTGTAGTGTTGTAGAGGGTGGCAGTAGAGACAGCGTCATGTGAGGAGGCTAAGTTTGTGACAGAGAGAAGGGACGCAGAGAATGAATGGTAATCGATAAGTTTAAGGTTTCTGCGGGGATGAGAGAGTTTTCAGAGAGGGAAGAGTGGTAGGAGGGGAGAGAGAGGAGAAAGTCAGCAGGTTGTGGTTGGATAGAGGGAGGGGAGAGTTTGAGAGGTCGGAGAGGGAAAAAGGCAGGTGAAGATAAGGTCCAGCGTGTTGCCATTCTTATGAGTAACTGAGAAGGACCATTGGGAAAGGCTAAAGGAGGTGGTCAGTGATAGGAATCTAGAGACAGCAGGGAGGGGGATATCAATGGGGATGTTGAAGTCGCCCACGATGATAGAGGGGATATTGGAAGAGAGGAAGTGGAGAAACCAGGAGGTGAAGTGGTTGAAAAAAGGGGGATAGATCCTGGGGGACGGTAGGTGACTGCCAGCTGGAGGTTGCAGGGGGAGAAGATGCGGACGGAGTGAACTTCAAAAGAGGGGAGGTTGGCAAAGGGTGGTGATGTAATTGGGAT